>OZ022416.1:23062544-23205508 GCA_963989365.1 Rhimphoctona megacephalus | reverse complement strand
TTTCGCTCATAGCGCATGTAGCGGAAGGTTAGTATCAATTCTGTATTGTGTATCAAGAGACTCTGTAGAGCCTCGGGACAAGTACATTGCAGCTCTGTCGTCTGCTGTCCCGGGCACTCGCTGAGTCTATATTATCTCGAAACAAGGCGATTCGCGGTGGTGGGGGGTAAAAATTTTATGACATTTTCACTAATAACGTTATGCGACTCAAGTTTCTGAAATTTCAGAAAGGAAAGCCACGTCGTATACACAACGGCTAGGTTTCAATTATATATGATTTAAAATTTGAACCATATATAATTCAAACTTAGGGTAGTTCAAACCTAGACTGGTTAGACCTTCAATATTTGGAAACTACTATTTACACTCGGTCAAAATACTATTAACACAAATTTTTCTAAGAAAATTTTCGGAATGTACCATCTACCTGCATATATATATTAATTAAAAATAATCTGTTTGTGATATTTTGTCGCGATGATTTCTTGTCGTGTGATATTTTGTCATGTGATAAAACGTCATGAAACCGACGAATCAAGGTCAAACGCACCGTCCGCGGACATCGAAATCTACATTTAAGGAGGCACCGTCACGTAGGGTCGCGTTGCATAGGCGCAGAAGCAGGGCCTTTTTTTTTTTAGTAATACAAATGTTTGTCACAGTACAGTTGATTATTAATCTATTATTCATAATTTTATACAAAAATTATTAGTTGTACATCGATAATAAATAAATACCGGGAAATTGATACAATTTTACTTTACGGTACTGCATGGAGAAGTGCGGCAACGTCGCAATTCCCCATCTCGCTCTCTCCTCCGATTTCTTTGTCGTACTCACGACGCTCATAACATCGAGCTGGCTGGCGGTCATCGCGTGTTACTGTGAGTTTTCTTTTTTTTAAAGAGTTTATGGAATATTGTTTATTGAAAAAATGCCGTACAATGTGCATGCTGCTATTGGCAAAAAAAGAAAAAAAAAAAAAAGGAAAATTTTGTAAAAGTGAAAGTGGAACGAGTAATAAAAGCTGCCAAAAATAATCTGCTCCAAGTCCGCGGGAACCAGGTTTATTATTTTTATATATTGTTATTGTTATAAAAATGTAATTGGTAAAGAAAATATTTGCTAATTGATTAAGGGGTTAGAGGTAGTCAGAGGCATGAAAAAATGAGTATTTTAAATAATTTTTTTTAAAAGTAATTAAATTTATTTTATAAAACTAATGAAACAAAATTAATATATTATGTTTTAACTTTACTTGACCAAAATTGCAAAAAAAAAAATTAATTGTAGACGAATTTAATGCCATCTTTGTTGAACCCCGTTCCACAAGTAGTGCTTTGCGGTGACCATCAGAGAACATTTTACTGGTTCATATAAAATCAATCAAACAAAAAAAAAATCATTAGTTCAATAGTTAATCTAGTACTTAATCGAAGCTTTTTTTTTTAAATAAACAGAATGGCGGCTTCTCAAAGTTTATTCGCGAATTTTCGAAGAAAAAAGCATTAGTTTATTGTTAAAAAAAAAGAAGTTTAAAAAAAAATCCTTCGACTAAGTACTAGTTTTTTATGCTTTCAACAAACTGTATAAATTTCATTCAAATCTGTCGAGTGGTTTTTGAATAAAAGTGGTCACCGACTTTTAAATCATAGTTTCGAGAAAAATGCATTTAATAACCCTCAACCCGTGAACCGGAGTCGTTTTCGTCCGGCCCAAAATTTCTTAAAAAACGTTTTCTTCGCAAATTGCTTGACATTTGATGAAAAAAATTATTAAAAATAAGAAAAAAAATTCTATTCTCGCTTCAAAAGTACAGTCTGAAGATGGACCATGACTTTTTTCAGATTTTTTCATTTATAATTGAGGGTGTAATAGCGCGAAGACGAAAACGACCCCGGTTCACGGAATTAGGGTGCCTAAAAAACGTTCACGGATTGATTAACGGGGTCATTCCATGTGACAGCTATTTTTTTTCGCTTTTTTTGGCAATTTTTTTTTGATGAACCATTAAAACACACTATCCTTGATTTTTTACCACACATTTATTAACATTTTTACAGTCCGTCAGAATTTTATCAGACAAAAATAACGAGTTGAATCAACTGTACACCGTTTGGAAGACACTCATGTGCTGGTTGACGGCTGCCATGATTTCGGAGGTTTTGCTCATCTAAAATCAAAAAATCAAACGGCATTTTAATTTGTAGACCTGAGGCTATCGCTGGAACTAGAATAAAGTAAAAATATCGAAAATTGAATTTTTGGCACGGTTTTAAATGTTAAGTTCCAAGTTTCGTCGTTTTTTTCGACTTTTAAAACGGTGCCAAAAATTCAATTTTCGATATTTTTACTTTACTCCAGTTCCAGCGATAGTCTCAGGTCTACAAATTAAAATGCCGTTTGATTTTTTGATTTCAGATGAGCAAAACCTCCGGAATCATGGCAGCCGTCAACCAACACATGAGTGTTTTCCGAACGGTGTAAAGTCGATTCAACTCGCTATTTTTGTTTGATAAAATTCTGAGGGACTGTAAAAATATTAATAAATGTGTGGTAAAAATTCAAAGATATTGTGTTTTAATGGTTCATCAAAAAAAATTCTCAAAAAAGCGAAAAAAAATAGCTGTCACATGGGATGACCCCGTTAAGGAGTTTCGGGACAAGTGGCAAAATGTTACCATTTACTTCAAATTTACACAGTATATTCTTTGACACATACTGGATGTGCCGTCCAATTTTTAAATCGATCGTCTACACCGTTTTTGTGAAATTAAATATCAAAAAAACACTTTTTAACATAGTGAGATGCATTGGTGAACGACAGTTTTACGAATGGAATACTAAGAAAAAATGTTAAAATCTAATTGAAAAACTGCCAAATCACTAAGTACAATACTGCAATTCCGGTGTCCAAAAATGAAATAATTCGTCTACATGGTTTATTAATTATTCACTTATTTATCAACGAAAACGGTGAGTTTTCCCCCCATCGACCGAACGAACAGGCTTTTTTTGTTTGTTTTCGACGAAATATTACTATGTGAAGTTGGCGCTTTGCTTGAAAACAATAGAATTGTACCGAAACTCCTTAAAGTTTTAGTCTAGGCGCGGTATTACCTTGATGAGAGCCCTTCAGTAAATGTAGGATATCTCGAAAACTATTTGTTGGATTGACTTGAAATTTTCAGGTAATATTTTCGAGACATCATACTTCAAGAAAATGCCAAAAAAAATCGATTTTTTGAAAATTCTGACTACCCCTAACCCGTTAAATAATAATAAATAATCCTATAGGAAAAATATATTTTTAAGTCTGTACAATCTTCCAGTATGAGAATTGTGTTAACGAACATAACCTGGAAGGGCACAGAATTGTTGAACTCAGCACGCTGGGGAAGCAGTTGTTGTGGTATCAAAATTGTGGCCTGGCATTATCATTGAGGGATGTCAAAGATGAATGACAGTGCGGATTTGCGAGTATTTTGAAAGTTGCTTGTACCAGTTGTAGCAAAATAATTGTTGTTCACACGAATAAACAGAACACGCAGAAACGATGCCACGACGTAAATTTGAAAGCAGCAATCGGTATGTATATGAAAAATAGTGAAGCAGACATGATGTAAATAACATTAAAATTATTTTAAATACTTTTTTATTTTGCAGCAATCATTGATGCTGGTGTAGGCGAGAGTCAGATGAACACTATCTGCTCATCAATGAATATACAGAGTATTTCTGGAAAGTTGCTGAAACGACACGGAAGAGTTGTGGGTAGTGCGATCGAAGAAGTGGCAAAAGAAAGCTGCAAAATAGTATTAAACTCGAAAAAAAAAAAAAAAACTGTCGATCAATAGTGGTAGAGCTGACAAGTAAGTTTACGAGTCGATATTTTCAGCAATTACTGTTAATATCGATCTCATTTTTATTAGTTTCTTAGACCAAGGAAACTAGTGAAAATCCTTATTGTGAATTTCAACAAATTAAATTAAACACTGCAGCTTGAATCCAACTGGTAGCATCGATACATTAAAAAAATAATTCGTACGTCTAGTTGGACAGTTGGGCCAATGTAAAATTGGAAACGCAACAGAACTTAGAATACGGCAAATATTTAGACTAGGATTTTTTAAATAAAACATTGTCGTCAGCAATCTATCAATAAAAATTATTTGTGATAATAATTTCCTGCACAGTATGTGCAGCTTAAAAATTGGAAGACAATCTTCCGGAAGAAGGCGTATGATTTTTTTTTTTAATTGAACTATACACTTTATACATTGATGCATAACAGACGTTTCTTTTTTGTTTATTTATTAATTTATTTGTTATATTGTGGTTTTCTTCCTTTTTTGGTTTGAAATTAAATAATTGAAGAAATTTTTGCATCTTCAATTGTTGATAATGAAATTCGAAGACTTTCTATCTTCTGTCTGTGATAGTATTGAAAATCAATATATACACTTTACACAATTATATAATACAAACGTTGATTTATTTATTTATTTTTCACGGTAGTATTCTCTGCATACCTGATGCTTATAGTTATACCTGATGCTTAGTCATTTCCAATCGAAACGAAAATTCGAATAATTTTCTAATACAACAGAATTAATTTGATTGTAAATAATAAAAATATATCATTTTGAATATTCTTTTTCATTACTTGGCGTCAACACGCCGCATCTTATGATGTGTGACAATAAAAAATAATTTGATCGGGCAATTATACTAATTCATTTTGCCTAATTTATTGTATGTAAAGTTTAAATAAAAGAATCATCGGCACCGACATTTGTATGTATGGAGAACATTTTGTGGATCGTCGTACAATTTTATCGATAAAATTGTCCCATTATTGTTACCATGTGTCACCAGAATGAATTTTCATGTATTTTATACGATTTGTATTTGAAATTATTTGTATATTACAATAAATTACGCTGACAAGTATATGTGAATTTATGTTATAATGATGTTTGGATTTTCATACATAGCATCAAAAACAATGATTTACATCTAGCAAATCCCAAAAGTCTTGGTTCAAATCCAGATACGAAAGAAAATAATTCCACTGCATATGCAGTTCCAATACTTATCTAATCGCCTCTTTTGATGCTGGGTGGCAGAAGAGCGGCACTGGTCACGCGTACAACGGTTTGTCTGGTCATTATATGTACAATTTATCCAAGTTTCTCAAGTGACAAGTCTAGCAAGAATATTTCCTTAACGGGGTCATCCCATGTGACAGCTATTTTTTTTCGCTTTTTTGGGAATTTTTTTTGATGAACCATTAAAACACAATATCTTTGAATTTTTACCACACATTTATTAATATTTTTACAGTCCCTCCGAATTTTATCAAACAAAAATAACGAGTTGAATCGACTTTACACCGTTCGGAAGACACTCATGTGCTGGTTGACGGCTGCCATGATTCCGGAGGTTTTGCTCATCTGAAATCAAAAAATCAAACGGCATTTTAATTTGTAGACCTGAGACTATCGCTGGAACTGGAGCAAAGTAAAAATATCGAAAATTGAATTTTTGGCACGGTTTTAAAAGTCGAAAAAAACGACGAAACTTGGAACTTAACATTTAAAACCGTGCCAACAATTCAATTTTCGATATTTTTACTTTATTCTAGTTCCAGTGATAGCCTCAGGTCTACAAATTAAAATGCCGTTCGATTTTTTGATTTTAGATGAGCAAAACCTCCGGAATCATGGCAGCCGTCAACCAACACATGAGTGTCTTCCAAACGGTGTAAAGTTGATTCAACTCGTTATTTTTGTTGGATAAAATTCTGAGGGACTGTAAAAATGTTAATAAATGTGTGGTGAAAATTCAAAGATAGTATGTTTTAATGGTTCATCAAAAAAAAAAATCCCAAAAAAAGCGGAAAAAAAATAGCTGTCACATGGGATGACCTCGTCAATAATAATGTATCATGCAGGTCATAGTTAATTAATCGGCTGCCATACGAATAAGGTCTTGTCCCATTGTACGCGCAGCAAGAAATGTAGGCAATGTGAAGCAGGACAGAAGAAAGAGGACCACCAATGCAGATACAACTTTTCTGTATATGCGAAAGTTATAGAGCCTGATATAGCTGTAGAATTAGTAAACAAAAATGACCTGAAAAATGAGAATGCAAAAATTTCGGTTCTCATTGGGGACGACGATTCGTGCACTATTGCAGCACGGCTGAAGAGAGGCTGAAGAACGAATAGAGAAATGGTCGAAATTCGATCAAGCACATAAGACATTTAAAAATGCTCTGTACGCAATGAACCTGCAGTCTACATTGATTCTCTATGTTTGTAATTGCTTTTCTTGTGCAATCAAACAAAATAAGTGAAATCCTAGAGATGTGGAGGTTTCGCTGAAGAATGTTGTACCCCATGCATTTGGTCGACCACAGATCTTGTGGTGATTGATGGGATTACTTATCGATGGGAGATGATTTTGTTCATGCAAATCTTCCACGTGGAGAGCCTCTTTCCGATGCAGGCCTCAGAGATTCCATGTCCAAATTATTCTACGGTTTTGCTGCCAATACCGATAAACTAGCTGCTTGTTCGTCAAGTCAGTCTAATGAAAGTTTCAACAACGTTGTATCTAGCAAACATCCGAAATCTAAATCTTATGCAGGATCAAAATCTTTTGATATTAAAGTCGTAGCTGCAATAGCCCAAAAAAACATTGGAACTAAATATATTGTTAATATCAATGAGTTAGCAAGTCTTTCTCCTGGCAAACAAACACAGAAATATAGAGAATCGAAAGACAAGAAAAGAGAGACCCAGGCCAATTGCGGAAGGACAATCAAATACAAAAAGAGAGAAGGCTTTTTGCAAAAAAAAAACAAAGATCTGCAAAAAATGCGGCGACATCAAAAAAGGAAGGGATTACGTATCAAACTGAAAGTATATTCAGTAATGTTTCGGACTTATTACTAAATTCATCTATTATCGGTGAGCAATTTGTATGTCATTTATGCAATCATTAATCACAATATTATCAGAATTTTAATAACTTAAATGTATCCAAAAAAACGTAGATTTCGAAAACTGCTCTACCATTATATTCGATTTGGAAACTACTGGGCTTCACAAAACATCCAAAATGTGCCAGGTGAAAATTAATTTATACTATAATCATTTAGTTGATAACCAATTTTACGAAACTATTGATTGTATATTTACTTATAGATAGCGGCGTGCAAGGAGCAAGATTTGTTCAATTCTTATATTATACTGGGTGTCAAAAAGCATGACACCCAGAGCAACTCAAGTCACTGGTTTGCGAGTTTTAAAAGGTGAAATGTATCTGAGAGATGTGAAATTGGATACCGTGCCCGCGAGAACTGCCTTTACAGATTTTTAAAATTTTTTACAATCCCAAGGCCGATTGCTTGTTCTTGAAGCACACAACGCCGTTAGGTGGTTGTTGTTTCTATATAATTTATGAACTTTAAAAAATAGATAGATGTGTTCATGAATTGTATCATTGATTGGCAGATTTGATGCGGCGAGAATCTTATAGTTGGCAGCGGATTTGAGTATGATGAACGAATTTTTGCCAGTTGTAAAAGGATTTGCTGACAGATTGCACGTTTTTCGAGAACAACTTCCAGACCGAAAACTCAGGAAACAAAAGTTCACTCAAGAAGCACTTGCTACAGATATCATTGACCGAAATGACATACAAGAAGCGCACAATGCTGTTAACGATGTGTAAATATTGCAAAAATTAATTCACAAAGTCGGTGTTAACAGATCGTTAATTAACAAACATACGCGAAGCGTTCTACGTTTGTTAAAGTCAGATGAAACTGCTAAAAAAACTGCATGCAATAGAGTTTCTTTAGATAAGTTTACTGAAATTTTGGACCACATGAAAACTAAGATATCTAAGACTGGCATCGACGAAGAATTGTTGAAAAGATCTTTCGCAGCTGGTTCTTACGAAGGCGTACGTATTTTATTAGCAGAAGATATTGGAAGCAGACCAAGAGTAACAAAAAGTAAAAAGATTATTGATAAAATAGTTCAGCAGCTCAAAAACACCTGATGTGAGGCATGAATATTGCTTTAATAATTTATTAAGATTCTTATCATTTTTAATAAACTATATGCGACATGAAATTTCAAAGATGGCTGTTAACTTTGTGATAAAACATACTTTGTTATTGTTGATTAATAAATTACTGATTTTATAAATCGATTAAATTAGTTATTTTATCACGATTAATCCAATTGTTCTATCTATACGTCGATCACAAACGAATTCAAATTCGTTTCAGCTTTCTAACCTCAAGATGAGGTAGCTGATTTTTTGCATTGCGCGCATGCGCTTTTGCGTCATACAGAATATCTGATTTCTGCAACGCTGCCGAATCTTCACACGAACGCGAAACCTCTCGGTGCTTCAGGTATTTCGACACTAACATTAAATATCTTTTTACATAATTCGTTGACCCAAAACTTTTTTATTGTTTTTAGAATCCTCGTAACCTAACCAATATTAATGTAGTTTTTTTTTTAAATATCTGTCGCGTGAATACGAAGATATCACTCGATACAAGTCTTTTGAAAGTGACTTTTCCGTAAGCCCTGTGTTAACGGGAGAAACCAGTTTAGGAGGCCGAAATTTTGGTGTTTTTCGTGAATTTTTTTTTAACAGGGAAGTAATAATCAGAATTTGTTTAAACTTAGAGGATATTTTATTCGTGTTTTGAAGTACACTTTGTAATTTTTTCAAGTCATTTCCGCCGGAAATAATGGAGTTAGAAGCTGTTGTCCATGGACGACTTTTTTTCAACTGGTGGGCATCTAGCTCAAAAAGTTATTGACGAATCGTTCTGAAAATTTGTGTGAATATTCTTTACTCAATTACAATCTATATGAACCTAACTCTGGGATATTATTATTAAAAATATTTTTTTTTAATGCAAAAAAGGTGAAAAACATGGTATAAAAACATGATATTGTGTTCAAACACCTCAAAAACATGCAATTTTCAACTTTTTTGATCACAATTAGGTTCATATTCTTAGGAAATATGTTGTTAACGAAAAAAGAAAATTGTAATGATTACAGATAAAAATTGTGACTTCAGGAATACCCACCAGCAAAAAACTCGGATGGCGATCGTCCATGGACAGCAGCTTCTAACTCCACTATTTCCGGCGGAAATGACTTGAAAAAATTACAAAGTGTACGTCGAAATATGAATAAAATATCCTCCAAGTTTAAACAAATTCTGATTAATCCTTCCCTGTTAAAAAAATTCACGAAAAACACCAAAATTTCGGCCTCCTAAACTGGTTTCTCCCGTTAAAAATCCCAATTTTAACAATTTTTATCTCCTCTCTTATTTTGTCGTTGACCTTACCTGAAACTTTGCATACGTGAATATGGGTACTTTATCTATGATATATTTAACAATTATTTTTTTTCTGTTGGTGAGTCGTTCGTGACGGAGCCTCCTTAAGGCAATGTGAAAGGTCAACATAACCTCACAAATTTTCGGACAAGTCTTTTTCATAATTTAATATTTTTGGGAAAAACAGAGTGTTAGCATCGTCATGATTAACTGACAGAGACGCTAACACTTTTTTTTTAACGTAAATATCATTTACGGCGGAGAAAGATCTGTCCGAAAATTTCAGCTATCTCTCTCGCACTTATGGCGGTTCGGTCGGTATCTCACATTGCTTTAAGGTATTCCTTTCGCGGAGGGCCGTATTTTTTGGGCGCATAAGCAGGGCCCTCCACATTTGTTCATAAATTAGGCTGAATTTTGTTTAAAAAAGTTACAACCAATTATTAGTCCAAACTGTAAACATAAATCGAAAATTTCAGCTTAATTGTGTAAATTATGAAACTTTTTGATATTTTTTGGAGAGCTACAAATGTCAACAACTGCACTGTCAAAGGGAGAAGCTGGACTTATTGTATTTGGTTTAAAAAAATAGTAAAATATGAGTGAAAATACGTATAAAGTACGCAGTGACATTGGTAAAAATATGAGCCAATTTGTAACGGGCAAAAACAAGAATAGCGTTAAAAATGTTGTAAAAACTGCCGAAGTTAACATAACCTCTTGAACGTCATGGCTACGAAAAATCGTCTGCTGATCACATTCTTTCAAGTTCTATCGTGAATATTTTTTTCAAACGTCCGGTGACTCTCTGTTTTTATCGTTGCTACGGAATCTTTAGAATTTAATTTACCATAAGATAGTTTATATCAAACATCTATCACTATTTAATATATGAATTATTAAATAGAAATGTGAGCGACAGATAATCTCCATAAAGTGTCGTGTAAAACAGACGATTTTCAAAGTTATAATTCTTTTCTAAAGGTTCGGTAACCTGGCTCGATATTTTTCCAGTGGACTGGGATGTGTTTTTACTTTTATGTACAAAAAAATCTGTTAATTGTCAAATATTCGAGTTCGTGAAAGGAATACCTTAAAGAAATGCTATCTCGTCGATCGGCACGCTCCTTGCTAGCGCGTAGTTCCGGAATGCGGTTAGCGCCATCTCTCGAATTAGTACAATCGTTCTCTTGGAGAGCCTTGCAATGACCGAAGCGATCTACGAAACTAAATTCGATCGAAGGGAACTTTTCGGGCTAACCTATGAGAATATTACGACCGACTCAAGGTTGAACTTGATTTCTAGCTCCTAACCTATTGACCTTGAGGAACTAAAGGTCGAACATAAGTGAGCGCTTAATTAGTTCATAAAAAAATCTTTTCGTCAATTTATGTATTAATTTTTTTTTTCTCCATTTTTTATCGTACTTGTATTAAGAACTTGTCAGAGAGAGAGCAAAGGGAAGAAAAGTCGAGATACAATATCAGGGACCGCAACGAGGCAACACCGTTTTACACGAAGACCGTTAAGAGGCGCGTTAATGACCGTGGGGGAGACACATCACCTCCGGCTTTCAACAGAGTCGCGCGCCACACAGTGTGTTCGTGGTGATTCGAGCCGAGACACGAGAGTTCTTGGTTTAATCTTTATACACGACGATTTCGCACACACACACGCACACACGCACCGCACACGCACACGCGCGCGCACACACACACACACACACATTCATACGGATTTGACGGTTATGTCCAGTCCGTTCTGTCAAACTCCCGCGTAACGCGCTAAAACTTAACTCGAGAATTTCTCTGTGTTTATCTCTCTCCCCGTCTCCCTTCTCTCTTGACGACTCGAAGGCTCGAGACACTTAGCACCACGTGCGGTCGTGTTCACTCTTTCGCTCTTTCCTCATGCTTACAATATCATCAATATTATATTTAAAATTATTAAACATTATATTATAAAATTATTTAAGCATTTGGTGAAAGAAAAATCGAACAATTATTAACTCTTCGACAAGATATTTGAAGTAAAATTTGCACAGGTCTTAGAGAATCAATTCGTACAAATTCGGTGTCCTTTATTTGTGTCTGTGCACGAAAGGTTAAATGTTAAATCGAACCCCAACATACTCGATAAAAAAAATAATAAAACGAGTAGCTGAAGGGCCGATTGAAAAAATGTTAAGTAAATAAATAAATAAGAGAGATAAAGGGGAAAAAAACGTTGGCAGAGGACGCACATGCGCCTGGAAAGAAGGCACCGGGCGTGCGTCCGGACAATTTTACCGGTGGGTCGAAACGAAAGAGAAAAAGAGAGGTCTGACGTACGGGAGAATATGTATCGATGCACAGAGTTTCTCGGCTCGGTACTTCCCCCTTGTCCTCGTTGCCTTCCCGGCCGCCCCATTCCTGTACTTTGTGGCTGGTATGAGCGAACGACGTAGATAGGAAGGTTTACATATGTATGTTGGGGTACCGGGATTCTCTACGGTGCGTCGGGGATGGCGCTGTGTGGGAAGGACCGAGAACGCGCCGAGAAGAGTAAGGGAATGGTGGGGAAAAGAACCGGCTCGATGTTCAACACGCACGCAAGCCGTAGAACGATGGAAGAGAAAGGGCGAAAAAAAGAACGAAAAATATATTGAGCCTGGAGAACAGCAGGATACGAGAAAAATTCCTAGGTGAGCCCGGAAAGAACCGGTAGCCTATGAAGATTTTGAATTGACGCGTTTTAACCTTTCTTCTTCAAAGTATCTTCTCTCAAGGGCACAGGGGATCAGATAAAATGATATTAAAAAGTATTTTAGGTTTCGAATAAATTAGATATGCTTTGAGAGCGAAATTGAATAATTTCATATGACCTCCGGGACGTGAAAACTTCGCTGATCGTTTTGAGGTTAGTATTTTGAAGTTCGAGTCACGCGAGTTGAAAGGCAACGCCATCTGGGGCCCATAGCCTGAATTTATAAAGCTCACGACACGAAAAATCCTGTTTTTGCTTACGAGTATTTTCATTCATTTTGCCCTTTAAGCAACAGGGGACGAGGGTTAGCTCGACTTGTATAGTGAAAAGATTCTTCAACATTGTCCCTACTGACGATACGAAGTCTTTACGATAAACGTCAACAGTTAAGGCATAATAAAAGCTCATTGGCACTTGTCCCGGTAGTGGATCAGCTGGCGGCGAATGATCGAAGCGCCATCTGCCGGGAATTATCGAAGTAGCCATGTGACGCGAGTGTGTATCTGTAAAACGATCGTGCAAGTGGAACACGATTTTTACTTGTTGTGTTCTGTTCATAAGGTCCTGAGCTGTTTTTTTTGTTTTCCCGGCGATTTGGCAACGTAGGCGAGTTGGGCTTAGCGTCTGAGAGACAGCGATAGAAAAGAAAGGAAGAGAGCGAGAGAGAAAGGAACAGAGGCAATGTGCCGCCAAGTTTTATTCGTATTGTTGCTCTGTAGTAAATATGTGTGGAGAGGAAGACAGTAGTGACTGAGAGATAGTAGACCTCTCTTGGGTTAGTACATCGACGTAGTATGTAGTAGAAAACAGAGAGTGCGGTAGAGAGGCTTGTGGCCAGACTCATGGAAGCGAAAGGAATGTTACGAGTCGAGGGTACGACGACCGCGAGAGAGTCAGGCTACTTTCCGTCCTTTCTCTCTTTCTCTCTTCTTTCTTTCGCTCGCGTCTGGCCTCTCATCCTCCTTATCTTTTATACGCGACGCGCGGCGGCCTGCTCTTTTAGGAGGAGCAAATTTCCAAACTCTGCGCGTGCATCGCGCAAGAAAAGAAAAAAAAAAAAAAGATCGAAGAGTCAAACTAGAACCCCTCAAAATTTGATACGTCGCAATTTTTTTTTTATCGTTAGCCTCTTTTTATTCACTTGCAATACAAAAACTTGAAGTGACGATGCAACGTTTGAAATTTTTTTTAGGGTTGTACGAGCCTAAACATTAATTTCTTCATTTGAAAAAGAATAAGCTTTAGATCTCGACACTATCGCCTTTGTTTTCCCGAGTCAACGCAATAAGCATTTCCTGCCTCACTCTTTGCAAAAGTCTTATCTCTTTGTTGACCGGAGCGTTGAGGTTTCCGTAATCGTGATGACGCCGAGTTCGTTGTTCCATTTATCTCCTTAGAATTCGTCAACGATTTCTTTTACTATTTTCTTTAAATACAATTTCGTTCTCCAATGTCCAAATTGTATGGAAAAAAAGCCAAGGGGATTTATAGAGATGAAATTAGTACAATATTAATTGAACTGTACGACAACCCTAAAACGAATATTTAAGGACTAAAAATTGCCATCTGGCGAGACTTTTCTAAAAATGACCTTAACTGATCCAAAGCTGAAAATATTCTTTCCGAAATGGATATTTTCATTCGCAGAGGTTGTCATATCATAGAAACAGCGCCTCCTCAAGATATTCCCAGGAGAAATATGTAAACGGATATCACAATAGAAACGAATTTGAATCTTTCATCCCTGCTGCATTGCTCTGTTTTGCGGCTTACATTTTCCTTATTTTATTTTACTTTTTGCCTTCTTAGTTTCGTGTTGATCGCGCTTTGCACTCGTCCCTGCGCGGCCTCCAACGCGCTTTGCCATCGCTCGTGAGAGCGAGAAAACTGGCTCACCGTTACGCTAACTCCCCGAGGTTAAAAACTCTGTACGGTTGCCGCCTTACTTCGCTCGGTTCGCTTCGACGAAAGAGAAAGACAGAGAAAAAGAAAGAAAAAGAGAGAGAGAGAGAGAGAGAGAAAGAGGTTTGTTGCAGCTACAGCTCACCATAGACTAGACCTCGCGCACGTTCTCCTCGATGTTTCACAGTTCTACATTATATATACCTATATAAAAACAGTATGTTGCTGGTTTGACTATATAATGCAACGTTCGAGTTTCACGACGACGTAACGTCCTGGGCGCCTGTAAAACTACGTTCCATTTTTCTTCTCATTCTCTCCATCAAAGCTAGCAAACGGAAGAAAATGTCGTCCTTCGTCGTTTTCGTAAAACAACTCTATTCGTCTCTCTCTCTCTCCCTCTCTCTCCCCCCCCCCATTTTTCTTTCATGTCTCTGTCTTTTTGCCTTCGCAGGACTCACGCGCGTACACAACATTGTATGTTTATGTACGTAATGTGAATCAGGCATGACATTGGGCACACGATAAACTTCAAAATCATTGGCGCATCGCGAATACCGACACTCCTACTAAATTGAAATAACATAAAACAAATTAAAAATAGTGTCCCTGTGTCTTGCCAATCGAGTGTACAATTCTTCCAAGAATTTATCGTTACAAGTAGCGAATAACCTGGGAAGAAGGGAAAAATAAGCGATGGGCGGTGAAATAAGCGACCTGATTTATTAAAAATTATTGCAATCTGGGAAATCTATTATTTTCGTTCTAACCTAAAAAGTATGTAATTTCGCGTAAAAAAAAAATTACGTGAAAATATTGTTCCCAAAAATTCTCGATATTTGTGACTTGACCTCGAAAACTTGTTATATTTACCTCTTAATCCCAAAAATGCTTTATACACGTATTGAGTAATCATAAAAAACATAATATATGCGATCTAACCTCAAAAATATTTGTAATATTTATGAATCTCAAAAATTGATAATGTACGTGATTTGACCTTAAAACATGTTATTTTTATTGTTCAACCTTGAAAATTTAGAATCTGTTCGATCTGACTTAATAAAAGAATCCTTCGATTTATGCATCAACCTTAAAAATGCGTCAAGTTATTGCACCAACCTCAAAAAAGTCGTATATTCACATTATTGTGTCAAAAGCATTCAATACGAATAACGTAACCTCAAAAATACATTGGTTTTATACACATAAGCTGCAAACTGCAACGTTGCATTATTCGTACACGAAAATAACAGCAAAGAACTCGAATTTAACAATAGTGATAATTAAGCTTTATGTAAACGAACGAAAATTTAAAATTAAAAAATGTAAATTCAAATTTATTTTAACAATCCGTTTCATTAATAAAAATTAGATTGAATTACAATTTTAGATTAGATTAAAGTTCTCTTATTTATGAAGTTTCTTCGAATCATATATCTAATAGGAATAAAAGTTTTCACAATAACTGACACAAGAATACGAGAAAACATTTGTTGGTTAAAGAATTATGTTTGAAAGTTCAAGATTTGAGGTTATAAAAGCAAGATCTCGCGATGAAGCGTATTTTCCAAGGTTAAATCATATTTAACCTCACTCATAACACTGACCATGTACGGAGAGTTTCTTAGAATTATTTTTTCATTCGTTCCTTTATTTTCAACGTTACGATCCTTTTTTTTTGGCGAAAAGCACCAAACAGACTAGAGGAATAATTTTACAGTTGACACCATAATGAGCACATTTTTTGAGTTTGAACAAGTAGAAAATTGACGAAATACGAAGATTTTCGGAGTATGTATACATTTCGTTGAAGCGCGCGATCTCATCGCCGGGAAACGGCCGATCAGAGGGGGAGGTGGAAGACGGGACGTACGTAAGAGGGTCAGGGAAAAGAAGCACGGAGGACGATCGTGCTTATTTCTCGCAGAGAGTAAAGAAAATCAACGATTCTCGAGAATTTTTCCGATGGCAGAGCAAAAATTCCGTTTCGGAAAATGTCGGAGGCTCTCGCGAGGACGAAAGGGAGAGAGGGAGGGAGGGAAGAAACTCACCAGCGCGAAGAAATTCGTGTGGCAGTCCTCCAAGCTGGCGCCGTTCGTCTGATGGGACGGGTGCGTCATGGCTTATTATCCATCGTCGTTTATTTCGCTACTCACAATTCCGGCGCGTACAACTGTTGTTTTTTGTTTCGATTATATTTTTCACTCGTATTTTTTTTGTTGCTTCAATTTGTTTTCGAATAAACAAAAATGAAGCAATCCTCACATATGTTTTGATGATTATTATCCTCGAAATATCACACTCGTGTCACTTGCCAAGAGAGAGAGAGAGGGGGCACCGAAGTAGGGGATCGGAAGGAATGAAAATAATATTCACCAGTAATGATCTCTCTCTCTCTATCTTTCACGCTCACTCACTCACTATCTCTCAGTCTACCGACGTAGGCATGAGAGAAAAACACGCGCACACAGGTTGGCAACTTCGCAATGTGTTATTAAACGCCCACGTACCGTTAAGCACTGCCTTTTCTCTTTTTTTTGCTTATTTTTTCGTTATTCTTCCCCTAGAAAATTGAGACGGTGATTTTTCTTCGAACGCGCTCTCTCTTGTATGATGATCTTCGAGAGATGACACGAAATGACGCTTTACGAACGCGACCGCGATCACATCGGATACTTTTATTTACGATTTTTTTTTTTTACAGATCGAAGAAAACATTTTGTAGAGGGTTTTTCAACCTCTCAATGGCGACTTGTAAAATGGCGGATGCACGGGCGCGCAGCCACACACCAATGGGGGGAAAAATACGTCAGTGGGATTATACTTACACTCACACAGAGCGCGCGCGCACAAACACACGAAAATACGCGCGGCACACCGATGGAAATTCACACGAGCGAGAAAAAAACACCGTAGGCGCACACATATACGGGAAGGAAGAGGGAGTGAAAGCGAGACACTGAGCGAGGCGCGCGCGCGCGCGCCCCAAGAGGCAGGCGAGTGAAACTATCTCGGCGTGAGTAGAAGTGGGGGCAGAGAGCGCAGTAGTCGAGCGCGGAACGTCGCACTAGCGCCACCAAGCGGCCCGACTTGACAAACTCGCCGCTCCAACAGTATCGACAAGATGGCGGCCCTCATCAGGCATGGCTCGAAACTCCAATGTCTTTGGTCGAATGGAGCATCTTTCTTGATACCAAAAAATGTGGCAAGTTCAATGAATCTTTTCTCGTTGTTTATCTCTATCGTAAAGTCTCTGTGAGCGACATGTTGTTGCCCTTATTTTATTTGCCACTGCGTCTGTTCCAAGCGGTTTTGAACATTCCGATGTCTCCTATCTCTCTTACTCCCGTTACATATTCAATGTTATTTTTTTTCTCTCTCTTGGTTTCAACAGACTGAGTTTGCGGTGCGAACGATAAAACTTAAAACTCGACGGAGAAACGTACTCGTGAGAAAATTCGAGTGGGATGGCAAATCTCTTGCTGCACGAGGGTAAGACAAACACCCTTAGATTTTGTATGCTCCCCTTTTTTCTTTTACTCCAACAAATATTTTTACCGTTATAAACACCGTAATTCCATTAAAAACTTTGTGTCTCACATTGTTTTACCGAGGATACTAGCAGTGCGCTGTTATTATGAGAGTGCGGTATTTGCGCGAATTGTTGCTATTTGTTTTGCGGTTTTGAAATTTCGCGTCGGAAACTTTCGCGAACGCGGAAACGACGCGTCAGTGGCAAGCTCGCAGAGAACACTGCGGCCATATTGCCGTTCGTTTTGTCTCCCCCTTCCCCCACCACTTTTCTCACACAGCTACGCCGCTCGACGAGTTTCCTCTCCTGCCTCCCGCACGGGTTGTCCCACCGACGCCCTGCGCCCCCCTGGCGGCGAGGTTTGACAGCTCAGGGGTGTGCCAAATGTTAAAGAAGCCCGGCTCGCGCGAATTCAACTGCTCCAAATTTTTTCTTCGTGCGTTTCACACCCCGATCTTTCAGCTTCATAATATCACGCGATAACAAGAAAAACATCTGCACATTTTTAATTTTTAATCTTGAATTAATTACACGAACGGACGATTTTTTTCCTGTATTCGTTTCAAGAATTTTAACGCTGAATACGCTTGTTTTTTTCTATCAAACATTTTTTCATCTTCCCGGCAACTTTTTTTCTTAATATGAGCAAAAAAAATACTAGACTTGTTTAAAGTTGACAAAATATTCAGAAGATGCGCGCAAAAATCTAAGGACTCTCGATATATACGTATGTATATACATGTGTATATATAATCAAAGCCGCTGCGCATACACACCTTCCATATAGTGTATTAGTTGCACCGCCTTTCCAAAGATCGATCTCACGCCGTTAAACGCCGATATTAACCAACGCTCCACATTCGTCACGAACCAAATGAATATTTATTCCAGTTTGCCAACGCATTTACGGGGACCTTGAACGTCTTGCGACTCTAAACTTTTGGAAAAAAAAGAAAATTAAAATATAATAATCTTGATCAAAGCTCTCACGAAGACCCTAAATGCGATTTATAGCGAGCAATATCTATAAATTTGATTATCACGGCTCGGGAGCATTTCTTTTTTTGCGACGTTAATTATCGCTTTATGTTAATTATCTTAGCGTGGTTTATTTCCATAACGGACGAATGACAAGATCACATTGTTCATATTTATGAATTTTGTTGTAACCAAACTCGTAAGACAACAATTTATTTTTATATACATATGCATTTCTACACATATATAGATTTTATGAAACGTATAAGGTAGGAAAAAAGGAATGCATACAGTTTCTCCGTCCTTGTGATAATTATTATCGAAGCGTTCCTACACACAGCCGAAAAAAAGCATCTCCAATCCTTGATTCTACGATTTTGTTGAAATTTTTATTTTTTTTCTCTTCCTCGCGTCAATTTCTGTAATGCACTTTTCACCATCTCGAAATTTCGCCAATGCCGATCTTTCGAATTGAAAGCAGTTTTCTGGGCGGCGCAACAAAAGAGGGGGAAACATCCCAAGGGGGGAAAGGCGAAAGTTTGCGATACACTCCTGAACCCGATTCTTCGGAGAAATACCGCGCGAGGACACCACCGTACAGTCCGCTTGTATGCGCACTCGGACATCGATCTCTCTACAGCCAAGTTCTTCTCTTGCCACCCCCGCCCTCCTACGATTTCCTCTCTTCGTTCGCGTCGCGCGTTGCAACGTACGAAAAGTTTGGCGCGACGATTTGTTGCATTGAACCACTTCTGCAATAGCCAAGTCCCATGTGAATCTTTTTGATCTTTTTTCATGATAGAAAATGAGAATTCTAGTCATAGACTATCGGCGAAAAGTTTCCGGACAAAATTGCGAAAATGTCTCGGAACCATTTTTGATGCTGTTTCGCTGGCAGTGTGCATAAACAAATTGAGTTCATAGCGTTTGAAAGGGGAGGAATTCCGCTTCGTTTCGCTTTTTTTGAAAATTTTCTACGATATTTTTTACATCCGGTACACGTTATTTTGAACATTAGCGTTTTTCGCCTTTTATTTTACTTCTACAGTTGGACCGCGTTTTCAGGAGTTTTTTAAACGATTTCCTCCAACCAGAATCTAAAAAAGGGCAGCTTAAACTTCAATTTTGTTTTTTAAAATGTTTTGTGCGATTTTTTTTTCGCATAGTTATTCCGTTTTTCAAACGAAAATTATTTTTCAAATCACATTCGAAACATACGCTTATTACAATATAGTTCCGTTCTTAGCGATCCAAAACTATTATTGAATTACGGAGAAATCCTAATAATTAAGGATTTCATAATTATCATTCGCGATATCCAGCACACTGAAAAAAAAAATTAAAGTATTGCCAACTACGCGATGAGGTTGGACGAATTTCGTTGCGCCAATAGTCATATTACGTTTAGTTAATCACCCGGTGGTTGATCCATTGAAAGTCATGTCGTTGAGACAACTACGCCACGATTTTGCCGCTAAATTTTAATTTATTGAAGTTGAGTCTATTTCATGTAATACAACCGCAATAAATGGTTACATTGAAAACAAATAAAACAAAAATTGAGACACAGAATCGATTGAATTTGAAGTAATCACACGGAGGTTGAGTTGTATACGGTTTGTACGTGACACGATAAAATAATAGCATCGAATAAACTTCTCTGCAAGAATTGAATTCAATAACACCATAGATCAACGGAATATTATTTGTGATTAAGCTAATTACCTAGTAGTAATTTGGATGAAATCTTTTATTACTATTCAAACAAATAAACCTTTTGCTAAAGCTACTAAAATTTTGTTGCGCAAACAATAAATTTTATTTAATACGAATTATATATATCGTAGCCGGACAACTTTATTCCTCGGCTGGATTTCTGGTGTGGCAGAAATCCCCTAGAGGGCCACGGGCGGAGCGCTCTCACGTGAGCGTCGCACCGCCCGTATGCCCATAAGGCTCCGACATTGAATCGTTAAATAATGATAACCCCGACCCAGGGAGACTAGAGAGAAGGAGTGGACACAGCATAGGAAAATAAGTAGTAACGGCGTTCTCAAAATCCCGTCCTGAATCAGTTCTTAGCTGTGCTACCAAGTGTAAAGATCCTACACGTACAGTAATAAAATTAGTCCACACGGTGAAAGTGACCGTTCCGCGCTTGCGCAATAGAAAAAAAAAGTCTCTAACCCAAATCCCAGTGTATTGGACAGGAATTGGAGGTTAAAAAGATTATTTATTGTCTTCAGTGCGTGGTTTCGTGTCGCATGTGGAAAGGTTAAATTTTGCAAACAACATTTTGTGTCGACAATTTTAATGTGGAACCTCATTATGTAAACATAGACACTGCACGTATTTTGAAAAATCGCGGTTAGGAAATAAGTAGTAACAGAGTAATGTCTGATCAGGGACACTAGAGAGAAGGAGTGGACACAGCATAGAAAAATAAGTAGTAACGGCGTCCTCAAAATCCCGTCTTAAAGTTAGTTCTTAGCTCTGCCACCAGGTTTAAAAATCCTACATGTATAGTAATAAAATTAGTCCACACGATGAAAGCGACCTTTCTGCGCTTGCGCAATAGAAAAAAGCCTCTAACCCAAATCCCAGTATATTGGACAGGATATTGGAGACCGAGTCTCTTGATATTAAAAAGATTATTTATTGTCTTCAGTGCGTGGTTTCGTGTCGAGTGTGGAAAGGTTCAATTTTGCAAAGAACATTTTGTGTTGACAATTTTAATGTGAACACAAACACTGCACGTATTTTGAAAAATCGAGGTTAAGAAATAAGTAGTAACAGTATGTCTGATCTAATAGGATTTTTACCGATATAGTACCGCCGCTTCAAGCTGGGATTTCGTGTACATTTTAGAAGCTCGCTGTGACCACTCCTCTCTAGTCTCCCTGTGTCTGACCTAATAGGATCTTTAGGGATACAGCGCCACCGCTTCAGGCTGGGATTTCGTGTACATTTTAGAAGCACGCTGTGTCCATTCCTTATCTTTAGTCTCCCTGACTCCGACCGATGGTCGTCGAGAAAACCCGAACCCTTGTTTTACGAGGTAAATAGGTTATAATAAAAATAAGATAAAATAAATAAGAAGTAATAGGCCTGTCGTACAATTAAAGTACGCCGATATGAAAAGATTTTGTCATATAATTATGTCAGGATAGGCACTCTTACGAGAGAATAAAAAATCGATTAATCGTATTTAATATTGAAAGTCGCAAAATATCAGATAAAAAATATTCCAATATACATATATATATATATATATATATATATATATATATATATATATATATATATATATATATATATATAAATTCAAATATTTCTTACAGTCATTTCAAAATCATAATTGTTCGGTACAATCACTATACGTTTTAATTACACAATGCAATTCATTCAATCCAAACATGATTAATACAATTGACTGAAATACTTTTCCGCATTTCCCGAGCAATGTGATGATACTATTTCAAATATTTATTGAATTTTATTTGAAAAATGTTTTGGTTCTATTGAATATTTAAAGTTTTACCTCAAATTGCGGGCGTAGTTGGCTCAACAAAGTACCTTCAACTACGCGCGGAGGTTGCATCAACTACGCCATTGGTTTCGCTGTATTCAACCTCAGGGCGTAGTTGAACCAACTATAGGCGCGTCCGGGGAGTCGCTATTTGCGCTACAAACGCTAACGCTACCATTAAGGATGTATGCCCAAAATATACAATTTAAGTTTGACCTTCAAATTTAAAATATGTTGTAGAGTGAACGATGCTGCGTCGATTAGAAAAAAAAAATTAGACTTCACCGTATAGTTATTACGTAAATTAATTTTTTCAGTCCCATTAAAACGCATGTTAATCGTAGCGGAAGTAGCCTAATTTGAAAGAAAATAAGAAAATAAAGCCCGTGATATATAAGCGTACAGATTAAAAAAAAATATTATTAGAAACTTTATTTTTTTTTACTATTTAAACAAAAAAAAAACCCCGATGTCACCGTCGTATTTGTTCAAAAATCTCAAAAAAAGTAGAGTTGTTTGGGTCATGTGCGAAAACTGCTACTACAGCCGCCATGTTAAATGTGCGAAACATGGAAATATGGCAACGTTGCACGCGCGGGAACTACGAACCGAGTGTACAGTGTAGTGAGAGAAAATAAATACAAGCGTGATCTAATCATGAAATGTCAATGCAAATATATAATGCAAGATAAACATGAGCTATATAAATAAATTAACTAAAATATTTTCTTTATGAATTTAGATCACGGTCTTGTATACAGGTCTAGGAACGACGGTAGTGGGGGTATGTCGGTTTAATGGTTACGCTTTTCTTTACAATTCACAGCCGCGAGAGGCATGATGAGTGTGCTGTGTAACAAAGAAGGAAATAACATTCTGTCTCTTTTTCTACCGTACGTAACGCATGCGCATAGCTCGTATTGTTTTATTCATATATGGACACGTGGACATGTGTTTATTATATATACTTATATATATATTATATATAAAAGTATAACACAAGGTGTTTTATAATGAAAATTTATGCTTTGCCTATTATGTTTCAAAATATGGCTAATTATCACAAAACAAATAAGACGATCAACTTGGTACAAACCGGTAGGGCCGGTAGGTCTAATTTGACCTCAAGCGCGGAAATTACTTAAATATTAGAAAACTATCTATATTCTCAAATAATATCGTAGTGAGGTTGGTAGAGCGCTCATTTACTGTTTTGGAATTTAAGGAAGTAACGCAGGAAATAGAATTGATGGACAGACAAATACCAAACTTGGCAGAATGTTCGATTATAATATAAAAGAAACTCATACAAATTTTTAAGGTCCGAGGTGGGTTTTTACGCGAGATATTTATAATTTTGTTTATCTCTTTGCAAGCCAATTCAACATGGCCTCTTATGAGAAATCACGAAGTTAGCGCTACATTATTCCTCATATCTCCGTAATTGATGGATAGATCAAGACGAAATTTAAACAGCAGAGAGATGAAATACTTAGAATTATTTATCTGGCTTAAAAATATTGAAAGGTGACTTATGACAAGAATAATAAGAACAATAAAAAGTACTCATAGCAAATTTTGGGACCTTTGCTCGAAGTGCTGCAACGTCGCATATTCGAGGTTATGAGCGCGCATTTTGAAATTTCAACGTATGTAAAAGTTCGTGCCGGCTGACTGCTACATATTTTTATAATTTTGTGTTTTTTGTTTACATCACATATTATATTTAATATCAATAGAATAAATAAATAAATTACATATTCAAAAACAATTTTATTTTTCATACGTATTTTCTTACATATACGTAGAATATTTTTTAACTCAAATAATATTCGTAATATTAACACAGTCTCAATTACTTTTCAAATAATTGAGATACATATACACTTGAAATCTTTTTGTTATCACGCAATGATGTGCTCCGAACGTTTCTGCCTGCTTCATGCTGATTAATTCTAGCCCGGTACACCTTTTCGGTAACTATTTTACCTTTCCAATAAAATCTCGGCTTTTTTTCTTTTGGCATAACGAACTCGCGATTAAATTAAACGAAAATTCACTGACACAGCTGATGAGCTGTCAACGGCATATGCAATGCTTTGAACACGCATATACACGCGCACACATATCAACCGAAAGCGACGTTGCCAAATTAAGTACTACTTAGGTCAAATTTTTTTATGACTAGGTGGGTAGTTGCGTTCCTTCCTTAAGTCCAATACATTTGTATTATAGCATTTTAATCGTCCGTAGGAATGAGGAAATATAAACGAGGAAAAAAATAAGGCGTATTTCGTGTAGAATAACATGATTTTTAATCTTTTGTCAGTCGCGAGATTTCCTTTTTTTCGCGCATTCTTTTGGTTTATTAATATTACATTGTTGAGTATGCTGCCTCATTCTCAAACGTATATAATATACGGTTGCATACGATAAAATATCAGAAGCGTGCTCGGTACAGGGGAACGAAAAGCTGTAAGTAGATAAAACTTCTTCCAGTGTGTGATCGAAAACATATCGGTGTGAGGCATATTTGCTAAAACATGTTTCTATGTGACGAATGAGGTTGAAAAACCTCGAATTAGGATGGTTTAGTCTTCCACGTGATTTTATGTCGATTAAGTTTGATACTGGGGACGAGGAAGCCGAATGTGAAGTCACGGCTAGCCGACAAGTCGTGCATGAGCCGTATAATTTTAATATTTGTTTGCACAAATAGCCTGAAAAAGCATTGTAAGGGTGTTTGTTAATACCATGTTATTAGCACAAACCTTCCCCAAATCACCCATTCCTTGAGAATATACTTTTCTTCAAAGTGTTTTTCACACACACACTGCGACTGTTTTAAATGAACACCAGGAATTGCCACTTGCCATTTTTTAAATTGTTCAATGTTTTTTGGCACCGTGAAAACCGAAAACTTTTCTTTCACCGATTTGTATCCTGTTTTGCACTTGGGTACGGCACACACTCTACCCATGTTGACGAAAAAGGTTATGAACGTTAAGATAAAAATTATCCCGAATACTTTTTCAAATGCGAACGAAAAAGTGAAACAACAAAATAAAAATAACAAAAAAACCGCAAACTCGACAAAACGATATAAAAATTATTAAATAACGACAAAACTCGGAGATGCACGCTGACAGTCGTTTATTATGATGCACTGGCATGCGCGGTGTGTCCTGCGCATCACCCTCATCGATAGCAACGACGTACAGCGGCGTTGACGCGAAAGAAAAGCGGTACCATTAACGTGACAATCTCTCACCATTGAAATTGGGCTTCGTTGATAGACCTGTATACAAGACCGTGATTTAGATCAATTAATACCAGGAAGGGAAAAGAAAGTATAAAAAAATTCATGATTCTGGAAACGAAACATATTTAGTTATAAAAAATAAAAATTAATTAGTGCATATCAATAATGTTTAAATATTGAAATTAAATATCATAATTTGCATATTCGTAAACGTCGAAATCATCGGAATTACGTTCCTCTCGACTTCTTCACAGTTATTTTCATTTTTTTCAGTGTCGCTGTTTAATTCGCAAAAAGTTTTCTCGTTGTTGTTTAAATCTTCATTTTTCGTGAAACATTTGAGCTCTTGAATAATTTGTTCAATTACTCTACTATTTTTTGTGATTCTCGGCCTTCGATCTACGCTTTCACGCAATTAAACAATGTATTAGATTAGGAAACTAGCTGTCAAACGACACACTTTCCGGCACTGTTGCCAAATTTTCTCGATATATAAACGGAATTTTTTGATTGGTTGATAGAACGGACATTAGCTCCAGTAAGAAATAGTCAAATGAAGAACTAATTTTTCTTAAAGTTAATAACTAACTTTCATCGGGTTGATTTGTTATGTATAATTAGTATTAATTAATAAAAAACATATTTATGATTGATATCTTATATAATGATCTGTTTGAAAAAACAAATAGATATACTGCGGATTCGACTGGGCATACATCCGTAAATAGTATTACTATAGGTTGTATTTTTAGCGCAAATAGTGACTCCC
This sequence comes from Rhimphoctona megacephalus, assembly GCA_963989365.1. Taxonomy (NCBI): domain Eukaryota; kingdom Metazoa; phylum Arthropoda; class Insecta; order Hymenoptera; family Ichneumonidae; genus Rhimphoctona; species Rhimphoctona megacephalus. The sequence goes on along the minus strand of OZ022416.1, from coordinate 23,179,397 downwards.
CAAACGCAGCCTACGCCTCCGTTTTCAGCACTGTGCCTTTTTTTCCAGTGTAATAAATGTATCTTCTTATTTTTCCAGCTTTTTACGCCCCATTAAATCTTACACGCCGGTCGCCGATGCTTCCGATAAATTAGACAAGATTTGTGAAGAATACAAATTATCTACGGACGATTCCACCAAAATCGATAATCCTATTCAGCGTTTCCAAGTTTTTATTGCCGCTGAAAAAGAGTTCAATTATTCTCTGCCAAATTCCATACTTCACGAGATTGAAACTGTTGGTGAGTTGAAGTAAATAATAAATCGAATAATAATTATTAAATCGTAAAAAGAAGGAAATAAAAACTGAACGAAGTGGGATACATTTGCATAAATATTTTGAAAATGCACTAAGTTTTGTTCAGGTGTTTGTAATTTGTTTAAATTTTAATGTGCTTCGGTAAACAATTAATAATGATAATAATAAATGAAGAAGAAATAGAAAAAAAATGTATTAGATATTTTCGAAAATTGAAATAAAAAAAACAAACATATTTTTAATATATTCGTAATTATATTAAATTTTAATAATTTTAGGTGATTTGAGAAATTTTTACGTCACACCGATCAATGCACAAGTTCCTTTGGACGTCATGAAAAATGATAATTTACCAAAGAATCTTCACATTTTGCACAAGTATCACAGATTCCATCCTGGTAAGTAAATTCCAATGATTGTTCATTATGATTAGTTGAATGGTTATAAAAAAATAATTATTTAAATAATCGATCGTAAATATTTAAAATCTCAGCTTTTATTTTTAAAACTATAAAATAAAATTTTTTATACTTTTTTAAATACAGACATAAATATAGAAAAATCGTAAAAATGGAATTCCATTTTTTTTATTTCCAAATATTACAAAAAATTCAACTAAAATTATCTCATCTTAACACTTCGGTTTTGAAATGTTTCCGAAAAGTCCTCATACGGTGAGAATTCGTAATAATTTATTCATTTATTTGCTACTTTAGACGAAGATACGAAGTTTGGTGGAAAAACTGCATTCCCGAAGAGTTCGACCTTCGTGACGGGTCTCAAGTACAAGAAAAAATATAAAGGCCACATACAGCCACAACACTATCCAAACTAAACGTTCAAATGTTTAGTTATCTTAGTTAACATTATTTGTCAGTTGAACAACATCAAAAATTGTGAAAATAAATGTGAAGAAAATTGTAAAATTTCCTCTTTTATTTTTTCCTTATCTCGATACGCTATTAACAGAATTTTATTTAATTATTTTTCCTCTAAATTGAAGGCTCGAAAATGAAGGCTCATAAACATTTGTCTCAAAAAGAAAAATTGACTAATTTTTTGAATTGTAACGGTGGCAAATTCTCATTTTCATGTGGATTTTAAGAATTGCTTATTTATATGACAAGTACCGGTATTCACGTGTCGGTATGCATTTAATTTCGATATCGATCCATCGCACCCGTGGCAACGAAAATTACGGTGCGAGGAGACGCCTGGTAGAAAATTCGTCGTACTGTGTGTCTTCTCCAATTTCTCTTCCCTCTCTTTCACTTTTTCTCCCTTCCTCTCTCCTCGCCAAAACAAATCCAAGTTCCAAAGCTCGTGAATGCCCTCGTTTTACAGTCTCATTGCGATACTTTCGTCGCGTTTACTCCCAACGTACAATTTATTTGACTCGATTGTCATGCCAAGAGTATCGAGCACAACTGGCCTTATAGCGGCACGTGTTAGACCCATTTGTAAGCCCGAACCAAAGGTAAATAAAAAATAATATTTTTAATAAACAAAAAATACGCAATTTCTTTTTAATAAACGTTTTTTATTGATTCCCTATTATTTTCATTAACCATTTTCATAATTACAGAAAATCGAATTGATCGGATCAAGTAAACCAGCTCCTTTTACACTTCGTCCTTTTGCCGGTCTTTTCAATCCATTTCCTTACGGATGCTCAGTTTTGTGCAACCATCCCGCCGATGGGGAAGCCAAAGAATTCGTGCGAAGGGCAAAGGAATCATGGGTAATATCGAGTTATTAAAAAAAAATCGATCAATGGAATCGATTCTCAATAAAAATCATATCGTAAATAAAAAACGAACAACTTTGATCAAATAAAATGACGAGATGAATTCATACTTTTTACAATTCTATTGTAGCATGGAATAAAGATAAAAAATTGAAATTATAATAAAAAAAATTCAATCGATTTTAATTTGATAAATTAATCATATTTCGTCAATGGCTATTTTTTATAAAATGGCTCCAACGAATCGCTAAAATGAAAGAAATAAATGCAATGTAGGCCACAGAAGGAAAAGCACTTCTTTTACCCGCCGAGATGGAAATGATTCGTGCGACTCTTTTGGCTGGTGGCGGTGGCCCCGATGGTCCTGGAATAATTGAGGGAATAAATCCAACAAACGTGGACGCGACGACGACAGTGCCTGAGGAATTGTTTCGAAAATATACGGAAACAGACTCTAGACCATTGACTCCAGCTCCGACCTTGGCGAGTGGACCCCTCACCGCTCATCGCATTAATCATGATGAAGAACCAGCAACTTGTAATCCTCGTGAACGAACAACTCTAATTCTCGATTTAAGAACAAATTCTCAGGAACAAGTAATTGTTATTAATTTTAGTAAAATCACTTTCAACATTTGTATGAAATTTAAACAAAAATTAAGATAAATAAAAATTGAGAAAAAATAATGAGCGAAACATTCACTTTTTTTATCTGAGTAATGATTTTTTAGTTTTTTTTTCATCCGGAAATTTGACTTTTTTCGTTTTTTTCGTGAATAGCAAAAAACGTAAATTGCTTGAGTATTAAATTTTTGAACGCAAAAAAAATGATTTATTTTACATTTATTTTTCGGCTAACTCGAATCAAAGTTCGAATAAAAAAAAAATATATATCAAGAGAAAAGAATGTCCAGATTTTTTTTTCTCACAATATTTCTCTTTTTCTCGTGTATATTTTCTTTTTTTTTTTTTTTAGGACAATGAGACCCTCAGTTGGCACGCGTTGACTCTCGAGCGTCAACCGACACCTCGTAAAAATGAGATTTCGAGACCGAGCGTCGTTCAACAACAAACAAGGCCCATTGTACCTCCGCCACCTTCACCTGCTCTGCCAATGGTCGAACTTAGCGATCAGGTAACATTTTTTTTTAGAAATTGTACGCAAAAACATAAAACAACTTTGAATTTCATTAATTTCGTAAAATGAATAAAATTCAATTAACAACAAAATTTCATAAAAGAATAAATAACAATATAGAATAACAAATAACCATTTTTTTTAACTGATCCATAAAATGAATGTGCGATACTTTTTTTTTCAGGGATCTTCAAAAAACGACGAAGGCGAAGATAACAGCGACAGTGGTAACGAATTACCGATGCGAAGACGTGGTAAACGTCTGAGAAAACGAAAATGTCGTCGCGGCTCGACTTACGGTCAACAGACCGAAGTTCGAGATCCACCAGAACCTCCAGAAACTCAAGTTTCTCAAGTCGATGACGAAAGCCGACGAAATTCGTCAGTTCGATTTTATTAGCCAGTTTTTTAACTCAAAATCTTATAAATTTCACAATCCAAATGCAATATGACCCTTTTTATTATATCTTCATTTTCTTCAGAGTCGTATAATTAAAACGTTTTTTTAGAGCTCTTGTCACAACCGGCGAAGCGGCCGAGATAAAAACTCCATCACCGGAAAAACAAGCGATTCAAATTCATGAACGTATTTTTCCATCGAGTTTCATTAGTCCAGAAATTCTAAAACATTTGGGCCGAGAGTTAGACAGAGATTCGATCGAGAAAGAATTCTCATTAAGGGTGTGTAAAAAAGAAACGTAATAGGTACACAAATAACAATTCAACTTAATAAAATGGAAAAAAAACATCTTTTTCTTCGCAATTGTGGAATTTTAGAGAAGACTCGCTCTTGAGGAAGCTTGGCGGGTTAAGGGTGAATTTCACTCGGTAAATCGGGGACCTCGGCAAGTAACAAACGTACAGGCGCATTTACAGAATACTCCGAGAATTTTTTCTCGGCAAACCGCGCGATTTGAGATTCTCGATAGTGCAAGTTTGGCAGGTACAAATAGATTTTTTTTACTTGTTATAATGCATGGACAATATTTTGGAAATTTGAAAAAATACATTTATGCCTTAATAGTAAATATTTTTATGATAAAAAATATATTATTCAGTAGGAAAAAAAGTCTCTTGCTCTTTCAGACCTGAAGCCATTGAGTTATCTTGGAAAGCACGTTTTTCTGACTTCCGGAAGAAAATTGATATACGGTCGTGCGTTCAGCCGTTATTACGAGGATGGTATGGACGGATTGAGAATAATTCAAGCGAGTGATGTGAACGACGGGCTTGATGAGATTCTCGGTAAACCAATGAGGGCGGATGAAAAGTTACGTTTGTTGGAGATGATTGGTCCGATTGTCGAATCGTTGAATTTTCGTACTTGGTGCGGATTGTGCGCGGCTGTCGAGAGATTGATAGCTACGCTACCGTCTAGAGAAATCGATCCACCGGAATGGCTCGAAAGAGCAGATTTCGATGCTCTCGAGAGAAGAATTCGCTCCATCGATATTGATCCAACGTTAGTTCGACTGTTGAGACAAATTCGAGATCGTTAGAAAATATAAAAATATATAAACGAATAAGAATAAAAATTCATAGTCACTGTAATTTGCACTTTAGTAGAAAAAATAATTACCAAATTTTAATCTTTTTTTTTTTTTAGTGAAGAATATCTGAAATTTGAGAAATAATGAATATACAAAAAAATAAAATGAGAACCTCCGTAAATATCGCATATTTTTGTTTTATTGCTCGGTCGAACTGCGCGCCGTCAGCCCGAGCTTACACAGTTATAACAATATTCAATTTTTTTTTGTTGTATTTTTCTTCTGTTCGTTATTTTTATTATTATTATTTTCTTTATCTTCCTGTCAATAGTATACAAACGGCCGTTTTTTTTATTATTTATTTATTTTCACGATCGGTGAGATTCTAACGCGATAATAAACGTAATAAATAATGGATTTGTTCCTTCCTCTCTCTTGTTATTTACTTCGTATTAGTTATTTTCATGTGTATTTCTTTTTTCATTATTTTGTAACGATGTACAAGTAATATAAAACGTTTTCAGGGCGTTAATAAAATAAATTAAGTAAACCGAGAATATTACAACGTAGAATAATTATAAAGTACAGTTTCATCCTGCTGGGTAATATTATATCAATTGGGTATGATACACCATCGATGTGTTCATGTTTTGACGTGTGTGAGCCTCGCGTTTTCATATTTTGTTTGGAAAAGAAAGAAAAATTTGAAAAAAAAAAAAAAAAGTAATACGATGATATTAAATTCAAATTTTATGGAAGGAGGGATATTAATTGATCCCCGAATTCTTATGTTTCATTTATCATTATTTTTATGTGAGTGTCGGTGTGTGTATATATTTTGTTTTTCTTATTTTTCTTCTTCCAATTAGTTTTTATTTTATTTTTTGTATATTTCGTTCAATTTGATTTCCACGGCGCTCTTCCGGGCTGTGTGGTTCGGTGTGTGTCGGTGTGGTCAAATATCGCTAATCGCTAACGCCACACTGCACATATACAGGCTAAAACGTACAAATATAACGACGTGACGCTACGGCATCCGATTTTTTACCGAACGTTCCCCCTGTCCATCTCGGGCGACTCCCATTTCCCCCAATCGCGCAAAACACGTGGGGAAAAATTAGGCAAGGATGAACGAGGGGATCGGGGGAGGCATTTCGGTCCTATACTTCGCTAGAGTCTCTATACAGCGCGACGCTATTCGCCGTACAAGATGGAGGGCAGAGGGAAGTTTGTGAAACTTTCGTTTTTTAATCATTTTAATTTTAACCGGGCCAGGTAATTCGTTAAGTAGGAAAAAGGATGAGGGGAGGGGATGGAAAAGGGAAGAGATTGGTGGTCGTTGGTATTACGCTAATAAGAATTAAGGAGGTTCGAGAACTTCCACAAACGGAAGTCTCGTTCTCACACCTCAACGCTTTCGTTATGTTTTTCTTTGTTTCGCTCGTAATTTTCGTCGCGTTTTAGGTCCTCGCATTCGAACTTTCCTCGTCCCTCAAAAATTTCTCTATTTCTCATCGATTTTTTCGATCTATTTCGATACACGTATCGTTCTTTTCGATCAATTTCGATATACATGTGTTGATTTATCGAAGTCTCGTTATATATCGATTTTTATCAAAGTCCTTCGATATTCATCGATATATCGAAATTACGATGCACAATCGATGCTCATATAGATCGATTTAATCGATATTTCGATCTCTTCGAAACGCTATTTTTTTTTAATTATTTTTTCTTTAATTCGTAGTATAAAAAAATTTGCTGCTGCTGGTTTTTGCTGCTGCGGGGCAGTGGGGACTGGAGTATGACGACGATTAATCGTTTTTCTTCTTTTTGTTTCCCTTTCGTTTTTCGTTATTTTTTTGTTGCTCTTGTTGTTTTCTTCTTTTTTCATTCTTACGTTTCTCATACGGTCGGCAATTGAAATTGTCCTCAATTGCCGTTCGTCGATCGCTGAATCGGCGGAATAACCGCGTCACGCTCAGTCCCGTATATCTTGTAAGCTTTTCTTGCCATGTTGCCCAACATCTCCATCGAACATTTGTGCGCCGATCTCAACGAAAGCGCCCATTCCTTCAGACTTATCTCGTCCTAATTTTAACACGATCAATTCACATGAATTAATATTATCAAAAATTTTTTATATTCTCAAAGATCAACATTATGGAAAATTAAATTATTTTAGTTCTTTTTATTGTAATTTTTTTTTTTTATATTTGAAAATTATTCAATCCTAGGACAATTTTTTTTCCAAATAATATAGCGAGCAATGATCATGTAAATATTTTTTTTTACTCACAGGATTGGTTAACACAATTTTAGCTTCGCGAGTTCGTACGACGATACATTGTTCGCCCTTAACGTGTTGAAGGTCCGCCCCAACTTCTTCTATCTGATCGAGAAATACGAGCTCCGGTTTCGTCGTCGATTCCGGATGAAGTTCCAACCTATTAGGATAGAGCTTTGCATATCGCGTTTGCCACGCGCTCGCAAATGGTCCACCCAATTTTTTGATGTAACCGTGTAAAATACAATCGGATTCTGAAAAATAATGTAAAAAAAGGTAAAAAAAGAAATAAGATTTTTTGTAAAATTTGAAAGAAAATCTGAATTTTTTTGTTTGGAAACCTTTTTCGTCCGCGTCGAACCGTAATTTTTGCTTCGCTTTCTTCTTGTTCTCCATCTGCAAAAAGAATTTTTATTAATAACAAAATTATTAATAATTAATATTGGAATAAATAAAAATTACGATCGTACCTTGTCAGCCTCGTTGTTTATGGTTTCGAAAACGGTCTCGGCGACCTCGGCCTGCCATCTTTCCGACACGACGAGCGGAAAATTTTTATAAAGATCCTGATCGGCGTCTGTCAGTTTGATGCCTTTGGTGTCTTCCTCATCGAAGGAACCGATGTCAAAAGCATCGGCCGCGTTAACTTCACCCCGCGGTGGAATGAGCGGGGGTGTGTATTTTTGTAGATAAACCTGTTGCCAATCTATACCACTGAAAAATTGGTGCCTTTTTAGCTCATCAGCTCCTTCCCCTTGACAACCAAGCCTTTGGCTAATATCGCGCTGTAGCAAACCTTCCAAAAGTGATCTGAGCTCCCGCGAAAAGCTTTCGGGTAATTCGACATTCTGTAAACAATTTTTTCATTTAATTCCATTTTTCTTATTCTCATTTTCAATCGTAATTTTTTAAGGGCTCTGTCTACTTTGGATGCATGAAAAAAACCCTATTTTTATTATTTTTTTTTAAGAATACTGTTATGTTTATTGATATAAAACTTGTTAGGCTTAACAAAAACATTCGTATATTACAAAAAAAAAATTTTATTGATTTTAACCACTTTTTTAGTGTGAAAATGCCAGGTAAACAGGAGTCCTCAAAAAGTTGGTAGTTGTGGGCTGTTGAAAAAATCTGAACAACGGCCCATCCGAAACAAAAAAATTGAATGGTTTTAGGTTTAGTGTGACAGTGGCTATATCCCGTACCTCTAATATTAATTTATATGCATAAATAACAAAATGGCGGACAAAAAAAGAATTAAAAGACGTTTTATTGCATGTTTTTTGCCAAAAAGAAAATAATAAAAATAAAAATTTTGCAATAATTCTGGTACGGGATATAGCGATAAGTGTACAGAATATATAGTTAAAATTTCATAAGGATCAGTTCAGTAGTATCTGAGATTTTTTCAACAAGCGGTTCGAAAACGTTGTTTCGAGAAAAACACGTTTAAAGTTTTAATTTATAAGGTGAACAAGCGCGCTCAGATAGCGTTCAACGTAAGGAAAAATAACTTTAGAATGCTCTGATCTTTCTGAAATTTTCAGAGAATATTTTTAAATATATAAACTTTCGAAAAATGCAAAAAAAAAAAATTCGATTTTTTGAAAGTTTTAACGTAGACAGAGCCGTTAAATTCATTATAGTATAAAATATTTATATGTACAAATCTGTAGGGAAAAGAAAGAAATTGTAGGGGGAATAAAATTCAATTAAATTTTCGATGAAATCCTATTGATGATGCTCAGTAAAATTTAGAGTATCGAGCCGATGTATAATAGACATAATTTCTAAATAATTTGATAAAATATAAATGAAGATGACATGGAAAAATTAATCAATCGATCAATTTTAATGGGTCAAAATTTTGAAATCGAATTTTAAAACATTACGAAAAGTGAAAACAAAAAACGGAATTACATCAGAGTTAAATATTTAGAGCAAGTTCGTATTTACACGAATTTTTAACAATGCATTTTTGATTTTTTATCTTTCAAAGACAAAGAGAAAGAGATATCTCTTTCTCTTTCTCTCGCTCTCTTTCTCGGGCTCTCGCCCGGGGCAAAAGCCGAGCCTTTGAAAATCGATCGTGCCATGAGCCGCGCTGCTTCCTCTCTTTCTCTCTGTGCCGGCTCTCAACGTCCTCACACCCTTGACTCACGTACTGGGTGTGGAATTCCCGAGACGACGTGTGAAAAAACATTGATATAAAAATTTCGCGAATAAATTGAAAAATGTATTTTTTTTTTTCGGACCAAATCTATTGGAGATTTCGATTACTTTCGATAGCAATAACAAAGAGAAAGAGAGAAATGTATTATTATTTTGCATGACAGTCAAGGGGCGAGGGAATTGGCGGGAGGGGGGGGGGGGGAGGGACCAGGACGAATATAACTTCAAATAAAAAAGTAAAAAATCGATTAATCGAAAAACTTTCAACAATTTTTCTTTTTGTGGATATTGGCTCAAATTTCATCGAAGTTGAGAGCCAATTAAATTTGAAGAAAACAGGATATTTTTCGAGCGCAAAGTGCATGAATATTTTGATTTCTTATTTTGAGAATAACGAATTGAAAAAATGAGCGTTTTGAAATATTGAAACCGACCATCGTGAGCGTCATACGATCTATTTCGTGTTTGTCCTTTGTTTTATGCTGTCTGAAAGGACTGTGACCCTTGAGAAGTTTGTACAGCATGCATCCAAAGGAAAACCAATCGGCGCTCGAGTCGTACGGCGTTCCCTTCGACAATACCTCCGGGGCCATGTAACCATGAGTACCGCTGCAAAAAAAAAAAAAATTTGACATCAAAACAATAGGAAGTTAAAATATTTAAAAAAAGTTAGAAAATGTTCTAAAAAAAATGACGATTCACGAAAATCCTATGAGCTCTAAAAGATCAAAAAGTTCAAGTTATTATTTTTTTTTTGATGTCTCAAGAAAAAGGTTATTAATACAATTTGATAAATCTACTCCATACGGTAATTTATTTACACAAAAAGGTCTTTAATTTTTTATTTATTTAACGAATTTAGTAAAATATTTAAATTTACACCGGTAAAAATTTGGCCAAAAAATTGTACTCACACACTGGCCTGAGGTTTTTTCTTCGAAAAATCACAGGCAAGCCCAAGATCCGATATTCTAACGTGACCATGCTCATCTAACAATATATTGGCAGGTTTTAAGTCACGATAGACAATTGCTCTTCGATGCATGTGTTCCAGACCTAGTATAACTTCGGCGGCGTAAAATTTCATCTCGGGCTCGTCAAAAACACCGTGATGACTAAGATGATAATGAAGGTCACCGCCGTTCATGAGATCAAGAATGAAGCATAATTTGTCGGGGGTGTGAAACGCGTACGTCATGCACACGATGAATGGGCAGTCGAACTGTTAGAAAAAAAAAAAACAATCTATTGAAACATCAAAATTAACCGATATAAAAACAACATAAAAATATTTTAATACAGTCTCGAAATATTTATACGAGAATCGTTATTTTATACTAATTAATTAACAAAAAATATAATTTCCCACTTGAATTCTTGGAATTATATTTTCAATATAAAATCAAAGGACAATATTAATTGTAAATAATTATTTTGTAATTCTGTTATAAAATTGTAAAATTTGAAAATGTATTATTAAAAAAAGTAAATATTTGAAAAATGTACTGACCCCGGTACTGACTAAGGACAACATTATCCTTTCGTTGAGGGCCAACGTTTCGCCCTGTTTCATTTTAATACGTTTCTTGTCGAGGCACTTCATCGCGTACATTTTTCCTGTATCTGCCTTACGACAGCCGTAAACTTCGCCGAAACCTCCGCGTCCGATTATACGATGAACACTGAAGTCGTTCATCGTCAGTTGAATATTTAATTCGAGATTTTTCCACTGACAAAATCGCGTGTATTTGTCACTGAAAAAAAAATTCATAAATTAATCATATTCAAATCGAAATATTAGTTTCATCGAGTAATATCGAGTTTACAAATTTCTATACTTTTGAATTTATAAGAAAAAAGGTTGTCCGTCTGCATATTTTACTCGAAAATTACTGCACGAAACTCGAAATTTGGGGAAAAATTAAATTTTAAATATTTTTTTACGGCTTATTTTAATGTATTTTGTCCCAAAAACTCCGATTTTATAAACTTTAAAATCTTGGTCAGAATACCCCGAAAAACACTTTTTCGATGTTATCGTTAAAATTCGTTGGGGAAACGATTTTTTTTTTTAATTCTCTGGAAAGCTGATCGGAAAATGAGAAAATCGGTTTTGTATGTTCCCGGATTCCTTAATTGGAGTTGAGAAATTATCTCAAAAATTGGAGAAAAAGAAAACGAAAAAAAAATTCAAAATTGGAAAAAAAAAATCGTAAACAATAAATATAATAAATGGAACGCCCAAACATCGTTTGAAAGGGAGTTTAAATACGAATCGAATAAGTACCCGGTGGAGTCTCAACTCCAGATAGAAAAAGTGCTACAGCTATTTTTGTGAAATGTCTAAAACGTCGAAAAATATTACATTTAGCTCATTTTAATGTATTCCGATCCAAAAACACCGAAATCATCGATCTTTTTTTTCACCAAAATCACTAAAGAAAATAGAAAAGCGACTTTTTTAGGTACTTTTTCGACCTCATCTCACCGATCGGTTGAGGGATCGAATTTTCTGAAAAGTTTTTAACAAAGCTGATAGAAAATGACGAAAATGTTTTTTGTTTATTTATCTCGATATCCCAATGAAAAAAAAAACTAGCAGAACTTTGATACTTGAAATGAAGATTTATTTAACTTTTTGTTCAGAACAATGAAAGAAAAATGGAAAAAATATTCACCTTTCCAGGAACTTTTTGAACGGCTCTCCCCTCAGATGATTAAATATTTCCTCGATGTAAGGCTGCAACGAACAAATACCTTTTTTCTTCAACTTGAATATAATATCGAGATAACGAGGGAAGAACGAAGAATTGGGGCTCTAAGCGACAACCCACCTCGAACAATTTAACGGGAACTTCATTCTTCATAAGGTATTGACGCACGTGTGAGACAGCCTCGGCCGAATACTCCTGCAAGATAATTTCCCAGTTTTTTGTTACCTTCTTTTTTCTAAAATAGCGAATTTAACCCCAGAATCCCACAACGGAGTAATTAGTTATGAAAATGTCAAATTTCCTTCTTGAATCAATTTTTTAAAACCATTCCTTCCGTTTTATAGAGTTTTCACCATTAAATATTTACCGAATGCGACTTTGTCATGCATCATTTTCTTAGTTATCAAGAAACGAAGAGAATGGTATATAATTAAACCTTATTATCGCATACGAGTAACATTTTATGCTAAAGAGAAGATTGGGGTAATTATTTAGCCCAGTGTGGGGTTTACGTTGGAAAAAATATATCGTAGGATTCTAGGGTTAAGAAAATTTATAATTTGTTCTATTTCATAATATTACGTGTGTGTGTGCTAATAATTCCTTCATTATGAAATTGTCGTATATTTCCCGCGCGTGTTTTCTCCTCTCCTCAGGACACTCGAGTTTCTCGTACGCCTTTATCTGGATGACGTCATAAGATTTTTTAAATATTTTTTATGAAATAAAATGAATTAAGTGATAATTCCAATTTTATGGAAATAATGTGTCAATTCCTGTTTTTTAAAGTTGATGAAAAAAAAAAACAAAGTTTATTTCGAAATACGATAGTATTAATTAAAGTATATTATTGCAAACAAAGAGAATAATAAAATGTCTTTTTACCTCTTCGTAAAACCTAAGTTGCGAGATTGGTTCTTCCGCTACAGTTTCGCAGAAGTCTTTGAATAAAAGGGATCCTATTTTGCACAAATTGCAAGAAGTAGTACATTAATATATCGAAAAAATTCGAACAAATAAAGAGAGAGAGAGAGAGAGAGAGGGGGGGCCATTAAAATTGAACTCACCTAAAATTTGATTGAATATCTTATCAAAGTTGACTTCGTTTTTCTTCTCCAAGTATTTGTGCATAACGCTTCGAACACTGAAACAAGGAAAATTTATTATCATTATTAACATTACGATTGTTAACTTATAAACTACATAAATTTAACACTTGAAATTTTTATTATCAGTCTTAATCACAATTCTATCGTCATCGATATTATTCTCATCTTTGAATTTGGTTGCATCAATAATATTACTATTATGATTATTATTATTGTTGCTGTTATAATTGCTAACGTCATTGTCATGATTGAAATAATTATATACGAAATTATAATAATTATAATGATTATTGACATCATAATCATTATTATCATTGTGTTTGTTCTGATTCTACTTTGACCCAGATCTCAATTACATAAATAATTCACATAGAAAGTGATGCCCTTGAATAATAAAACATAATATACGCAGGCACATAATCGATTGGCCAAAAGTTTTATTCTTTTGACTTCCGAAATATCGTGGATATTATTCTGAATCACGTTTGGAGGTTTTATTGCGCATGCGAATGCGGAACGAAAATATTGTCGTTTGGAAAAAACGTGTGTTGATTATATATCGTAAAAAATTAATGCGCCTGAAGAGACGCGGTGAGGGAGGGAGGGTGGGAGGGAGGGAGGGGGAGAGCGAGGGCGAGAGCGAGAGAGAGCGAGAGAGAGAGAGCGAGAGCGAGAGCGAGGGCGAGGGCGAGGGCGAGAGCGAGGGCGAGGGCGAGAGCGAGAGCGAGAGAGGGAGGGAGAGCGAGAGGGAGAGAGAGGGAGGGAGGGAGAGAGGGAGGAAGGGAGAGAGGGAGACAGGGGGAGAGGGAGAGAGAGAGAGAGAGAAGGGCTCGTATACACGAAACACAAAATGTCCAATACAGAAGTTCCCCTCCGATGTCACAGAAGCCATCCTTATTGTTCGATTCATAAGGACTAACGCTTAAAGTCTCGTGAATCGCATTTATTTTCGTACCCAAAGCCGACAGAGTGGACCGAGGAAAAAAAGGAAGAAAAAAAAGTAGAGCGTCCAAGCTCGATGGCCTTGCTCGAGGATCTGCAATAGAGAGAAAGGAGAGAAATATGTCGAAGGGGGAAAAGGGGAGAGGGAGGGGGGCGTAATTCGATAAATCTTGCAAAAAAGGGTCAGCCGAAGAACATCTGTCATAAATCCCTTCGGTTTGAAAAAAAACGACATATTTTATTAATACACAATTAATTGATTAATTCTATCGAAAAAATTTGTATCGAATTGACCTGATAAATCAATTTCGTCATGTTAGCTTTGTGGGTGGTGTTTGCGCCGCTCTTACCACACGTACACGAAAAGAACATGTGAATTAACCTCGAAATTAGTCAGCCCAAATTTAGCTTCGAAAATTTAGGCTCTTATTCAATAGAGCTCGTTTAAACGATGAAAAAATAACGTCTCTTTAGTTGTCTAAGGCAGTGTCATACCGATAGAACCACCGTGAGTGCGAGAAAGATAGTGAAAAATTTCGAAAGGCAATTTTTCGAAAATTATAAAATTAATCAGTAAGAAAAAAAGTTATCCATTTTTGTGCCTGAGCTAATATTTCTTCATCTTAATCGATTCTCCCATTTCGAAAAAACTTAATTTCAACATTTTTAAAGCAGTCATACAAAATCGTCCATGAATTAACGTCGAGTTCAATAATTTTGTAACGCTTCGTTGTTTTTTTTTGTCTGAGAGTTTTGTTCGCACCCACCCTCAATTTTCTTCGTTTCAATAGAAACCCCAAATTTAAATAAAAGTAAAAATGAATAAAAGTTCGATTCGCTAAAAAGAAGAAAAGAGAAAGAGATGATGTGATTTATTTTGATGAAACCGTGATAAGGTTGTGACGCTATGAAATCTAACGAGATAATATATAAGTCTATAATCACTTCATTAGGCAACTCATAGAGCCGGCGGAATTTCAATCGGTGCCTGAGCTAATCTTCTCCACTTTCTCGTTTTTCTCCCATTATTGTTTTTTTTCTCGCTTCGTAGGTTACGCGTCATGTCAATGAAAACAGAGTGAAAGAGAAAGAGGGGCGGGGAAGAAGCATTCGCGTCGTTGCACGTGTTTGCTATACGTATTTAAATGAATATACATATATATATATATATATATATAGGCTCATATGATTATGCGAGGCACGTGGAAAATTGTGTAAAAGTGTAGATGATAAAAATGTAAAAAAAAGACGAGTAACGCACGATAGACAGCAGAAAATGGCTAGAGGGGGCGCGCTACGAACAAGTCGAGCATACAATGCGGGGAAAGGGAGAGTTATATACTTTGATCGAACGTACACATTAACCTATTAATAGGTACACCGCCCGTGTACATACAGTGAGCTTGTGATGATACTGATGATCTCCTTCGCTCGTGCGAACGTTAAGTCTTTTCTCTCTCTTTCTGTTCTTTACTCTTTCTATACGTTCTTCTAAAACGCAATATAATGCATAGTCCACCAAACTAGATGGCGGCACTGCTAGGAAAAAAGGGCAGCGGTTTGCCTCCTTGTGAGTTTAAAAAAATGATTTATTCTGCTTTTTTTTATGTTGCGATCGATCGATTTAATACAGACATTAATTATAGTTACGTGGCGTATGGAAACTAAATAAAAACGGTGGTTATTTTTAAGGTATTCCTTTCACGAACTCGAATATTTGACAATTCACGGATTTTTTTGTACATAAAAGTAAAAGCACATCCCAGTCCACTGGAAAAATATCAAGTCAGGTTACCGAACCTTTAGAAAAGAATTATAACTTTGAAAATCGTCTAATTTACACGACACTTTATGGAGATGACCTGTTGCTCACATTTCTATTTAATAATTCATATATTAAATAATGATAGATGTTTGATATAAACTGTCTTGCGGTAAATTAAATTCTAAAGATTCCGTAGCAACGATAAAAACAGAGAGTCACCGGACGTTTGAAGAAAATATTCACGATAGAACTTGAAAGAATGTGATCAGCAGACGATTTTTCGTAGCCATGACGTTCAAGAGGTTACGTTATCTTCGGCAGTTTTTACAATATTTTTAACGCTATTCTTGTTTTTGCCCGTTACAAATTGGCTCACATTTTTACCAATGTCACTGCGTACTTTATACGTATTTTCACTCATATTTCACTATTTTTTTTAACCAAATACAATAAGTCCAGCTTTTCTCTTTGACAGTGCAGTTGTTGACATTTGTAGCTCTCCAAAAAATATCAAAAAGTTTCATAATTTACACAATTAAGCTGAAATTTTCGATTTATGTTTACAGTTCGGACTAATAATTGGTTATAACTTTTTTAAACAAAATGCAGCCTAATTTATGAACAAATGTGGAGGGCCCTGCTTATGCGCCCAAAAAATACGGCCCTCCGCGAAAGGAATACCTTAAGATATATGAGTATCTCACAATTTTATTGTATTTTCGAAAGTTTCATTTTTATCAAGAGAAACTCAAAGATAAAAAGTCTCAATACAAGGAGGGGGAGGGGAGGAGAAGGTGCACAATAAAGAAACTTCCGAATGATTTGTGTACCAAAGGCGGGGCAAGGTCGAGTCAACATAACCTCAGAAAATGTCTATCACACTCGCCTCGAAGACGTCTTGATGGAATGAGAAAAAAAATGGCGTAGTCGTATGCGTGATTGATGAAGAAGCTCCCAAGTTTTTTGATTCTGCAAATTTGTTTTCAAGAACAGAGACTTCGATGTTGTGGGATTGCAGCCTCTTCGTGAATTTATAATGGATTGCTTGAATATTAAGGTTTAAAAATGATGTATTTGAAAACGTTGTTTATACGTAGTATCACGATATAAAACACGCTTGTCACGATATAAATTACGCTTGTTGTTCAATTGGAATTGAAAGAAAAAATGAATCCACCATAATTGTTGCTTTATTGATCCATACGTCGTTAATTGATTGGGTCGTCTGTGATCGTTGGATATTCGTTCGTAACAGCTGTTATTTCGAGTCGAGTGCACGCCATATCGACTATAATATTAATACCGCACGGCCTGCTTTCGCTGTGCGGATCGTTGTTTCGTCTCAGCATTGGTCAGGGACGATAAATGGATCGTTTGTTGCGTTTGATCCTCGCCTATGTGTTCACAGACAACAATATTTCATCGGCATTAAATTGGATGCACGTCTCAATCAGTGCGATATAACACCGATGTTTGTACAGTTAACGTACGGAGTATGGTATTCCGGTTCGAATGGCTTATTGTTCCGCTACGAACTACAATGCCTTAAGTGATTTCCATGATCGATATTATACACATTCTATATTTCAATGTATTATAATATCATCTATTGACACAATGATCCTCACGACGATAAATTTTTCTCATTTGCAATAGTAAGAGGATGCATCGGTCACATAACCTCACCTCGAATTTTCAAAGTTGAAATTCTACGATACAGTTTGACCGATTACAAAAAAGCTCTGTCAGATCACGCAGGACGATGACAAAAATGGGCTGATAGATCCTTTTTGTAATCGGTCAAACCGTGTCGAAGAATTTCACTTTCGAAATTTGCAACTATCTCTCTTGCACTCACGGTAGCGAAATACCGACTGACCCATACCCTTAAGACGAAAACTCTTATTTCTAGGTTTCTTGAAACATACTGAATGTATCAGTCCGAGAGATGGCGCGTCTGCATCCTTTTCACTCGATTACAGACAATTTTGAACTAGATGGAACAAACGTCCCAAAGACTCTACCTGTTTCTATTTTTTCAATTAAAAAAAAAAAAAAAAAAAAAATGGCATCATGGATGAATTACACATGGTTATGATGTTGAAGTTTGCATCGTTGTAATACAACGAAATCCCTCTTTTTTATAGAACGCAACGAAAAAAATTTTTCGTTGCGTTCCAACGATGCAAACTTTAATATCATCTGAAAGGGCGGGTTCCGGGACGTTTTTTTTACTACATTTTTTTCTCACACTTGTTTGACCCCTTCAAGAGATTCGTTAAATAAAAAAGATGAGAATGCCCATACAGCTAGTGTTAGAATTTTTTTCGAAAGTTCAACTCCCTTAAAGGGTGGGTTCCGGAACGATTTTTTTGTTCAACATTTGCAATTCTCAGTTTTTTGACCTCTTTAAGCGATTCGTGAAATAAAAAAGATGACAATCGATTTTTTTTTTTTCGTACATTTCGTTGGACTCCAACGTTGCAAACTTCAGCGTCATACATGGTTTGCGGTCAAAAATTGTATTGGATAACAATTTCAAATCTTCGTAAATGGACAAAAATCTGAAATAATGGAACCGTCTTTTAAGGGGACCGTATGGTCTAGAAATTTGAAAAAATCGATTTTTTTTTTTTTCGATATGTCGAAAGTATAGTATCTCAAGAATATACTGTGAAATTTTCATGCGGAAATTCTCAATATTACAGCTTCTACAGCCCATAACGCAGGTAGAGAGCGGTCCGCGCGCTCCTAACGGGTCTAGCGCTAACCGGTAACCTAATCGGAGCGCAGCAGCTGTCCCAATCCTTCTCCGAAAATATATACCTGTATATAGTACATACTATATACCTATATATACTTTTCCCTTCCCCGAAATATACCTATTGTCGAACATTTGTGAGGGAAACGGTCATTTCGCTTTCCCCTGACTTGATCAGTACAACGTTACGTTTTGACGAACCAACATCGAAAATTTTGAAATAAAATATCAGAAAATATGGATAGAAAGCAAGGCCGTGACTCTTCTAGACGACCATCTTCTGTAGGTCGCAAAAGATATTTCAAGGGCAATCGATTCACTATCGAAAATACTACTGATTTTACGAGCACGTCTGCGAAAAAATTAAAAGGCAATGAGGAATTGGAAGTAAACGTTAATCCTACTTTCAATTATTGCATCATCGAATTCAGCATGATATTTTTAACGTTGCAACAGTTGTTGAAGTGTAAAGATTGTAACGGTGCGGTCACTTTTAGCAAAAACGGACAACGTGGTCTAGGATTCAAACTCTCTGTGAAGTGTGAGTGTAAAGAAACTTTTATTTTGTCTTCGCCGTTAATTGATAAGGCATTTGAAATCAACCGTCGACTTGTTCTCGCCCTGAGAATGCTTGGAGTAGGATTTGAAGGCTTGAAAAATTTCTGCGGTCTCATGGATCTTGGACAAGGAATTTGTAAGAGTACATATTACGGCATCGTGGACAATATAAAAATTGCAGCTGAAGCCGTCGCGAAAATCGTTTTCCAAAGAGCATTGAAAGAAGAAGTCGAGTTGAATGTAAAAGCTGGGCGTCCCGCGGATGAACTTTCTGTGTCTGGTGGTGGATCGTGGGCGAAACGTGGATTCTCATCGCTTCTCGGTATTGCCTCGTTAATAGGGAAATACAGTAATAAAATTTTAGATGTTGTCGTCAAATGCAGTATATGTCAAGCCTGCTCTCAATGGAAAGGCCAAGAGGATACGATTGAATATGAAGCGTGGTATCGAGAGCATGAAGATCACTGTGACGCAAATCATACCGGAAGTGCTGGCAAAATGGAGGTAGACGGCATCGTGGAAATGTTCAAGAGATCGGAAGAGTTGTACAACGTAAAATACGCGAACTATATCGGAGACGGCGACACGAAAACGTTCAAAGCCTTATTGGACACAAAGCCTTACGGGGATGATTTTTTAGTTTGCAAAAAAGAATGTGTTTTGCATGTTGAAAAACGTTTGTACAAACGTGCTGTTGATGCGAAAAAAAAACATGCACAAATACAGAAAGCAACAAAGAAATTGACAGAAAAAGAAGAGGGAAAAAAGACACAGCGGAAATCGATAAATAAAACACCGAAGCGTCAACAATTGACGAATAAATTATTGCAAGAGCTGTCAACTTATTACGGTCTAGCAATTAGACGTAATTCAGATTCGACTGAAGGGATGAGAAGTGAAATATGGGCAGCATATTATCACAAAATTTCAACAGATGAAAATCCGCAACACTCGTACTGTCCTCCAGGTTCCGAATCGTGGTGCAAGTGGCGTCAAAGTGAGGCTGCAGGTACTTTAGACACCTACGAGCACCCACCTGCTCTGTGCGATGAAGCACAAGAGATATTAAAACCAATTTATGAAGAATTGACAGCAGAGACTTTATTGGAAAGGTGTATTGGCAGTAATACGCAGAACAATAACGAAAGTTTCAATGCTTGCGTGTGGCACCTTGCGCCGAAACATCTGTTTGCCGGAAAAAAAATCATTGATATTGCCACTCACATTTCCGCTTGCATATTCAATGAAGGATTTGCATCCCTATTGAAAATAATGGAGACCATGGGCATAACAATCGGGCCACAAGCGGAGCAACTAGCGCAAAACCGAGACGAGCTGCGAGTATCGAGCGCCAACCGTAGGAGCACGGACAACTCCAAAGAGGCTCGGACAGCTCGAAGAAATGAAAGGAGTGAGGAAATCTTGAATTATGAACGTTCCGAAGGAATCCTATATGGTGCCGGAATCGCGGATTAACTGTAAGTATTCAAAATTTGCTCAATTTTTGAAAATATCTGTACCTCAAACTTTAAACTCATTTATCTCGAAACGACTTTTTTCGGCACTGCGCAGGTGAAAACAAAAAAACTATTCAACCGAATCACTTGAAATTTGGATATGTTGTTCACAACATGTATGGCTATCGTCGGAACTACAATCATAATTTTATTTAAATAATTTCTTATTGTTTATACTAAAAAACTAGTGAAAAAAAAACCCGATTTTACGAATTTTTTTTCAAAAGCGCGCCATTTTGTCAATTTTTAATTTTTTCGATTTGTTCTAGTCCCGACCATAACTGCACTCTTTCTGATTAAGAATCTTCTTGAATTTTGTGTTTCAGATGAGTAGAAGTCTCGGATCGATCTTCACCGTCCGGGTCGGATTTTTCGAGAGGGTCGTCTTCAATGCCAATTATATGATAATAAACACTGTTTTTAAAATTAAAAAAAAATTTTTTTGTATACTTAATAAAGGTAGTAATAAACCCGAAAAGTTAAAACATCGATTTTTAAATTTTTTATGGCAAAAAAAAAATCGTGAAAATAGGTGAAATTTTCGTGCTCTAGACCATACGGTCCCCTTAAATTTTATAAACATCGATTTTCAACAACAATAATTCTAAAAAATCATTTACATATCGTTTTAACAGAATATTCTTGTTTTTCCGTTGCGTGAAATGGGTTTGGTAATTTTTCTAAATGAATATAATTTTTTTTCAATTTTACCTTTTTTCTAGATTCGTCTAAAAACTTCTAAAAATTAATCAAAAATCACGAATTTTGCATATGTTTTTGTAAAAAAAAATCAACATCATAAACATGAAATTTCTAAGGCATTCAATAAACAGTTTCTCTGATACAGTCTCCAACAAAATTCGATAAAAGTAATTAGAAAAAAAAAATCGAAAGTATTTTACGGAATCAAAAAATTCATTTAAAATGATGAAAAAAAATTGTTTGTTTAATTATTGAAAAATTTTTCTTCAAAATAATTCTTTAATCATTTTTTAAATAATTTTATTACTGACGTTTCGCGAACCACTAAGAACTGAAATTTAGATGGAAATAAAATTATTGACGTAGTCAATAGATCGAATAATGAAACATATTTCGAAATCATAACTATCTGATGTTTACACGGCGTTCTGAATAATTTTATTTATAAGCTTATGACACAATTACAATAATTTTAAATTCATGATATTGATTAAATATTTCCAATAAGTCAATTAACTGGTCTCGTCGTCATTTTGACATCTGTCAAATTTGTTAGATTTGTTGAAATATCATAATATATGCGCTCTCAAATACGAATACTTTACTCACATGAACATTCAATACTGCCAGGCTTCAATAGGAATGTCAGAACGCGAACTACGACGAAACGAGATAATAATTCTGATTTCTTCAACTTTGAGTGGAAAATTTGCTAAAAGTTATTCGGTAATGTATTTTTATTTTCTCGTCATAGTAGCAATCATTGATTTTTCATTGTGAGATTTAAAGTGAGAGAGAGAGAGAGAGAGAGAAAAAGTCAGTGAGATTTAAAGAAATACGCTGTAAGACGCCGTTGAATTCCCAAATTTTGATATTAAAATTTGTAAATTGTGAGTAATGTATTTTTAAATATTTTCTGATGTAAAAATAGTGTATGCAATTTACAACATTTATAATTTTAACTAATAATGGACCTTCTGCTATGAATTTCTTAATTTTATACGCTTGCAAAAATTCAGAGATTGAGAAAGCATCCAATAGATGTTAACGCTTCGACATAGCGATTTCCGGTGGCTCGTGGCAACGACATGAATTCTTTGACTTTAAACTAACATTGTGTCGAGATTCGTGTTTCGAAGCGTTAATTCGTTCCGTGACCGGCTGGAGTCAAGAATAAGGCGAATTTTTATTTTCGTTCGATGTTTTCTTTTCTTTTTTATTGTTACTTTCGTTTGAGTCCAAACACTTTGGAAGAATGTGTTTAAACGATCGAACATCACTAGTCGATTTCATGTTTTCGCTCTCTCTCTCTCTCTTTCTTTCTCTCTCTCTGCCTCACTCTTTCTTTATTATTTCTATTCGTCTGTATTGTGAATATTTTTTTGAAGATCGACTGTTTATTTTTAATAATTGCCCCGCTATTTTTCTTTCTTTCTCATTCTATCAATTACGCCATTTTTTCTCGGTATAAGAAGCGTGCGTGTGGAATTTACGCACGTCATTCACCGCAAAAAGCTCGGATGATAAGAGCCACTCGTCTTTCCTTCTTGCATTATCGTTAAAAACCACCGCTTTTCTAGATATGTGTATATAAATAAACATAATTCTTAATGAGTTCAAATTGAATGTGGGGTGTTCATGGTCGGATCAACAGAACTCCAAAATTAAACAACGAATTTCATAACTACAAAAAAATTTTTTTTTCTTTCGATTAATCAATAAATAATATTTTTTGTATACAGATTGATCCCGTGCTTTTTTCGTGCTACATTTTAAGAACAAAGAATCGAATTAACTTGTACACCTAATAAATACACCGTTCGAATGACGTCTGCAGGTTTGAAATTCGTACCGATCAAGAAGAGGAAAATGCTTGAAGAAATAAGAAATTTGTAATTCGGTAATTTCTTGAAAATTGTTCACAAAAAAAATCAAGAAAATATCGAGTTTGGACATAAATATTATTCGAGAATTTCCTGATATTGGGATAAAATGAGGAATATTATTGGAGGAAGATTGACTGAATTAACAGATAAAGAAAATAAACTGAGTAAATCTGCAATAAAAAATATGTATACGACAAAGTGGAAATTAATTGAATTATTGTCATATTAGCAGCTCGTTGGCGATAAGTGTCGATATTTAGTTATCTCCGGAGCAAACAGAACTCGTTGAAATCAGCTTTATTGCCGGCCTCGTCACAAATACAAACATGTCATATCGGAGAGAAATCGAGCAGAAGAAAAAAGAGAAAAAGGGGAGGAGACAAGGTTCCCTAAGGAGAAGAGTGGGATAAACTTCCGGCTATGCAGGAAGTGCAAAGCTTCCATCCCTTCCCCTTGGCGAAATCGATCGGTTCTGTTGCTGCTGCGCGCAGAGTACATTCAGCCGAGACTCGACGACAGATTTTTGTTTCCTCATCAACCAAGTTAGGTTTAATGAACAGAGAAGCCGGTAGAGAAAAATATTCCAATTGTGATAAAAAAAAAGAGTTCCCTCACTACTTTTCTCTGGACAAATATTTTTTGCTCTGGTTTTTTTAATCTTTTTTCGCTATTTCCTCCTGAACTTTTTAGATTTTTTTACTCCTGTTTTTTTTTCATTCCTACTTTTCCACTTATTTTATTACTCTTTCTTTTCCTTTGTTATTCTCTTCTGCCCCGTTCCCTACGCGGCAGTTTCGATGGAAACAAACGAGAGCTATTTGCTTACTTTCTAACGTTCATTTCTCAGGTTCGTAACAAAAAAAATAAACAGAAATCTGATACAAGAATGACGGACATTTTTCTTTACCCTTTTTTTGTAGATTCGTTTATAAATACGTAAAACGTATTTAGGAAATTAAAAGTTCGGAAACTCGATGTAACATTGGAAAATGAAAATATCAAAAAATTTACCCCCTTTGAGGAGTGGGTTCTGGACGTTAATTTTTCTTCGACATTGTTTTAGTTTCGTTTTTAAGTATCTAAAACATATTCGATAAATAAAAAAATCCGGAAAACTCGGTAATTTTGATAAATACAAAATATGAATGATTTACCCCCCATAAGGGGTGGGTTCTGGGCGTTCAATTTTTTTCAAACTTTATTTAGATTCCTTTTTGAGTACCTAAAACGTATTTAAGGTATTCCTTTCACGAACTCGAATATTTTACAATTAACAGATTTTTTTGTACATAAAAGTAAAAACACATTCCAGTCCACTGGAAAAATATCGAGCCAGGTTACCGAACCTTTAGAAAAGAATTATAACTTTGAAAATCGTCTAATTTACACGACACTTTATGGAGATGACCTGTTGCTCACATTTCTATTTAATAATTCATATATTAAATAATGATAGATATTTGATATAAACTGTCCTGTAGTTAAATTAAATTCTAAAGATTCCGTAGCAACGATAAAAACAGAGTCACCCGACGTTTGAAAAAAATATTCACGATAGAACTTAAAAAAATGTGATCAGCAGACGATTTTTCGTAGCCATGACGTTCAAGAGGTTCTGTTATCTTCGGCAGTTTTTACATTTTTAACGCTATTCTTGTTTTTGCCCGTTACAAATTGGCCCACATTTTTACCAATATTACTGCGTACTTTATACGTATTTTCACTCATATTTCACTATTTTTTTTAACCAAATACAATAAGTCCAGCTTCTCCCTTTGACAGTGCGGTTGTTGACATTTGTAGCTCTCCAAAAAACATCAAAAAGTTTCATAATTTACACAATTAAGCTGAAATTTTCGATTTATGTTTACAGCTGGTACTAATAATTGGTTATAATTTTTTTAAACAAAATGCAGTCTAATTTATGAACAAACGTAGAGGGCCCTGCTTATACGCCCAAAAAATATGGCCCTTCGCGAAAGGAATACCTTAAGAAATAAAAAAAATCCGGAAACTCGGTAATTTTGAAAATAAAGAATATTAAAAAAACTATTGCATCCGAACGATGCAAATTTCAACATCATGAAATAAAATGCTACTAAAGAAAAATGTGTAAGTTAAAAAAAAATAGAGATACCGAAGCAGCTAAAGAATTAATACGCCCATTAATCAGGAACGGAATTAAGTTAATTGATTTAATTACGTAACTTATGTAATTATCAGCACAATTTCATAATAGTTTCATTAATTAAAATAAATTCGCTCATAAAAAACAAGACTCGTAGACGAAAAGATCCGAATAAATAATGCATCGTTTGCAAAGATGCTGCTTACGAAGTGTAATGAAATTTGAAATAATTCAATGTATCGGGGGAAAAATAAAAGCACGGGTTATATAAGGAGATGGAGAGGAGGAGGAGAGAGGAATAAAAAAAATACAAGGGTTTGGGGTGGAAAAGGGCGTTGACAGGAGGAGAAGGGCATCGAAGCAGGACATCTCCTTACTCAACAAGCTCTCTATATACCATCCTCGAAGACTTTCCTCGGTGAACTCAATCTTTCATTCACTCTGGCGCGGAATAAAAAATTTTCTATACCGAGACGAAAACCCACGCGAGGAAACTTACTCTTTTCTTTCTCTTTATTCTTCATAATCCTCCGGAGCATAAAACCCTGTCTCAGTAAAATATCCTTTGTAACCTTATCTCCCACAGCAACGTTGTCAAATTAAGATGGCTCGACGCAGAAACTTAAACCCAGCAGCCATAATCGTGCGGTACTTTTATATACAGAGGGTTTTAAATTCCTATCTGCGAATTCTTCAATCTCCAACCCCTCAAAATTGACGCTATTTTCTCGTATAATTTTTCGCCAATTTCTTTGAATGAAAAAATCCTCTGATTTGCATTTTTTAACAATTTGTATAATTTTTTAAATCGAATAAGAATTGTTTCACTTGAATTGGGCCAACATTTCTACTGCATCTATTTTTTTCACAAATCAATCCACATTCTTTTAATTTTTATCTCGAAAGAGCCCTTTTTGGCGACGAAATAAAAATAATTTAAAAAATTGTTAAACCGGAGATTTTTATCTCACAGAAAAAGCAGCATCACGGGAATCCGAGGAGAACTTACGACCGTTTTCTCCCAGTTTTCTCAGCTCTTGCAGTGAAGAGTAAAGAGAGAAAAAAGTTAAAAATGAAAAAAAAAACGCTCGTTGCAGGAGAAGGGAATTGGCGTTGGCTTGACTCGAGGGAGACTCGACGGACTTATTGCCAATTTTCTCGAGTGGGACAGCCTCCGTCTCACGAAGGGTTATGGGGGATGAAGAAAATAGTTGGAGAGACTAATAAAAAAAATTTACAACAAGAAGAAACGTTGAAAGGAACACAAAAAAATTATGTGATAAAAGAAAATACGTAAAAAAAAGGGAACAAAAATTAGGAGAAGAAGAACAGGATTCAGTTGAGTATTAAGCCGAGTTCGTTTCTCCGGGAAGTCGGTTTCATCTGGCCCGTTGTTTTTTTGCTCTTATCTGCGTTTTTTGCTCATCTTCGTCGAGAAGAGGACTAAGAGGGTGTAGAAGAAGTATACGAACCGCAAAGGCTTTTGTGCAAAGAGAATGAGGTGCAAGGGGCTGTGTACAAGCTTCTGGGTAAGCATTCGTCCCCACCCCCTCCTTCGGTCCCGCCGTTGCCCCTCGAGGGTTAAGTCCGATGCAACAGAGTGGCAAAAGAAGAAAGAACTCCAAACACATTTTTCTTCTTGGAAGGGTTTCTCCCTCTCTCTCTTTCTCCTTCATTTTTTATTTCTCTTTCCCTCCATTCTTATTTTTTTTCGTTCCTTTCTTTTTCCCTACTATTTTTTTTTGTGCCTTTTATCTCCCTCTTTCCCTCTTTTCTATTTTTCTCCTTCGTTTTTCTTCTATTTTTCCTACTCTACGTCTCTTTTTCCCTCTTTTTTCAAGAGATACTCCTTGCCACAAAGTGTTTTCCGAGCCAAGATCATAGCGTTACGTTTTCTTTCTTGCTCTCTTCCAACCACGTCACCATAACATTCCATGAATTTTTTATGCGACCCAGACCGATAAGGCCACTTCTTTTGAGGCGCATTTCTTTCTCCTTCCCTCACAGTCTTGGACCTTCAGACCTCGAAAAAATTCCAGTTCGAACCGACAAATAACTTTTTATCGAAAACGTCTATTATTTCATTTAGATTTTGAGTTTGGTAAATTCGAATTTCAAAACCGACAAAAGGGCAATCAAAAAAATTAGACCCATATTTATAATGAAAAAACAAAAATATACTAACACATCATTTTTAATTGTGTGTGTGATCATACGAGTCTCAATTATTTTAAGGCTGTTGTGGGGCCAGCTCAAAATGGTATTATCGAGCTGAATTTTTTTCTTAAAGTATATAACTCCTTTATTCATCATCCTGTGCAATTTGAGTTCGATCCACAGTACCGTTTTTTAGAAAAAAAATCAGAAACTTAACATGTTTCATAGGCTAATAACATTACCCTTATGGAGAACTTCCGATCATTTTTTGGTATATCAGTTATATCTACTATAAAAATGCTACCATGGAGCTCAAAAAACGTGTACGATCTAAATAAATATCGGACTATCTCTCGGCATCATAAAAACGAGCATTCACCATTATACAATTATGAATGTTTTTAACCGTGATTTTGCTCGAAAATCAAGCTCGAAAATCAATATTTGATTTTCCATAAAATTACGCGAATAAAATAAAACTGGTGAATGTTTATGGATAACAGTAAATTAAAATAAATGAAAATATTCATAAATTCTTTTGCAGAAAAACAATGTTTTATGTGGATCGATATTCATGTTTTTGACAGCTTCTTGAGCCGATTTTAAGGTTATAAACGGGGAGCGTATGTCTATATAGATTGGGGGCACTGTTGATAACCTGAGGATTATCATATGCCGCAAGTTTAGACGTTGCCAGATCGTCTCGTGTGAATTAACAAAAAAAATAGATGGAAAATAATTATATAAAGTAATAAAAATGCTTCATGTCAACATAACTGATGAAACAATGCATATTTTTATAAATATGTATAATAAAATAATACGAAAACATACGTTAAATGCTATGAACATTTGACAACATACAGTTGATAACAATCAATCGGCCCAATGCATAAGTATAGGGCGCTCCCCTCGTTCTTCACCCCCGACAGCTAGACCCCACAACAACCTTAAGTACCAAAATTTTTATGAGCTCCGCATTGGAGAAGCTCCTCGAACCATCGTGTTCGTTCGGTGAATGAAAATGTTGACAAAAAAAGAGTAACAGCTCGAGTATACGAATTGCTGATATGTGCCACGATAATCTGTCCAATCTAATCTAATCTAATCGACAACACGAAAAAATGTTACGACGTGCAATGATAAAAAAGCCGAGAGTACTTTCATCCTATATATACAAAGTATTATGATATTATTATTTGAATTATATTTGCTAAAAATGATGATTTACACTTTGAGAGTCGAATAACAAATATTTAAGGAGAGCAAAAAGTTCTATTTTTAATTTGTTAATGAAAATTTATGTCGACTATTATTATTAACATTATTCTACTGAAAATCACGTATTATTTACTGTCATTACAACGCAAGGGTGTTAAAAAAAAATTCTGCGATACAGTGAACTTTACGAGCTCGCAATGAGTGTTTAATCAGTTTAAGGACTTTTGCATGTAATATAATCGAAAGATCTTACACCTCCACCCGACATAAGGAGCGAAATAAGAAGAAAAAAAAACCTCATAAATTTGTGGAGCAAAAAAGGTCTTGCGGTTTGAATTTTGACTTTTTTTAAATGCTTATTTAATTACACGTGAGAGAATATTAAAAAAGCTGGTCATAAACCTCTTTAGAAAACGTCGTTAAGAAATATTCGGGACGGATCTTTGCGTTTGAATTCCTGTCGATTTATTGATAAATTCGTGTTTGCTTTCAGGAAGGATTATTCTCGAAAATGAGCTTGAAAAAATGAAGTCAATTACTTTATGTGAATATTTTGGAGCGAGCGTATATATTCGTGTTGTGTTATTATTGGCTCTTTTTTTCAGTAGGAATTCTTTTCCTTTGAGAGAAATTTCGTATCGTTAAAACATTAGCTGTGTCGTTCCTATCAATTCAACTAACTAATGACCTACTCATAATTCTCTCTTTGAGTTCTTCACCTTGAGAAGAGCTCATTCGTTTCGTAGAAAGAGAGAGAGAGAGAGAGAGAGAGAGAGAGAGAGAGAGAACAGTATCTTTAGAAAATTAGCGA
Organism: Rhimphoctona megacephalus; assembly: GCA_963989365.1. Lineage (NCBI taxonomy): Eukaryota > Metazoa > Arthropoda > Insecta > Hymenoptera > Ichneumonidae > Rhimphoctona > Rhimphoctona megacephalus. Next base: position 23,149,994 of record OZ022416.1, on the reverse strand, counting down.
CGCGTCGAAAACTTTGGAGATGCTCTCGAGGCACCCTCATCGTCCACTCGGATGAAGAAAAGGAGCACCCGAGAGAAAAAGAGAATAGAAATGGAAGACAAAAGGGGTGAGTTCTCGAGGATTAAGCAGATATGTTCATACATATTGTGACGTGAATTTTTTCAGCGAGTCACATTTGATAGAAAATTGGTCGAACCTCCCCGACCCTCCCGCTTAATGCTCCGGCCACAATAAAATCTCTTAGGAGCGATTCCGGGAAAAACAAAATTATCGTTACCGTTATTAATTATTTTTGATTTTTGTATTCTATTTCCGAGTTATATTGCGAAACCGGGGCTAAGGGCTTACACACACCCATCCGATCAGCTGCATTGACGTCTGATCGAGAGTAAGAGAAACAAACAACTTCGGCCAATTACTGTCGTCCTCGGTGTATTTCGAGCAGGGCTCATACACTTGGCCGTTTCCGTCTTCGATTTATCGCTGCCAATTTCTGGATCCCGTTCAACAACTGTCCTGGCTAATGAAATTATAAAAATTGAGGATTCTCGTCATCGCGCGTAGTCGGTTACATTTTCGCAGTTACGATATTTAATCCAATGTGTCTCGTCTCCTGAAAGTATTTTCTGACATCGACAATCTCAACTAGAATGGCTCGTCCACGGAAAAATATTAACATCAAAAGCTAGGAGTCCGAGATTGAATATTCATTATCATTCAATTTAGAAAATCTCAGCTCCGTCTTACGCTTATTTAAGGCAGTCACCCCGTGTGATATGTTGAAAAAATCGAATTTTTTTTTTGGGACTTCCAAGAGGAAGAAGAAGGAATTCTCTATGGACCAGGCATAGCAGATTAATGGTGAGTAAAGATTTCATAATTTAAATCGTATTTGAACTTTTAAACGCGTTTTTCTTAAAACTGCGTTTTTATAACTGGCCTCCACGATATCTCAAAAACGGTTTGACCGATTGCTTTGAAATTTTAATGGTAGATTCAGCACATGTATAGTCATCGATTAAACCAAAATAATGCAAAAATTCCGAGCCGTTTTTTTTTTTTAATATCAAAATAATCGAAAAAAATCATGAAATTTGAAAATCATTTTTCAAAAACATGTCCATTATTCAATTTTCAATATTTTCGAATGATTCTAGTTCATTCGATAGCCACAGCTTCACAGATTAAACTGCTGTTTGGTTTTTCGATTTCAGATAAGCCAATCAGCCGGAATCATGGAGAAAGTCGACAAACTTTTTTTCGACATGGGTGCCTTTGGAGTGGTGCAACACACATTGTGATGAAGATTTTGATCTGAAAATATTCTGACTTACTGTTGAAATATCAATAAATATATAGTAAAAAGTTCAAATGTTTATATTTTTATTGGTCGTCAAAAAAAAATCCCAAAAAAAGCTAAAAAACACCGGCCGTCGCACGGGGGATCTCGTTAAATTCACATGTATCGAAACCTGTACATCGTATTCGGGAGACAATCGAGAATATTCGGTAACTAGAGTAGGGGGAGAGTTCGCTGTCCCGCCTGAGATTCATCATCGCGATTGTCGTTAGATTTTCACGTGGCATTGAGCGCGACAGATGTCCGAGATCATCCTGAAAGTGCGTAATTTTGCCTAACGCATTTCGTACGGTCGGTGAGCCCGTCCCGATATCTTTGACGTTTTCTTTAAGAATAACATAAAGTCTAGGCCTTTATAGCGCTAGAGTTCGGCTGAATTGTTCAATTTAACGGTTATAGCGACGGTTTTACCTTTTTGTAATTTCGTTCGGTTTCTTTCCCGCGAAGCGATTTGTGTTACGACACGGGAAATATTTTTACCCATGTATTAAAATAAATTATGTATCGGTTTCGTAGGCATCGATAGAGGAGTGCGAATTTCGGGAGTATCAACGAGTGTAGTGTCAGAGTGTGTGTGTGACCGGGAGACTCGCTGTTATTTTGTCAAGTTCGAAAAGTCTGGCCGAGTAACCGATTATCAGGGGCTTGGTATCTTATTTTTTGTGTATTTTGGTACAACATCGATTTTCCTGTGTCTTATAAAATTCTTCCCGCGAGTAGATCCGCGGTGAGAATCGTAACGGACTTAGTTAATTTTATAATCGTCTGTGTAGGATCCCGGTCGTGTGAGTGTGACTATGAGTGTGATCGCGTTCGTGTTTCTCTCTCGATGACCGTTTGCGCGCGTATATTTTCTGAACTTGTATCTCGCGAATAATTCTTTTATAATTACTCTTTTGTATCGATATTTGATATTATATTTTCTAATCATCCCGGAATTAATGTAGAGATTAAATAAATTTAAAATATTAAACAGAAGAATAATCCGATTTTCATCTTGTGCATTCATTTTTTTCCAACGTGCCTAACTCCGCCCATTCTCCTGCAGCAAAGCTGGTCAACCTTCTCTCTTTTCTCCTGATAAGTCGCTTAGGCGACTGGCGCCCAAATTAATAAAATAAATTAACATGGAGGAAGGGAGCGAATTTTGTAACAATTGCGGCTAGAAAAATTTACGTCACAATACACACACACACACACACACGCACGCACGCACACGCGCGCACACACACACACACACACACACACACACACACACACACACACACACACACACACACACACACACACACACACGCACGCACGCTAGATCATGCTCTTCATTCCATATATAAATAAATAAGTAACTCATAACATTTTAAGGTAAATGTACCATGTTCCGGAAGTTTAAGACTCTTTCAATTTTGCAATGAATTTGTAATTGTTTTATTTAAAAAAGTTATATAAAAATTATTTTAGCACGATAATACGTTAGTTTTCTTTAATATTGTAAAATTTCAAACACATTAAATAATATTTTAATTATTTTTTTGACGAATTTGGGAACTCTATAAATGAATATAATTCCGTGATAAAAATATGCCGCTGTCACTAATTCCGTGATATTATGTCCATAATTCTAGCATACCCTATTATATTAGCATTCCAGGTATAAAATATTAAAAAATTCGATAACATTGGTGTGTTTACAAATTGATTGAACTGTTACCAATATTACAGTGCCTAAGATGTAATAACAGATATGTACAATGTCTGGTACTCAATTCCATGCCAGGTGTCTTCAATAACGGCCCATAGAACGGAATGAGGAAAATACACATTATTTCGGACACACTTCCGTGCTAGGTGTAAACAGGTTAAAAATGTTTTAAAAATTTGGAATTTTTAATCAGAATTGAAGAAAAATATATATTTTTTATTCTATAATAATGAAAAAAAAAAAATACTCTGATCAAAGCAAAAGTTATTTTATTAATTTGCAGGAGTTAATGAAAAAATAAAACGTCCCGTTCTAGGAACGGAATTATGTACATGTCGAAAAATATCGAATGTAATTCAGTGCTTCAGAAAAACGGATTTTTTATTTAAAAAAAAAAAACTCATAAAACAATTCGAAAAGTGGGATCAATTAATAAATACAACAAAAATGGTATCGAGGAAGCGAAATTTTATTAAAAAATAATGAATTTTTGCATTGAAAAAAAGACAATGTTGAGAACGGAGGCGAAGTTAGCTCAACTACGCCCTGAGGTTGGATACGGCGAAACCAATGGCGTATTTGCCACAACCTCTGCGCATAGTTGAAGGTATTTTATTGAGCCAACTATGCCCGCAATTTGAGGCAAAACTTTAAATATTCAATAGAACCAAAACATTTTTTTGAATAAAATTCAATAAATATTTGAAATAGTATCATTGCATTGCTCGATAAATGCGGAAAAGTATTTCAGTCAATTGCATCAATCATGTTTGGATTGAATGAATTGCATTATGTAATTAAAATGTATAGTGATTGTACCGAACAATTATGATTTTGAAATGACTATAAGAAATAATTGAATTTTTTTTATATGTGTATATTTTTTGCAATATTTTGGACTTTGGAATAATATTCGACTTTCAATAACAAATATGATTGATCGACTTTTTACTCTAGTAAGAGCGCCTATCCTGACATAATTAGGTGGCAAAACCTTTCTATATCAGCGTACCTTAATTGTACGATAAGGCTTTAGACCTGTTTACCTCGTAAAACAATGGTTCGGGTTTTCTCGACAACCATCGGTGGTCGGAGCGATCATTATTTAACCAGTTTAAGAGGCCGAAATTTTAGTGTTTTTCGTGAATTTTTTTAACAGGGAAGGAATAATCAGAATTTGTTTAAACTTAGAGGATATTTTATTCGTGTTTTGAAGTACACTTTGTAATTTTTTCAAGTCATTTCCGTCGGAAATAGTGGAGTTAGAAGCTGCTGTCCATGGACGATCGCCATCCGAGTTTTTTGCTAGTGGGCATTCCTGAAGTTATTTTTATCTGTTATCATTACAATTTTCTTTTTTCGTTAACAACATATTTCCTAAGAATATGAACCTAATTGTGATAAAGAAAAGTTGAAAATTGCATGTTTTTGAGGTGTTTGAATACAATGTCATGTTTTTATACCATGCTTTTTCGCCTTTTTTGCATTAAAAAAAAATATTTTTAATAATAATATCATCCCAGAGTTAGGTTCATATAGATTGTAATTGAATAAAGAACATTCACACAAATTTTCAGAACGATTGGTAAATAACTTTTTGAGCTAGAATGCCCACCAGTTGAAAAAAAGTCGTCCATGGAGAGCAGCTTCTAACTCCACTATTTCCGGCGGAAATGACTTGAAAAAATTACAAAGTGTACTTCAAAACATGAATAAAATATCCTCCAAGTTTAAATTAATTCTGATTATTCCTTCCCTGTTAAAAAAATTCACGAAAAACACCAAAATTTCGGCCTCCTAAACTGGTTTCTCCCGTTAACGATTCAATGTCGGAGTCTTATGGGCACACGGACGGTGTGACGCCTACGCGAGAGCGCTCCGCCCGTGGTCCTCTAGCGGATTTCTGCCACACCAGAAATCCAGCCAGGGAATAAGGCTGTCCGGTTACAATATATATAATTCATGTTAAATAAAAATTATTGTTTGCGCAACGGAATTTTAGTAGGTTTAGCAAAAGGTTTATTTGTTTGAATAGTAACAAAAGATTTCATCCAAATTACTACTAGGTAATTAGCTTAATCACAAATTATATTCCGTTGATCTATGGTGTTATTGAATTCAATTCTTGCACAGAAGTTTATTCGATGCTATTATTTTATCATGTCACGTACAAACCGTATACAACTCAACCTCCGTGTGATTATTTCAAATTCAATTGATTCTGTGTCTCAAGTTTTATTTTTTTTTTCAATGCAACCATTTATTGCGATTGTATCAAATGAAATACACTCAACTGAAATAAATTAAAATTTAGCGGCAAAATCGTGGCGTAGTTGTCTCAACGACATGACTTTCAATGGATCAACCACCGGGTGTATGACTATTGGCGCAAAGAAATTTGTCTAACCTCATCGCGTAGTTGGTAATACTTTAATTTTTTGTTTTCCGCGTATGTTTTGTGACCTTACGAAAATTGTCATCACCCGTTGTTATTTTGCCCAGTGAAAAAGCCTCGTATGGCGACTTGTCACCGACTGACGGATTGACTCAGGATTGCAGTTTACAGTGTTAATAACGATATAAATTAAGCTTGAATTTTATACATTGTAGGAGTCACAGATCAAGTTTTCCTTCAAAATTTCCCAAAATATTGGAAAGTTTCCTTATTTTAACGTTTTAAACAAAAATCCTCCAAATAGTGGACTACCCCGGAATATGGTAAATTTACCTTATACTTGGTAGTATAGTGGTCGGTATCCCATCTTTGTTTTCAAGATTAATGATAAACGTAAATTGAGAAAAAAAAACATAAGAGAATTGAACATTGTTACAGACACAATTATTCATCGATCGTTCATAAAAATATCATAAACTAATAAATAAAAAATATAAATAAAGTAGATTTTCAACATTACCGACATAGCGATGGGTGCGCGCTCGGTGTGTGGCTCCGGCGATCCCCCAAGTTAAGCAGCCTCGAGCGAGGTCAGTACTTGGTTGGGTGACTGCTTAGCCATGCACCGGCTCGCGCATCGATCGCTGAACGAAAGGTAGTTTTTTTCAGTTTCTGATGGTGTTAAGGAGGCTCCGTCACGAACGTTTCACCAACAGAAAAAAATAATGTACATCGTAGATAAAGTACCCATATTCACATATGCAAAGTTTCAGGTAAGATCAACGACTAAATAAGAGAGATTAAAAAAATGTTTAAGTTGGAATTTTTATCACAGAGTTTATGGAAAAAGTCACCCTCAAAAGACTTGTATCAAGTGATATCGTCACATTCACGCAACAGATATTGAACAAAAACTACAGTAACGTTGATTAGGTTATAAGGATTTCAAATGCAATAAAAAACTTTTGAGTCAATGATTTATGTAAAAAGATATTTAATGTTATCATGTCGAAATATTTGAAATTCTGACAGGTTTCGCAACCGTATAAAGATTCGGCAGAGTCGCAGTAATCAGGTGTTCGGTATTATGGGGTTTGAGTTTATAATTATAATAAATTTGTACCACACAATAACGATTAACACGTGTGAAATTCTTTTATTAAATATATTTTTATTGTTAATTTACTTTTATTATCTTTTATTATCACAAAAAACTGACCAATGCTGCAGCTGTGGCTAAAACTTTATTTGGCGGGATTAAGGTAGATCGGTGAATTTGAGCCATCCAAGATGAAGGACTGACAATTTTTATATTTACACATAAATACGAGATGAATTGATATTTACAACTTGAACGCTATTTACCATCTAGTTTGGTAGTAATTAATTCGTAAAAATCGACTGTTTCCAGACATTTATCCCTACGAGCATAGAAAAATCGTATGCACGTCAAGACTTATTGAATTTTTACATGTGGTACTTCCAAGATTTCGTAATAAAAAATTCATCACTGTATTCCGCGAATATTCCTGAATATAAAAGTGCTTGGGTTTTTGGACGTTACCGTTGAAAATCGACTGAAAAATAAAAAATTATTCGTTGTAAAATGATTGAGATTTCCACAGGGATGACACGGGAAAGAGCGCGAGAGCGCTTAGCAACTCTGTATTCAGCGTCTGCTAGAACATGCCTTCAGACGTGACAGTTTGCCAATTTGACTGTGTTTTTCCTTCTTGTTCTTGAATGTTTTTACCGTATTTTATAAATATCGATAGAATTAATGGTAATAGGTAAACTGGCAAAATCTCTGTCGTTGCGTAATTCCTTTGTGTAAATACTCTATATAGGTTATAAACAAAACTGATAGTTTCGACAGATGACAGTAACGGCCATGACACGTTTTACAATCCACTACGCTCGTCAAATTTCAATTAGTAAACATTTTTTGAACAATAAAAACATACAAATAGCAAAAATCCCCTCCCGGGGAAAAAAAACCTGGACAAGTACATTGATGGTCCCTCGTTTCCCTATGATATCACAAAAAATCAAAACCCCACTTAATTTTTTTTTTTTTTGATGTTTACTAATTTTATTCATATCCCGGAGGGAAACCAACTATATAGATCACGAAATATCCGGCCAAAAAACCAGACTTCATAATAAATGTTACTTTGAATTTATTTCCACAGAACAAAACAAGAATCAAAACATTAAAAAATCAGCGTTATCAAGATGAGAAAAATACCTCTTATAATTGGTGTGTAAGAAGTATCAATAGTCTAAAAAAAAATGAAGAAAGGTCAACATCTAAGTTACGTGCAGCAGTAAAATTTATGATATCAGTACTAGGACAAGTATTTCTTTGGTGACTGAGAAGATATCAATATGGACGTACCGGCAACGTATGGCATGCAGTTGATGCATTGCTTCTGGGATCTCCTAAGTCGAGTAGCTACTTTTATTTTGGCTATGGCGCGACCAATGTTGCTAAATAGTATTTACTTATATGACCTAATGAAACAACATTGCCTGTGCCGTGGCCAAAATAACGAAAAACAAGCAGGAACAGGAAGTTTCGCATAAGATCCCGTGCTTTTGTAATGTTAAAAAAAAAACTTTAATTTATGTCTGTACATGATAGCACAGTTTTGTTTGATTGGTAATAATTTGATGAACGTTTACCAGCGTACGCTGAGCGTATACGCACAGAGTACTTGTCCGGCCCATAACTTTTTATTATATATTATAAATATTTTATTATATTATTATAAATTTCTGAAGGCGAAAAGCAACGCATGCAACGAAAAGCACCTCCAATTCGATTTTCACTTGAAAGAGCAATTTTAATAAAAAATTATGGGCCGGACAAGTACTCTGTGCGTATACGCTCAGCGTACGGTGGTAAACGTTCATCAAATTATTACCAATCAAACAAAACTGTGCTATCATGTACAGACATAAATTAAAGTTTTTTTTTTAACATTACAAAAGCACGGGATCTTATGCGAAACTTCCTGTTCCTGCTTGTTTTTCGTTATTTTGGCCACGGCACAGGCAATGTTGTTTCATTAGGTCATATAAGTAAATACTATTTAGCAACATTGGTCGCGCCATAGCCAAAATAAAAGTAGCTACTCGACTTAGGAGATCCCAGAAGCAATGCATCAACTGCATGCCATACGTTGCCGGTACGTCCATATTGATATCTTCTCAGTCACCAAAGAAATACTTGTCCTAGTACTGATATCATAAATTTTACTGCTGCACGTAACTTAGATGTTGACCTTTCTTCATTTTTTTTTAGACTATTGATACTTCTTACACACCAATTATAAGAGGTATTTTTCTCATCTTGATAACGCTGATTTTTTAATGTTTTGATTCTTGTTTTGTTCTGTGGAAATAAATTCAAAGTAACATTTATTATGAAGTCTGGTTTTTTGGCCGGATATTTCGTGATCTATATAGTTGGTTTCCCTCCGGGATATGAATAAAATTAGTAAACATCAAAAAAAAAAAAAATTAAGTGGGGTTTTGATTTTTTGTGATATCATAGGGAAACGAGGGACCATCAATGTACTTGTCCAGGTTTTTTTTCCCCGGGAGGGGATTTTTGCTATTTGATATCACTTCTTTTTTCTATAGTATTTTCATATATTTCGCTTTATATAGACTCTAATAGAGTCTGTATATAACAAAAAAACTTACAACGGGTTTGCATCATTACATCATCGATTTATTGCAATGTCAGGAATCAGTACTGCTCACACTACTAATTCGACATAAAAGAGAATGAGACAGATTTTCTACCATAAATTCATTGTTATTGAGGTTGTTTAAATATAGAAGCGTTTCGTTTCTCTGATAAGAAAAAAAGTTATAATGTTTTCAAAAGAGTTAACTATACACTAGAAGTATTTTCGAGATGTTAGTAATTCGTTGATAGGTTATTATTCGATTATAGCTTGGCAGGAAGGTGTTATAGAAGAGACCTCAAGTACCAGTTTTCCCCCAAGGAAAAAATTCAGAAAATTAAATACTTTATCATTAGCTTTCAAGTTGTGTATTAGAATAAGGCATTCAGGGGCGAAATGGCAGCGAGGATATTAGCAATTTCGGTCTAATCTATAAATAGATAATTATATTTAACTTTACTGTCAGGAGCCTCAGAATTATTATTCTTTCAAAGATGAAATGACGGAAGAATATGATGCATCATCCTTGACTTACAAATTGTTATATAAAACATAGAAAAAAATTAGATTAAAAAAAAATTCGGCCGAAGTACTTGACGAATGTTTTTTCACTTAATTTATACAATGTATCGGTCATGGTGACAACCTCGCCAAGTACTTCGGCCGAAATTCTTTTTCATCTAATATTTTTTCATTTGCAATCTTTTTTTGCTTCGGACTCTTATTGATACAGAGTTTTTATTTTCATTCTGGTTGGTAAAACAACTGCATTTTCGAACTTGATTCTTTTCTCTATCAACATTCAACATTATTTGAAGATTTTATGTCACACGATAAAGCCTCCCGTACTTGGCCACATATATTTTAGTATAGCTCAATTTATTTTATTACTTTTTGCGAAACCCAACCTTAGCTTTTCGCGAGGATTAACTCATTTTGTTTTGTGTGATTTGAATTTATTTGATACATTTTTTGAGAGTGGTCACTTTTCTTACTTTTTGATAGGATTTGATTTTCTCAGGGATTTTTGCGAGAAATGTTTTTGCAGTGTATGTATATTCGTGGAAAAATATGGGAACGGCGGTCAACAAATGTACTTGTCCAGGTTTTTTCCGCGAGGGAGATTTTTATGCATGATATAATTCGTTTTTTCTCGTTCTTTTCAAACATCTCACTTTATATAGATTAGAAAAAGGTTATATTGGGAAATTATCGCTTTTTCGTTTCCAAACCCTGACCCCTTCTACTTTGAGTCAGGTTTTTTCCCCATGAAATAAAGGGACACGTGTTTTGGAATTTTCAATTTGGCATTTTTTTTATTCTCGAGCCAGTCAAATTTTTTTGACATTTCGCTTTACCTTTCTGGAATCAGGCTAAAATAAATCGGGAACTTGGAGTCTGATACAAAAATTTACAAAGCTTTTGAGGGCTAGATTAGAGCAGTCAGAACTTTTCCATACAATTTGTAGCTAGTTGAATTTGTGTTTATCAAAGAAACATATTAAATAGCAGTATCTCCTTGTTATATTTGTAGATTTGTGGTAAAAAATATTACGCTTATTTCAGCTTGTTGATAAAAATGGAGCGACTTTTTTCGAAATTTTTCATTTTTGATTAATGATAAAATAAAAAACCAGTTTCATGTATGTTTAGAGAAAACATATTGAATCTATTGTGAAAAAAGTTCACGCATTTTTTCATTCTTATTTTTATTAACAAGGTGGAATCAATATTCTCATTGAATATAGAAAAGTTCAAATAGTATGTTATGGGAACTCCAAAACAATATATTGAACAAAGCGGACAAACTCAGACCAGGATCATACCCAAAAGAATGAAATGAAGCTTTGAGCAAATTTTGATACCATCAAAACCAGAGCGACTGTAGAGGAAAGCCTTTGGAATAAAATTTTTTCAATTTATTATGCCATAATCGGAGCGAAGAAGTGGAAATACTTAGCACACATGTCTCCTCTTCACAAAATGTTCAAAGTTTGTAGATATCGGCTACATTCCAATAATACAAATTTTATGAGGCTGAAGTTTGCAACGTTGGAGCCCAACGAAATGATCTGAAAAAACTCTCCAATAATTCCAGTAATTCTCCAATTCTGCTCCCTGCCTAATTTGCAATTTGTAGTTTTTCAATATACCCCAATGATTCACGAAATAAAAAATACGTGAATTACAAATAATTTTTTCGTTCATTTCGTTAGATTCCAACGTTGCAAACTTCAGCGTCATCAAATTTTGATACTATCAAAAGAAGAAGAGCACCCGAAGACTTTCTAAAACAACTTTTTAAATTTATTATGCCACAACTAAAGTGGAAATGTGAAAAAACATAGTGCACTTTAAGCCCAATAAAGTTCAGAAAATTTGGATGTATCTATTGCGTTCCGAGGACAGAAATTTTAATCCCTTCCAAAAATGAACAGCCGAAGACTTTTTGTAATAAATTTTTCAATTCATAATGCACAATCAGAGACAGAAAGTGGAAATACTTGGTGCACATGTCGCTTCACAAAATGTTAAAAGTTTGTAGGTATCGGCTACATTCCCATGATACAATTTTTGATATTTCTAACAATAATGGCCGTGAAAGCCTCAAAACCAGAACTTACAGATATTTTAATATTATCTTTGAATTCTGAAAAGTTCAGAATGTATGTTATGGATATTTTAAAACAATAAATTCAACAAAGCGGGCAAACTTATATCAGTACTATGCCCAAGAAAATGGATCGAGTTGAGTTGTACCAGTTGCATCCGTAGAGCAAGTCTTTTTGAAAATATTTTTCAATTCGTTATGCCACAATAGAAGCCAAAAAGTAGAAATACTGAGCACACATGTTGCTCCAGGAAATTTCTAAAGTTTGTAAGTATACGTTGCGTTCCAATGAAACAAATTTTTATACTTCCAGAAAAAAAGGAACCAAAGACTTTCTGACAATTTTTTGGATTAATCATGCTACAACTCAAGCATTGGGCTCAATAAAGTTCATGAATTTTGCATGTAGCCATTACTTTTCGAAGCCAAATTTTAATCCCATCCAAAAATGAGCAACTGAAGAAATTTCATAATAAAATTTTCAAGTCCTAATAATGCCACTATTCGAACCAAAAAGTGGAAATATTGGGCACACTTGTCACTTCACAGATATTTCAAAGTCTGTACGTATCTGTTGCAATTCAATGATACAAATTTTGATAATATCAGTAAAAACACATCAGAAGACTTTCTGAAACAATTTTTCAAAATTTATTATGCTACAACTAAAGTGGGGAAGTGAAAAAATATAGCTCAATAGAGCCGAATGAAATTCTAAAATTTTGCATATATTCATGGCGTTCCGAAGACAATAATTTTGATCCCATTGACAAATGAGCAACCGCAGAATTTTCATAACAAAATTTTTAATTCATAATGCCACAATCGGAGCCAAAAAGTGGAAATACTTGGTACATTTGTTGCTTTACAGAATTTCCAAAGTCTGTAGGTATCCGTTGCAATCCATTGATACAAATTTTGATATCAGTAAAAAAACATAAGAAGACTTCCTGAAACAATTTTTCAAAATTCATTATGCTACAACTAAATTAGGGAATTGAAAAAATGTAGCAGACATTGGGTCCAACAAAATTATGAAATTTTACATGTATGCATGGCATTCTGAAGCCAGCAATTCTTAACCCAACGACAACTGAGCAATCGAAGAATTTTCATGACAAAATTTTCAATTCCTAATGCCATAATCAAAACCAAAAAGAGAAAATACTTAGCATATCTATCGCTTCACAGAATTTTCAAAGTCTATAGGTATCCATTGCAATTCAGTTATACAAATTTTGATAATATCAGTAAAAACACATCGGAAGGCTTCCTGAAACAATTGTTTAAAATTCATTATGCTACAACTAAAGCGGGGATGTGAGAAAATATAGAGCATATTGAGCCAAACAAAATTCTGAAAGTTTGCATATATCCATGGTGTTCCGCAGACAATATTTTTGATCCCATTGACAAATGAGCAACTGAAGAATTTTCATAACAAAATTTTCAATTCATAATGCTAAAATCAGAGGCAAAAAGTAGAAATACTTGGTACATTTGTCGCTTCACACAATTTCCAAAGTCTGTAGGCATTCGTTGCAATCCAAAGATATAAATTTTGATAATGTCAGAAAAAACACATCGGAAGACTTTCTGAAATAATTTTTTAAAATACATTATGCTACAACTAAAGCGGGGATGTGAAAAAATATAGAGCATATTGAGCCAAACAAAATTCTGAAATTTTGTATATATCCATGGTGTTCCGAAGACAATATTTTTGATCCCATTGACAAATGAGCAACCAAAGAATATTCATAACAAAATGTTCAATTCATAATGCTACAATCGGAGCCAAAAAGTGGAAATACTTGGTACATTTGTCGCTTCACAGAATTTCCAGAGTCTATAGTTATTCGTTGCATTCCAAAGATACAAATTTTGATAATACCAGGATATAGAGTATACACCGCCATAGTCTTTTGACATAAAGATATATTATACGAGCCATTTTGAGATACTGATATATCGTTACTTACTACGGTTATCATCCAGATGCCTCCATATATATCCAGATGCAGGTTGACAGTGTATTTGTCTATTAATTCATCAAACGCGAGATGATTCTAGACCATATTTTGGATAGAAAAAAGACGTCGAAAATCTTTTGAAATGGACCAACAATTATCATGCAAGGAACATTTTATGATGTACAAATCTTATTATGGCAAGCGAGGAACATTTTATAATAAAGAGGAAAGGGACCAATAAAATAAATTGTCAACGGTGTAGAGTTAAAAAAAAATATTTATTAGACACTGCTCAAAACTCGGCATGATAATAACAAACTTTGCCATATACATTTTTTTGACACTCATGATTAGTTTTATAGAGTTTCTTTTCCAAATTTACATCAATTCACACCAATCATGATTAACAGTTCAATGTACACCATTTCATAGTTATCAAAGAAACGAAAAGAATAATTTCTCAAGAAATCTTATACGAGGAACATTTAATCACGAAAGAGAAAAGAGATCGCTTTCGTTTCCGTCGTAGAGTTAAATGTGGAAAATAAAAACTGCAGGGTTAACAATAATAAAAAATACATATTCATTTCGGCACTGTTCGAAAGTTGATTAAAATCACTTCACTACTTTCACACCATCACTTTCTTATTATTACTGTAACCAAGAGTCGATCGAACCTAACCACGATATTTATAACCTCACAACTGTTCGTGAAAAAACATTAATATTTTCAATACTGTTTAAGCCACGAGATTCCAATTAGTCGCGATCGAAAGGGGGAAAAAAAATATATCTTTATTCAACCAAAGTTCCAAATTTATAATGGATATCACACATTTTTTCTAGCCTGACACAAACGAAGAATAATAGACAAGTGGCGATTAAACACGTAAAAACGTTTCAACGATTATAAGTATTATTTAACCAAACTCACACATCCCACACTGTTTTTACGAAACTTCGATCAAACTTTCAAACCTCAAAAAACAATTTAATAAATACTATTGTCACTTATCACCTATCCCGATTGATTTTTCCGAATTTTGTCACTGATTCCCGATTTTACGACGAATGCGCGTTAAAATGGTTATAAAACGGTTATTTATTACTGTTTATAACCAAACTGTTCCACGCGTCCTGCACTGTTTTCATCATTTATTTTTGAATTCCGTTTCACACAGTTTCACACATTGCGCATGACTCGTTTCATTGCGCAGTGCGTGTTGCGCATCATTATGCGCATGCGCACTTGTTCACATCAAAATGAGACCGAACGAACACGACCACAGATCACACACCTTTAATGGCATTATCACAGATACAGACACCAACCAATCAGAAACTCGAGAGGCTTCAAGAGGTCTTTGATGGTGTTATCACAGATACAGACACCAACCAATCAGAAACTCGAGAGGCTTCAAGAGGCCTTTGATGGTGTTGTATACAGACACGTCGAAATCCTTCACACAATGATAGAAAAATTGATAATTTTGACCTGTGCAAAGTTTTTTCTCAGCAATTACGCCACCGATCATGCTGATTTTGGGCTCAATCGAAAGCATTTTTGACAATTAGTCTCCAGTCCGATTTTCGTTATATCAAACGACTCCTGAGCTTCGTAATTAAACGAAAAGACATGCCAATTTTACCCCCACCACCGCGAATCGTTTTATTCAGAGAAAGTATAGACTCGGCGAGCCTCGGGCCAGCAGACGACAGAGCTGTCAATGTACTTGTCCCGAGACTCTACCGAGTCTCTTGATAAAATTCATTCTCCGCTGTTTATATTTCGAAAATAGTAAAATTATAATTTCAAAGACAATTTTGCATTTGCAAACTTTGGTCTATAATAGGTACTGGAAAGATCACGTAGCCGTCACCGATCTACCTTAATCTTCGATTAATCGGAATGTGATGTTCTGCTTACGCTGCCGCTTTTTTTTAGGAGCGCTTTCTGCAGCTCGTTAGACTTGACACTCCGCGTCGGATTCGGGAAGTTGTAGTGAGGTCGCTACAGTATAAACGCAAAAGCGCATGCGCGAGATTTAAATCATCAGCTACCTAACCTTACATTCGTTTGTAATTGACGTATAGGTAGAAAAGTTAGTTTCATCGTAATAAAATAAATAATTTAATCAATTAAGGCGGTCGTCTAGTGTGTCAGGTCAAAAAAATTGATTTTTTTTTCACAAATCACATCTAAAACATCTAAAACATGTGTAGAAGACGTGGGTAAAAGGATTTTTCGAAATTCGAAGCCGTTGAAAAGTTACAGCAGTAAACCGGAGCCGGTATACGGAGCGCGCGATTATATACAATAACTTTCAAACGCGTTTTTCGCAAAACACGATTTTTTCAAACTGCTGCCATGATATCTCAAAAACTAGTTATTTGATTCTGCTCAAATTTATACAGCATCTTTCGTACATATATAACTACAAGTTGAACTAAAATAATTACGATTGCTTCGTTACTTTTCTTTTTACCAGCTAAATAGACCCCAAAAAAAAGTGCGAAAAATTGCATTTTTTTTCTAAAGCGTAAAAAAAAATTATTTTTTGGAATTCTGACTTTATTTTAGTTCCATGTAGAGCCTCAAGTCTCACAATTGGAATGGCGTTTGGTTTTTTGATTTCAGATAAGCAGAACGGCTGGAATCATGGCAATAGTGGAGCATCTCTTTTTTTATGTGTTCCTGTTGGGCGGTGTATCGCCGTTTATATTCAATATAATGACTTCAAAAAATTCACAAAGTTTGTTTAAATGTTATTGAAAATGATATACAATTTATAAATTATTTTATTTTAGTGGATTGTCAAAAAAAATTCCCCAAAAAAGCATTAAAAAACAGCCTTCACACTAGACGACCGCGTTAATGAAACCAGTTATCTATTTTCCAACAATAATGAAAAATTAATTTTTATTATAAAGTAAACAAACATCTTAGAAATTTTATATCACGCAGCGTTTATTAAAAATTATAAATATCTTAATAAATTACTAAAGCAATATATATCTAGTCAAGTCTTTCTGAGCTGTTGAACTGTTTGATCAATGCATTTTTTCAATAAATAATATACCGTAAGTTCTTTTAACCTTAGCTCCACACTACGGGGTTCAATGACCGACAGCAACACTACATTTTCACATTTTTTTCACCCCACGCCTTTTCATAATTGTTATAACTTTTTATCAAATGACTTTTTGGCTTTACTGATTGCTTCTCCGGGTTATTCGGAGTTTGGCGTTTCGATTTCACTACAATTAAACCTCAATAGACGCGTTTGTTACAATGTTAAAGAGCAATAAATGTCGTCGGTCCAATAGACCGATAGTGTGTAAGTAAGGTACTAAAAGTTATAGTGTGTAGCTAGGGTTAAAAATCGAAAATTTTGTACACAATAAACACGCGACGATCCGTGGTCAGGTGGGTGTCATGAGTACGACAAAGAAATTGGGGAGAGAGTGAGATGAATAATTGCGACGTTGACATACTTCTTTATGCAGCACCGTAATATAAAATTGTATTAATTTTATGGTATTTATTTATTGATATATAACTAATAATTTTTGTATAAAATTACCGATAATGCGTTTATAACCAACTGAGAAATATGCGAATTACTAAAAAAAAAAAAAAGGACCCTGATTATGCACCCAAGCAAGCGGGCCCTACGTGACGGAGTTTCCTTAACCGATTGAAACTCATTCAAAATATAGCCACCTCTATCGGCCGGGTTTTTCACAGTTTCCTTTGGCCCTAGTGCGAATGCGGTACAGTCGTACATTAGGAAAGAGTCGCTGTGGACAGCACTCTTGGGAGTTTCACAGGAACATGGAAATTAGTGAAATAGGAATAACGGGAGAAACCAGTTTAGGAGGTCGAAATTTTGGTGTTTTTCGTGAATTTTTTTAACAGGGAAGGAATAATCGGAATTTGTTTAAACTTGGAGGATATTTTATTCATACTTAGAAGTATACTTTGTAATTTTTTCAAGTCATTTCCGCAGGAAATAGTGGAGTTAGAAACTGCTGTCCATGAACGATCGCCATCCGAGTTTTTTGTTGGTGGGCATTCCTGAAGTCACAATTTTTATCTGTAATCATTACAATTTTCTTTTTTCGTTAACAACATATTTCCTAAGAATATGAACCTAATTGTAATCAAAAAAGTTGAAAATTGCATGTTTTTGAGGTGTTTGAACACAATGTCATGTTTTTATACCACCTTTTTTGCATTAAAATAATGTTTTATACTTTCACCTTTTTTGCATTAAAAAAAATATTTTTAATAATAATATCATCCCGAAGTTAGGTTCATATAGATTGTAATTGAATAAAGAATATTCACACGAATTTTCAGAACGATTGGTCAATAATTCTTTGAGCTAGAATGCCCACCAGTTGAAAAAAGTCGTCCATGGACAGCAGCTTCTAACTCCACTATTTCCGGCGGAAATGACTTGAAAAAATTACAAAGTGTACTTCAAAACATGAATAAAATATCCTCCAAGTTTAAACAAATTCTGATCATTCCTTCCCTGTTAAAAAAAAATCACGAAAAACACCAAAATTTCGGCCTCCTAAACTAGTTCCTCCCGTTATGGATGGGACGGGCTCGTAAAAACCCACTAGAGTATACGCGGGAACATTAAAAAATAAACAAACAAATAAAAAATATTTTTAATATTATTTTCAGGGATACAATGGTCAGTAGCTCCATCAGTAAATCAAATATTATTTGAAACCCATTGAAAAAACAGTATTACAAATATCTATGTAGATTTAGGCTGTAACTCGCTCATGAAAACATCAAAAGGAATAGACTTTGAGCTTTGTACAATTGGAATTGTACTGGCATTATTTTAATAGAGAAATTAACGACGCGTGCATGCAGGTGTGACGTCTGAATGTGTGCGGGTGTTTCGCAAAATTTTCAGACGTTGTTATTTCGAGTATTATGAGTTAGCAATTCGTAGCATGCGTGGTTTATGCCTCGCGGATTCAAGGAATTTCTTGAGGCGAAATAGAACGAGAAACGAATGAAATGCACAACTCCTGTTAACCCTAATAGAACATACCGATGCTGAAAAATTTCTTTCTTTCCTTCCCGAATATTCCTTTGTCAAGAAACGTACGTAGAAAGAGAAAAAAACATACACATCATGCAAATAGAAGCTGAGGCATCGTTTCCTTATATTTTCATCCTTACGAAGTTTGGCGTGTGGGTTGTTTCATTTTGGTCTTATCGTGTAAAAAAAAAATTAGAAAGTATTATTTTGAAGGACTCGAATTGTCGAATCATAAAATAAAATCCTGAGGACACTAAAAAATATTTTATTTACAATAAAAAAATTCTGAAAATTTCTTTTGTAGTTCTTTTTGTAATTCTGAATTTTCTTTTTACGAGATACAGAAATTCAGATTTTTTTTACTACACAAATAAAAATATGGTACAAAAAATATCGCACGCGGGGATAAGAGAGGAAGGCGCGGATTTTTTTCGAGGAGAGAGAAAAAACAGGATAAAAAGCTTCCGGAAACGAGAGATGGCTCATAGCGTCGAATGGACCAAAAGATTTTTACTTCATGAATATTTCAGAGGAAATGGAAAGCAAAGGCTTCGTTGCGTGTGTACGTATATATGTTTTTTTGTCAGTGTTTACTCTCGTAGAGCAATAGCCGAGACTGCGAGACTTCGTGCATAGAGAGAGGGTTATTAAGATACAATTTGTTTTGCGAAGCATAGACGACGTAATAAAAAGAGAGAGAGAGAGAGAGAGAGAGAGAGGGGGGGGGGGGAGAGAGAGGGAGGGAGGCGAAAATTCAGCAGCATAGCGATGGGGGTCAAATTCAAAAGAACTGGCGCAAAAGATTCTTTTCCTCTCTGATTATGTCTCATGATAGTCATGAAAATATTTATTCATGCGAGAAAAAGAAACTAAAAAGATTCTTACCCTTCAATATAATATTTGTTTATTTTTTTCACGTATTGGACACCAATATATTTTCTTTATTTAACGGGACAGACCTAGTTAGAATTTTCGAAAAATCGATTTTTTTTTTATTTCATTTTCAAAAAGTAGAATCTCTTACGAACATTTTCCGCCCAGGTAAATGTAAATCGGACCATTATTCGCCGAAATACAAGACTTTGTAGCACGTCGTGTCTGAGCCATAGGTAAGCAGGTAGCGGACTTCAAGTGCGTTTTTCTCGAAACCATGTTTTTGAAGTCGGTGATCACTGTAGCTCGAGAACGGCTTTACCGATTGGGTTGAAATTTATATCACTTCTTCTATACATGGTAGTCCTCCATATGAACGAAGGATTTTTTTTTTGGATAATTATTTTTATTTTTAATAGCAAAAAATGGAACTGATATTTTGGTCAAAAAAACACTTTTGACTTTTAACGGCCGCCATTTTGTGAAAAATGGAAATTTTTCAAAACCCTTCGTTCAACTGGAGCATTATATCATTAACTAAAAATCCCCTCCGTTTTTTTTGTTTCAGATGAGCCGTTGCAGCGTGAGCTTGATCACCGCAAACCGTGTTTTTTTTTGCAGCGTCCTCGGCAATTGACGGTCACCAGCTTATTTCGATATGTATTGCGTTGAAAAAATTGCAACATATACATTACATATGTATCTTTTAAACGGAAGAACTTTTGTTGTGAATTATTTTATCGTTTGACCAAAAAAAAATCGGAAAAAAGGCCTTTTTTTTGACGTTCCAACTAGGTCTGTCCCGTTAATCCGGTTAAAGTCAAATTCTACAAATTGAAGAATCAAACAATTCTTCATTTTGAAAAAGGACGAATTTAAAGGAGGAAGAAAATTTGAAAATGGTAATTCAGAATAATGGATATATTTTTATTTCCGGTAGCAAAATTTTCAGCACTCTTTGCAAGGAATAAAAGGAAATAATTAACAATGGAATTTTTAGATCTCCGTCTCTTTCTCTCACTATCCGATTTCACTGAAAATGCAGCCGGAAAGAGATTAATCAAATCCACAAGGATTAGCATATCAAGGGCTAAATAAAAAAAAGATAGAGATAGATAATCCCCTCAAAATTATTCTCGGTATCGAACGAGAGTTATCAGAATAATTCAGTTCGATTCTTGTACGTAAATTTACGATAAAAATAACAAATTCCATGTGAAATTAGGGGTTAATTTAACATTCATTTAATCGGGAATCAATAGCCAAATTCCCGATGAATGAATATTGCTCAACGTAAATCTTCTCCTAGATAAAACGCTTTAAAAGAAATGTCTTTAAAAAATTAGCAATCTTTTGCGATAAGAAAAGTAATATCAATTCTGTGATGAAAACAAAATTATAATAATCGAACGTTAAGAGAATAAATTTCGTTGTCAACTTCCCGAAAGACAGGGGAGTTTGAGGGGGAGTGAGTGCCAAAAAGGTTGGTGACGTTCGGTGAATGCACCGAGAAGTTGCATTTACCTAGATCGATGCACCGAGAGAAAGACAGAGGGGAAAGCCGAGCTCAGTGACACAGCAGTGTTTATAAACACAGACCGACTCGTCCACGACATTCCATTTTTTCCTCATTCCCTCATTCTCTCTTTCGTGGAACTGTTTTGTGCTCTTAGAAAAAAAAAGAGAGAAAATGGACACCAGATCCGAGTGCAGAACAATTGAGTTCGCAATCGAGCCGAATACAAGACAAAACACATAATTAAACAAATAGAAAAAATATCATTCATACGTTTCTATTCTTCTTTGCGCCGTATCTCATTTCGTAGAAATATTAATTGTTTCGTTGGACATGTTATTCAACCATATTGAGTATTTACTTATTCATATATTTCGTTGATAAATGACAAAAACATTATTTGGTCCAGTCAGCATTTTTCACTTCAATAAACTACGCAATTATTTGCTAAATTCTTTAGTTCAATAATCGCAATTAATCAAAAACAAACCCAAATATATCGAGTGTTATGTTATGAAAGAAAACTTCGTAAATACAAAAAAAATAGAATCGTTCTACTCGAGTTATTTGAAAAATATTCAAAAATGACAGCTGCTCAAAACATGGTCGACAATTTTAAATTATAAATTGCGTGTTCCTGTGAAATGGAAGGATTCGAAAGATAGGACATCGGCGAGAATATACATATACATAATGACATGTTACATATGTATATATACATAATTATTTACATCGAAGAGCAAGATGGACATACCTAGGATCAGGTAAAACGATTTTCTTGCTAGCTCTTGCGGCTGGTGTGCATTTGCTCTTCTCCATAGCCATTAGATAGCTCACGTCAGCCAGGACCGCCTCGAGGTCCGCCATCTTGGTCGGTTAGCGGGTGAGCCCTGTCAGTAAGCGTTCTCGTCCTGTTTTTTCTCCACCTCCACTTCTACCACCTTCTTGTTCCAATAAAATCGTCCTATCTATCTTTATATCCCTCCACCTCGCGAGTTTATGTCGCACGCACTGCCACCCTTCTTCAAGAACGACCACGACGACGTCGCCGACAAAATCTAACGAAAGTATTAAAATTCTTTTTTTTTCTCTACCACTTTCGATACGTTCAACAAATTCATCCAATTTTTTTCATCTCTTCCATTCTCCTTTCCATCGTCCCGAAATTTTATCGAGAAAAATGCAATTGTCTTTTTCAGTGTGCTACAAAGTTCGATAACTCGCGAGGAAGAACGACACGATTCGCTAAGATTACTCTTCGAAAACTGAAATCCCAATTTTACGAAAAAACATAAAAAGTTAGTTTTTTTTTAGAATAAAATTGCTTAAAAAAAAATCTTAAACATGAACTTATCCTTTACTACGGACAAACTTTAACTTTCTTTTGATTATCTAATTCCAACAATTGCGAAGATTGAAAATCTTACATTTTGAAAAAAAAATTTATGGGGGTTGCGGGACTTTTACGAAAATGCAATTGTTAAGAAAATTGTAAGAAAAACTGTTAAAAATAATTATTAGCACGGATAAACAAGTTACAAAAAACTAGAATGAAAAATAATCTTGGCAAAAAAGAAAAAATGCATTTTTCTCGCCACAAATATGTGTAGGCGTTCCGATGGGTCAATCAAGCGTGTCAATCGAAGAGCGGCCAAAATATAGACAACAACACGGAAGAGAGCAACAGTCAGTCATATATGTATACAGATATATACATATATA
Source organism: Rhimphoctona megacephalus (assembly GCA_963989365.1). Taxonomy (NCBI): domain Eukaryota; kingdom Metazoa; phylum Arthropoda; class Insecta; order Hymenoptera; family Ichneumonidae; genus Rhimphoctona; species Rhimphoctona megacephalus. The sequence goes on along the minus strand of OZ022416.1, from coordinate 23,127,075 downwards.
CATAAAAATATGTACATATACATGTATATGACCGTCACGTAGTCATTTAATGACGTTCAAGTGTTTCCCTCTCTTTCTCTCCCTCGTCGCGTCTTTTTTCCTCCTTTAAAGCATACTGTTTATTTTTAGCAACCCGAGAGAACGAAATCGTTTCCAAATCTCTTTCTACACATATTTACATATACTTATGTATATATATATGTATATATATATAAACTTCTACACGGCGTAGAATTTTGTTAAAGCCAAGAGAGAGAGAGAGAGAGAGAAAGAGAGCGCGAAAGATCACGCTTGACCGCGAAAAACCGTCATAGCTATCCCGCGTGTGTTTTCTAAGGTCAAGTAAAACAAGCGAATATTTAGGTCCGCTTTATTTACCCACGGACGGAGAAAGGAACGGACGTGTTGAATCTTTTTCTCTTTTCTTTTTCACTAATTGATTTCTCTTTTTTCCCGACGATTTTTTCGGCCAGTCCGTTTTTGCTTCAGACGTTTTTTCTGCTGCTTTTTGCTGCCCCTCGAGGGATATGAAATATCCCTCGAGATCGACCACACGACCGGAAGTTACGAACGAAAAAAAAAATAAATTCCTCGTGATTTTCCTACCGCTGCGCAAGGCCGAAAAAAAGACAGCGGAATTCCTCGTGGGAGTAAAGGATTTTTTTTTCTTTTTTAAATGTAGTATTATTTTTCGATATAGTTTTTGTTGTGTTATTTTAAATTCGCCTTATCTTCGCCTTGTTCGTCTTACGACAAAACCGTTCATCTCTCAGAATCCTCCATAATTCGCACTAGCTACTCGTTCACGCGGTATTATTTATTTTCTTTTGTCACTGTGTCGATTCGCAGTCGTTTGTCATGTAAGAAAAATAAAATAAAAATAAAACCAAAACACACAACAATGCGAATTCTGGATTGATGGCTTTTTTTTATAACTCGTGGTTAAATTCACGGTATGCACTCGCGAAATCCGTCACGGTAAATCCGAAAAACACACGCGGCGAACATTGAAAGATTTTTTGTTTTCGATCCTTAGTAATTACAGAATTTCACACATCGAAACTTTTTCATTATATTTTGATCATTGGATAGTCTCAAAATTTCACAGCAAAACGAGTATTCGTTAGGACTAATATTATTTATCGTAATTCGTATTTACACATCTATATAATATCTACATGTATATGTATATATATTATAATGACGGTGTACAACTGATAGAGCGGACGCACGAGCCCATAAACTTCTTTCACACTTGGCTCTCCTCTCTTTCATTCGGAGGCGGCTCTCTCGTACATTCACATAGCGCAAGGCAAAATTATTCGCGTCGCGAACTCAACACAAAACACACGCACTCTGTCTGTCTCTCCGTCTGTCTTTATTATCTCTCGCACTCTCACTCACGCACTGATCGAGTATTTTTTATTTTACTGTTCGCCTCCGGGAACGAATTCGTGCGGAAATGAGAAAGTAAAAAACCGAGAGAGCGCGAGTAAAGAAAGAGAGTGATAGAGCAAGGAAGGTAGTGAGAGCGAGAGAATAGAGTTGATATTTCCGAATTTGCCAATTTTACGACGTAAATATTACGAGAACGTGATTTCATATATACACATATATATCTATAAATATATGTATATATAATATACATGTATATATATATTTATAATTCCCGTTGGGTCCCCGCGTTATCAACGAAATTGACAGGTCACAGGGCGGGTGGATGGGCTTATCCTCAAACGAAAAAAAATTTCTCCCTTCTTCGGGAGAACCTCTGTCCGCGCAGTCCGCAGGCAGAACGAGGACTGGAGTTTTGCCCGCGCCCTGATTGGCGCCCCCGTATTCCCACTCTCTTTCTCTCTTTCTCACTATTTATGTGTGTTCGTGTGTATGTGTTTATGTATTAACGTGTGTATTTTCGTGTACGTACGTGTATGTGTATTCACACTCCCGTTTCCCGTTACCCGCCCCGCACATTGGGGATAAGGGACTCCCAACGAGAGAAACCCGCACAATTTACGACAGCGAGAGCGAGATGAAATATAAAACGCGATGTGAATTGGCAGGGGATAGCGATCCGAAAAGGGTTGCAGCGTTATCTGCTGAGGCGTTGTGGTACTACGAAAAAGCTGTAGCATTATATCGATAACACGGAAATCTACTTTACAGACAGAAGATAATTTTTTTTGCTAAATAATACGAAACTGATCTTGACAGTTTCCGCAGTTTCCCTATGCCTACAGAGGGAGATATGCCTAATTGACATGTTCAAAATTTTCGAGACAGAAATGCATTTTTGACATTGTAGAATATCCATTTATTTAAGAATTGCAATTTATATTCAGATTTTACTTCGAAAAATTTGAAATATCGGAAGAGTTCTGATCATCTTCGATATTTTCGTACGATAGACCGGAAGTGTAGGATCGAAAACTCGAAGTTCCGGTGCATCGAGCCCATACTTCGATTTCCTTGACTCGAACATCCACTGACTGTTTTGGTTTTAATTAGTTATTTTACATTGTGAATTGAGGAATTTTGGGAATACTTACGGTTTCGCAAATACGACGTCGCTCCGTACATGTCTCTGTGAAATCGTCGTAGTCCAAGGGAATCGCAGCGAGAGGAATGTCGACGAGAATGAGCCGGAGCACAACTCGGTAAATATCATCCGACATACTCGTCAATCGAACGGATAATTTGAACGTGATTGACTCGCATGCCCGAAATATTCCAATTTCGGGTTGAACAGTTAAAAGATCATGAGGCAAATTTTTCCAGTTTTTTAATTTATCTTTGCTCTCAATCGTTCGTGAAACACTTTTGTCCCAACGATAATAAATTTCTATATCGCTGGAATTCGTGATCTTCAAGGTTTCTTGTACTATCTCGTTTTTCCCTCTGACGGTGAGATTCAGACTGTAATCGAAGCCGTCTATCGGCCGATCCTCCGACCACTCGCCACTATCTCGATCTTCACTCTGCTGATATTTATTTTGCTTTCATTCATTATTGTTCTTACTCGATACAATTTGAGACGTGTGCTCGGAAATCATAAATTTCTAGAAATAGAATGCAATTGACAATTTAAAAACATTCAAGATCATATTGCAGAATCTTAAGAAATTTTCAGGATTATTCAAATACCTTTTAAAAAGAAGAAAATATCTATAAAAAAATTCTCCATTGTTTGAAGACATTCCATAAATTAAAGAAATGTTTCTAAATTTTTTCAAAAATAATTGACTTTTCTGAAAAATTGGGAACGTTCTCAGTTTGATTATTCCACTTTGAGGATATTCCAATATCTCAAGGAATTCCCCTAAGTTTTTTAAAACTTCACACGATTTATGGAAATGTTAGAAAATTATTAAAAAAATGTTGATTTTTTTTAGGTTCGAAAATAGACAAAAAGTTTTAGGAAATTTTGACAACAAACCTACGTAAGGCAAGTCAAATCACTAGTAGTCAAATCACTAGTTATTTGAATTTGGAAATCAACATATGTGAAGTCTTTTCTCACCAAATTCTCCGCAGATACGTACTTTATCAATTTTAATTAACTTCGGATCGTACATGACGCCGTCTCCGAGCAATTCGATCGGATGAATCGCAAAATTATCACAGACAATGTAGAGCTTGTCGACCTGACGTGTGTAAGCAAAATAATTTTCAATATTTTTTAATCAATTCGAACTGATATGGTCATGTTCTTTGTTAATTTAAAAAGATTTCACCTGAACACCACGGGAATTGGGGAAAAAATATGTTATGAGATCAATTTCCTCGTTTCTCTTTAGGGAGAAATAAACAGGCCACATTGCGAAACAATTCAGAAGTATCAAGTTCTGACTGGTTACGTCCTATTTTATCAGGATAAATATTTACTACAGTTTCTCTTATTATTATTATTATCATTATCATGCTCACATCGATGCTCATAGAATTCCAATCGATTTCACTCATAGCAAAGAATTTTCCATCACCCCCAAAGTTTTTTAATTTCGTCATAATTATTATTTGTTCGCCAACGAAACATTTGCTACACTCGAATTGCGCGAATGAGAGATGACCGCAGGCATTTGGTAATTCCCCGTCCCCAGAAATGTCACTGCTTTCAGACTAAAAATCCGAACTTCGATATTACTGTTATTTTATGTATTAATATATTTTACGAAATAAATGAATAAATAAAGAGAAGTGAATCGCAATTATTTCAAATTGACTTACGGTCTCACTGCTAAAAACCGATGATGTATCCCGACTAAAATTCCATGAATTTTCTAAAGAATTTTCGCAGGATCCGTAAATTTCGATCAACGAAAATTTTTCAAAACCCTCATTTCCGCCATTACACAATTCCTCGTAAACCATTAATCGATAATTCGCTCCCTTCAATATTGGGGGCTCTCTGTAAGCTCGCAAAGAAATTACTATGTTCTTCCCCGACTGCACTCTCACCACTAATCGTTCCTCGTGATCGTCCGAATCATCGCTGGAAAAAGTTACTAGTAGTTTTACACGAATCCCTGGCGCGAGATTTTCACGATTTCCCGAAAGCGATTGAAGCTCGATCGAAAATTTAGTCCTCGCTGGTTTTGGATCTAGTTGAAATTTAGCCACTTTTTTACTCACGTTCTGTATAGCGATTGATCTCTGAAAACATTATTTTATTAAACGTAGATAAAAAAATAATGTTTAGAATTAACAAAAACACAATAAATTCGTTTTTTTTTTTTAATTGAGAAAAATTTGTTTGCCCACTCGATAAATTTTATTAGGCAGAAAATTTTTAAATTCCACGGTCGAAGGTCGAGCAACAAGGATAATTTTTTGTGGCTCAGATTTTATGATGCTTCTTCGTAATTTTGATTTTTTTTCTCCACTCTCAGTGGAATGCAACGAAATTTGATCGTTTTTCAATTTTTTTCTTTGATGAAAAATCTCCTCGATCGTTTTCGTCGATTTGACTGAGATTTCAGGTATTTTAAACAAACTGTCGTCGCTCTTGATGGAAATATTTTCCATCCAACGTTTTCTTGCCGAATCGTTCATACGAAAATCAACTTTTCGTTTCTCGTCATTGGGCAATAAATCGTCCGAATCGAGAAGAGCGTATTTTTCGATTATCGCCGTTTCCAAACGATCGTAGATCGGTCGTCTTTTAAGACGAATCAATTCGACCGCTCTAGAATCTTGAGAAATTTTTTTTAGTCTTTCTTCGTGCTTTGCTCTTGCTTCTTGAATTTTTTTCTTCGTAATTTCAATCTCGCCCACAGCGATTTTGTAATTTTCGATTTGCTGAGAAGGAAAATTTCCTATTAATAAATCTAATTTAAAATTTCAACGAAACAACCAATGAAAAGTAAATTGAAAGATTATTAGTATAAATAGAAAATCAATTGTTCAAATAATTACGAATATTCAGTTTCAAGAAAACACGTGTGACTTTTTTAGCTTAAATTTAATTTATTCAACGTCAACACCCAATATTTCCAGAATAATTGGATTACCTCGGTGTGAGAATGTCCCTTGGTTCCAGAAAACGGTAAATCTCCATTTTCCGATAAAAAGAAATCACAAAAAATCTCGCGAACCAAATATTCGACACTAGCCCGTTTGGGGTTGTCATTTTGGATCGAAATATCCATTTTCATCGCTGTCAACTTCTCCCGTAACCAAAACTTTACTGCGTTTTTTTCTTTCTTTCATCTCTTGCATATTGTTTATTCGAAAACAATCATCATCGTTATCATTATTTTTTTTTCCTCGTTTAATAGTATAAAGGAGATTAAGGTGACAATGTTATTTACAGAAGAACTAACGTGTGTAATTAAAATACTAGAATTTATCTTCGACCACGAACACGATAAGGGGATGTTTTTTCTTTGTTTACACATACCAGATTTAGTGATGAGTAGCCCAAAAACGGATTTTCAGCATTGTTGAAAAAAAAAATGAATAAAATGCCAAAATTCCAGCAAAAAATCAATTTTTTTATGCAAAATTGTGAGTGGGCCCTTAAACTCAGGACAATTTCTTATCCTTCGTAAGAATACATTCAATTCGACACGTACATTTGTTGTTTGGCGGTTGACATCGTCCAGAGTAAGAGATCATGGAAGAGAGACTTTGATCGAAAAAAAGAAAAAAATAGCAATAAAAAGATAAGAAAATCAAGGGCTTTCCCGATTCGTGTATAACAAATTGGTTTCATACCGATTTTCACACAATATTACGTTTTCTGGATTTCTTTTTCTTCTTCAATGACCATGAGAAAAACGTAAGCTTGCCCCATGAATTTCCCTTCACGGGAGATTCGAAATTTGTCTTTTTACGGCAGATACCGTTGAAAAAAAATGTTGAAGCCCCAGATCGTGTGACTGATCATGAAAATACAATTTATATATTTATATATAATTTTGTTTGTTTTTCTTCTTCATTATTTTCGAGCGAATATATCGTGAGGATGTTTTTTTTCTTTTCGGTCCTGTTATTAAGAGTATGGTTGATTATTCTATAACTGTGCTTACGCATCGTTATCGATATATTAAATTAAACGTAAGAATAAAAATATATCAGCAGGTGTGTGTTAAACATTGAGACAAAGTTCTAAAACAAGTAACGTATCGTTTTTTTTTCATTTCTCTTCTGTTCATTTTTTTGTTCCTTAATCTAGAGCCTAGATTTTTGTCTGTTCTATTTCTTTCTCATTCAGTGTCACAAATATGTTTTTTTAGTTGCCAGATTTTTCGCCCGATGAAAAAATTCACACGGGTTCAACCCGACGATTTTTCGGTCTCCTCGTCGTACAAAGTTAACACTTACATATGTACATTCCTCGATATTCCTGCTTCGTACGACTCATTCATATTTTTGTTTACTTTTTTTGTCTCCTTTTTTTATGCATTCTTTTATTTCGTGTAGATCCGTTTTTTCGAAGATTTTCACGCAGCAGGAATTGTCTTGCTCGGTTCTTCTTCTTCTGCTTCTTCCTCAAATATTTTTTCCTCGTTCATCTCTCACTTGTCCAGCTCGAGGGCCGCGTATTGTTCCTCGTCAACTTCAGTCATCATCAAATTTCCATCCGGCAACAGAAGCACGACTCTTCGAGTACCACCTGAAATTTTTTGTTCAATCATTTATTCGCATTGACGTTAATTAATAAATGAGAGAAAAGTGAGTAATATTATTTTCCCCAGTGAACTACAATGCAATAAGTGATTTGCCGTTAATTCAAGTGCAATTAAAACACAGGCAAAATCTTAAGGAGTAGTTTTTGTATTTTTGTTTTTTATTCAAAATGTTTTTTTCCAACGTTCTGCAACTAGAGAGCGCCAAAACTAGACGGACGTAGAACAAAAAAAAATAGTGACGTTGAGTTAATTAGAAATCATCGCAATTTTCACAATGTATTTTGTAACTCGTCAAGATGGTTCTTCATGGTTTTCACACGAGTAACTAGCCCGCGAAATTCGCGTTCGAATTTTTCATACAATAAATAGACAAATCCTCACAAATTGCATGTTTGAGTCTCTAAATATCAAAAAATGATGAGATATAAATAATAAGAGAAATATTGCGAAATGAGACATATAAAGAAATATAAAAAAGATATGACTAATAGGAAATATTAATAAAAAAAACTAACCCGGAGTTGGTTCGTCAGCCTGAACGACTTGCGCGACGACTTGTGCTTGACCATCGGGATCCTCTTGAGTGGCGACATTGCCAGAATTACCGTCCATAATGGACATGACCATTTGGTTCTCGTTGTTTTCAGTCTCAGCTTCTTTGACGTAAAATTGTGGAGCAAGGTTGACTTGATCAGGGATTAATTGAGCGACAGCCTCGGCGACAGCGTGATCGAGAGTGAGAACAGAGCCATCATCGTTTTGTTGTTCGGTGGTGACGTAAACGCAGGATTGTTCGCCGTCTCCGCTGCGAGTAACGAGAAGAGTTTGTCCATCCTCGGCGTGTCCGGCGACTTGATAAACGACGCCATCTTCGCCGGTGATGGTGACAAGATTCGAAGTTTCTGTTTCAGCGGCGTTTCTTCTTTCTGCATCGAATTTTTCATCTTCTGGATTAGTAGTGGGTGGTACGGTGGGGGGAGTTGTTGTCGTTGTTTCCATGGGTTGTTCCTGAGGTTTGTCGACGTTTCCGGGGAGACTGGCGCTTGTGACGATGCTCGAAGCCGTAGTTTCGGTGCTGGTTGCGGTCGTTTCCGCCAGGGAAACATTCTCATTGCTCGTGATAATCGGGTTATTCGTTTCGCAAGGTTCGCTGTCATCAAGACACGGAAGTTCTGTGGTGGAGACTGCGACCGCGCTTAAATTCATAGTTGTCGTCTCGTTGCTCTGTACAATAGTGCCGGTTGTACCGCCGGGACTCATTTCGACCCTCATTATACCAGCCGCATCGGTCAGTGCATCGAGAGAGGGTAAAACGAGTTCAGCCGTTGTGTCGACGTTCGTAGAGTTCGTAGCGTCTTTTTCCGGTAATGTCGGAGCGACGGTAGTTGTGACAGAGGCTTGACTCGTCTCAATAACGCTCGTAGTTGTGTTCGGAACTTGTGTCGCTACTTCCGGTTCGACCTGGGTTTCCATAGGTTCTCCATCAGGTCCGATAATACGTCCCGTCAACGGACACAGAGTGAAAGGTCTAGGTGGACTTTCGGGTTGTTTGTTAACGACATTATCGGAATCTTGCGGTGGAATGTCCGGCTCAGCGTCACTGTTGCTACTCTCTTCCGAGCCAACCTCGTGAAATTCCATGTGTAAACTATCTCCCTCGACTAATTTGCTCTCTTTTGGCTTGTTAGCGTTGTTCCCTTGATTCAACGCAGCCGCAGCGAGGCTCGTTGGTGTTCCTGGTTGACCAGTACTCGTCAGAGATTTTCCGCGTCCGCCACGCGCTTGCGCCGCTCTCGCACCTGCCAAAAGTCCACGATTTCCTGATTTTGCGAGACCCACCGCTTCCTGCGCTTTTCTCTTTGCCATCAATAATTTTTGTTGCGGGGAGAGTAACGACTGAGGCTTGCCTGCTTGATTCTTAGGCGATTGTTTCGGCGCTATTGGACTCGTGACAGTTTTTTGGCTCATAGCGGATTGAGCCGTTAGTACAGTTACTTTTGGACGTATCTGCGGAGGCGCAGAAGCCTGAGGACTCGTTAGCGTCGTTTTCTCTGCCTGAGGACTTCCGGAAACACGTTTCGTCAGTGTTTGTCTTGTTAATGGAGTCGTTGCGGTTTGTGCTCCTTTTGGAGTCGTGGCTCGGACCGTTGTGCGTGTCGCACCCATTCCCAGCACGCTCGTTGGTGTTACACCTCTGAGTGCCGGCCTCGACAATAAACCACGCGAAGCATCTTGATTGCGCTGAATCGCCGCAGTGTTCGGACGTATCGTCGTCGTTGTGCTCGTCTGTAGTCTCGGCGATAAACCAATCCCCGGACTTGAAACAGCCGTTACCACGTGTATCTGTTGTATCTGTTGATTAATATCTGGCTTAGGTTGAATTTTAATAGGCTCCGGCTTTTGTTGCATCACGAGACCACCCCGCGACTGAGCGGTCGGTGTTTTTGTCACGTTCTTCGTCACGACCTTCATTTGCGTTACAACCTGACTTCCGTCGGGCTTTTGTACGACCTTAACCGGCGTTATTGAATTCGCCTGCGACGTCGCCAATATTTGCTTCCTCACAACGGTATTCACAGAGTCAGGCCGATTTTGTACCATCAATACACCCTGAGGACTCGCCGCTGCCGTTCCTTTGACCGCCAATTTCGCTCCAGGCGACGAATCCAATTTTATTATACCATCTTTTCGCGACATGACGTAAACTCCCGATGTTAAATTTGGCATTTGCTTCGGATCCACCTTTACCACGCCCTTTGCATTCGCCACCAACACCGGACTTTGACCCATTTTTGGACCCTCCGACGATTGAAGATCCAATGACGTCGCTAAATCTCCACCGCCTGAAACTACTCGGTTCGATCCGTTCGACTGCACGTTCGCACGATTAAACGCTCGCTGTATTACATCGCTGCGACCCATCATTCGATCCTCCTCCGATTCCGCTGTCCAATCCTCATCGCTACCTGTCTCACCCTTCATTCTCTTCGGTGCACTGCTTCCCCCATCCTCCGAATCACTCTCCGAAAATTCCATGCGTCGCTTGCCCAAAACTGGTTAGAAAAATTGATTTTTAATCCAGTAATAATATAATCATTCTTTAAATGTTCACGTAAACATTTATTACAGATTTTTTTAGTATTGAGACTGTTTTTAACACTATTATGTTCTGTCTATAATCGTGACTAATTTGTACCATAATTTTTTTTTTTCGTGAATGAAAATTCAAGTAAATTGCGTCTTTTTAACGATCATTTTAATCTTACCATCATTATCCTCGTCCTTCATTGTGCCACACCACTGTTTCACTTGATCCAGTGCCTTTGACTTGCTCGAGCGCATCGGCCTTCTGCGAAATAAATTTTTTTTTTTTTCACTGCTCATTACATGCCACGGTAAAAAGTATGCGAGTCATTAGAGAAGCTGTAAAAAGTCATGCGTAATACAATGAAATATTCCATACTTTTGTTGAAATATAATTTTCTTTAAATGAATCATTCGTTTGAATAATTATGGAATTTAAATACAAATTACGCACGTCGTTTGAGCCGCTGAGCTCGGACCAGCTTTGCTAGCTTCAGATTTCAGAAGCGTCTTCGAAGCGACGTTACGCGCCGCTGCGGCTGCTTTTGCATTTTGTTGCAACAGTTGTTGAGCTTTTATTTCCTTCTGTTTGGCGAGATTTCTTTCAAACTCCTCGAGCAGAAATTTGCAAGTTCCAACTGTCTCGGCCGGTTCCCACGTATTGTGCTCGCTGAAAAAAAATTATTGGTCAGCAAATCAGTATCTTTGAAACTGAGGTAAACAGTAGAATTTTTTTCAGCAAGAGAAAAAAAATTAATTTCTTACTAGCTGAAACCCTCCCATTTCAATAAATATTCGGAGCATCGTTTTTTCGTGTTGTACCGCTTGGCCAAAATTTTTTCCACCGCGTATTCCGTGTCGCTCGGCTCGCCATCGTCTTGTCCAGCAATTTTGCCCGGTTTTACCTGCAAGATAATAAATTAAGTCATTTTTTGATGCATCACACAATTTTACATGAATTTTGAATATCGTGAGAATTTTTTTTATAAAAAATTTCTCAATATCTGATGTTCAAATTTCGAAGGTGTTTTCCTTCTATAATTTGTTTACCTTCGGCCTGATTGTTGGCTTTGCCCTAACTTTGTCCTTGAGCTCTCCTGCATTTTCCCCAGTTTTTTGAGCCTTTGTTTCTGCTGGTTTTGAGAGTTCTTTTTTCGATTCATTTTTAGCTTCTTCAGGTTGCCCGTTTCTTATTACTTTACGAACAACTATTTTTCCACCTGATTTGCATTAAAGAAAGCGCATTAAAAGAAAGGTGCATTCAATCGTTTCATTCAATAATTTAATAAAATATTCATCCAAATGATGAAAGAATGCGACAAATCATTACTCAAATAACTCAATTGTTCAATTGTAGCTCGATTTTTAAAAAATCCGGCCTCAAAATCAATGAATGAAGTTCAACAGCTCGCCTATTTGGATTTCTTTAATGTCTTTCTTTCCATGTTAATTGCTACGAGTTTTAAATTGTTGTAACAAATTGAAGTCTTTCAAAATTCAAAATTTACCTTCATTAGTCGTGTTCATTTGTGTCTGAATACGAGGGCTGTCGTGCATTTTTGTGTTGCTTATCTTGCTGAACGTTTGTATAGTTTTGCCAGCAGTTACCCAGGCGTCTCTAATGTGAACGTCCATTTTGCACCACTTTTGATAAAGCTTCCAAGAATTTGCTGAATCTTTGTCACCCCCTTCTAGCTGTATCTGCAAATCTTTCCACAACAGAAAGGCCCATACTTGTGCCTTCTGTTCGTGCTGTTCAATAAAAAAAAAAAAAAAAAAAAAAAATCATATTTTTCAATTTATTTCTGAGCAGCAAATTGATACTTTTAAATTCCATGAAAAATTAAGTACTTTCAAAGCTCGATCGAAGGATCCATGATTAAAAAAAAAAAAGAAAAATGGATTTCCACATTTTTATGAAAAAAAAAAAAAAAAAAAAAACGTATTTCTGTAATTGTTTACATTACTGAATATTTGTGAATGTTTTTTTCTTTTTTCAAATATCTTACATTCGCGTTTTCACGGAAATGTGACACTTCCGAGCAGGCTCCTTCTCTGTTTCGATGCTCCTGAAACGCTTCTACGAAGTGAAATACCGAATGGCATTTTCCACAAACCAGAATATCCAATCTACCCATTTCTTCTTGAGCAGCTTTGAAAAGAGAGAAATAAAGACATAAATATGCTTGTTACTAATAGGAGAGATTTGCCAATAACTCTAACATAGCTCCAACTGTATTGACAATAAAAAATCCAGCGTCCAATCTCAATCTGGTGCTAAAACGTACTAAAAATATATTTGCATTAGAAAAATAATAAACAATAAGAAATGGAAAAAAATTGTAAAATGTATTATCAAATAAAATATTGTGATAAACAGGTAATTTTCTTTGTCAACAAGTGTTCGTTATGAAATAATTAAAAACAAGATTATTTTTATCATCAAACGTTCTGTTAATGCGTAAAAAAAAAAATTTCAAAAAAATGCGAGCAATCGTTTTATTCGACAAGAAAATTTAGCGTAGCGGTTACAAAAATTATCAGGTTCGACAAAATCTGTTTTCAAATATTCCTATAAATTGTCATATGCAAAAATTTTGTTTTTCTGAATTTTTGGGTAGTTTTTAGTTTCAAAAAATGGTAAACGGTATTTTTTTTTTTTTGAATTACCTTTTATTGTAGCTGGATTGTTGTTGATGGCCGTAGATGGGCCATCGTCGGCTTCCATCATGCTCGCAATGTTTCAAAATTCTCGTCAACTCGGCTGTTAAAAAAAAGGATAAGAAATTACAAGCGCATTGGGCAAATAACAAAGTGGCAGAGGCAAAAAAATATTTCTCTGTGCAATTGAGTTTTTTTTCTTTTTGATCAAATCGAAATTTGACAAGCTTGAGCGAAATTAATAACGACGACGTTAACGAAATGAAATTTTCTCCAAATTTCATAAATTCTCGAAAAAAAAAAAAACCGCGCGACAAGTCTGAAACACGCTGTACAGGTGATTGGCAATAAAAAGTAATAGCGTACATTGTCGGAATGAAAAAAGTCACGCGGAAATGTGGTTCGAAGGAGCAAATCGAGTAAGAAAACACGGAAAAATGACGAATTCTCACTGTTGCGTGGGTGAAAACCGGGAGGAAAGCGTCGGTTTTTCGTAGTTTCGCAACTATATCGTCGCGAAATGACCAAAGCGCGTCGATTGTTTTTTTTCTGCTCTCTCTCCTTCCGTTTTTCACCGAAAATTCACGATGTCTACGAAATGGTGAAGAACGCGCTTAAACCGAGACAATTCCATTGCCGCCTTATTTATTGTTTCTTGTCCGTCTTTCGCGTCGAGAAAATGATCTTTTTCTTGACTTTTTTTAATCCTTTTTTGTGTCTCCCAACTAGATCTAGGGGCTATACGTCGGTGTCGCGCCGCACGAGAGAGAGTACAAGCCGTGTATTCTCGTCGTCAAGATGGCTCTCTACCACGAACCAAAAAGAAAAGGAAAAAAACGAGCCTACACCGCGCGGCCCATTCTCAAAGTCGCAAACACTGTGCACTTCCTGTTTTTTTTCTCGCTTTTTTTTATTTGGTTCTTTTTTCTATACTCCTCGTACGCTACGCACGCACATATACACGCACACACATACGATCCTGTAGTTCCGTAATATTTATGAGAAAAAGTACGAAAAAAAAAAAAACGAGAAAAGATTCTTCGCAGTGTGGATAATGTCGCAGAATTTTCGGCGCTCGATTGTTGCAAAACTTACTGGACGAATATATGTTTAATTGTGCCGAGAACGTCCGGCCTGGCGGAAACTTTTGCGAAGATTTTCTCACAGGAGAACCGGGAGAGAGAGAGGATATGAGTAAAATTTTATTTCGCCAATACAGACACACGGGAGGAATGAAAACAGAGCAGATAACGCGGCGCGGCGTCCTGTCGACAGTGGCGCCACCAACACCCGCCACGGCGACACTACGGCAACCCTGTACAACGATTTTTTTGGCGGGAGACTCCGTAAGCTTTTACTTCATTGTTTCAATTACATTTATTCATCCATTCATTTATAATTCTCCGTAACGTAAAGTTTTTTCTTTAATTTATCGTTTCATTGTCACCGATTGTTGTTAATTCCTCGTATTCAAATTTCCGTTCAAATTTCCGGCATGACCCCACCTTCTCCGGAAACCGCCGGTTCATTTGATAAAAATGAATTTAATAGTTCGATATCGTTTTATAATCAATTGTACGAAGTACCAAAGATTTTCGAGTACTTCGGCTCAGCCTTTATCCAGCAATACAAATTGATATGAAATTCTCATTATTAAATATACTCTTTTTGTTTATCCTCCCCCTCCGTCAAAGCGTCGGTGGAGTGGTGTCGTCATTTTAGTCTAGGTATTTTCAGGAGGTTGGTCAGGCTGATGTTCAAAATTTTTTTGATTCTAGGGAGGTGCTGCTCCAGCAGTCGTAACCTTTATTGTCGGAGGAGATAGAGGTTATTCATGTTATCCCTTGTCAATTTCACAATTTCACTGAAACTTGGAATAATTCGACAATAAAATTTGCAGGATTCAGCGATAAAATTGTTTATAAAATTAGAATCTTAACATATATCTACGAATAAAAATGGCAGACGATGAAGGAGGAAAGGAATATAGGTGGGAGACCGGTTATGAAAAAACATGGTAAGAGGCTATGTTTTTATTTTGATATTTGTTTACAATAATATTTACAATATTATTCTCGTAAGTTTGTCTTACTTAAAAAATATTAAATAAAAAAATGTTGATTGTTTTCATTATTATCATCCTTATTTATTTATCATTATTTAAGAAATTTTATATTTCAATGTATATCAATTCAGGGAAGCGATAAAAGAAGACGATCATGGAATGTTGGAAGGATCTGTAGCAAATATAATTCACAAGGCAAAGAGAAAACGAGAGCTAGAAAAAGTGGGTGGTGCAAGATTAGGAATGATGAGACACCTTTATATTATTCTTGATACTTCGGAATCCATGTCCAACCAAGATTTAAAACCGACTCGTCTGATGTGCACAATTAAAGTACAAAAATTGTTAAAAATTCGCCTATTGCTAAGGAAAATTAGGGCTTTCAATTATTTGTTACTTTGGTTAACAAGTGCACAAGTTTATTCAAGGAAATAATTTTTTTCAGCTTTTGGAAGACTTTATAGAAGAATTCTTTTATCAAAATCCGATTAGTCAACTTGGGATAATTTTGACGAGAAACAAGAGAGCAGAGAAAGTTAGTGATTTATCTGGAAATTCGAAAAAACATGTCAAGGTAAGTTGTGTGAAATATTTTGAAACTTTTTGAGCATTGGGTTTTTTTTTTCATTTTGCGGTATTTTCTACAGTTTGTTTATTTCTAGTTTTGATATTTAATCGAAATACCTATACGTTCGCAATTTGGAACGTGATGTAATTGGTGATTTATTGACTCGCAGGAAATCAAAAATTTACTGCACACTACCTTAAATGGCGAACCCAGTCTTCAAAATTCTTTGGAACTCGCTCTGAAATCGTTGCGCGTACTTCCGGCTCATTCAAGCAGAGAGATTTTGATAATTATGGGTTCTCTCACGACTTGCGATCCTGGAGATATTAACGAAACTATACAAGTACGATTATTTTTGTTTATTAAATAAAAATTCGACACTTTTGAATTGTTCAAAAAGAACTTCGATCTTATGATATTTGAAAAAATGTTAAAAATAGAGAAATTATTTATTTGGTGTATAATCTGTAAAGAAAATGTAAAATTAAATTTTTTTAACGTAAAATAGTAATGAAAATAATGTGAAAATTGTTTCTGACAGAATTTGAAGACTGACAGTGTAAGGTGTAGCGTAATAGGTTTGGCAGCCGAATTGCACGTGAGCAAACGATTGGCCACAGCGACAGGAGGCGACCATGGTGTTGTACTGGACGACAAACATTTTAAGGAACAATTGCAGGCTCACATAGATCCACCACCCGCGGCTACGAGACTCGACGCCGCTCTCGTTAAAATGGGATTTCCTCATCATTCTCTTCAACCAACCGCAGCCGAAACAACAATGAGCGTCTGCATGTGGTTCATATGTTTACAGTTATTTCATTAATTTATACTATATTTATTTAACTTTTCATTGCGAGTTTGACTTTGTACAATTTGTACGAATTCTCGTTGAAATAATATTGAAAAAAAGAAATTGCTATTTTGATCTGAGATAAGAAAGTATTTGAGGACTAATTGAAAAATTGATTAATATTTTTACAGCCATGCTGATAGTGTCGATGACTCTTCAAAATTGACCAGCGCTGGATTTCTCTGTCCACAATGCTTGAGCAAACACTGCGAGCTTCCGGTTGAATGTCGAGCGTGCGGATTGACTCTTGTCTCGGCTCCGCACTTGGCCAGATCTTATCATTATTTATTTCCGGTCGAGCATTTTCGTGAAGATCAAAACACCGGGCTAATCACCTGTTGCTATGGCTGCCAAAAAAATATAACATCCGAAAAAAAAGTAAGCCAATTTTAAAAGATTTTCCAATTTATTCGAATAAATTCGAATAAGCGAACAGTTTTTCATTTACGTCCCAGAATGTAAACTAAATTTTTCATCATTTATAACGACATCACTCAATATTGATTTTGAGTTTTCTGTCGCTTTTCAAAAATTGCATTTTTTCATGGATTTTATTATTCCCAGATATATGTGTGCAACAAATGCTCCCAAACGTTTTGCCTCGATTGCGAAATATTTATACACGAATCTCTTCACACGTGTCCCGGATGCGCAACGAATCCGGCGAGTTTTCAAAAACCAGGTGACTTTTCTGCCACGTAAAATATGCAACAAGATAGACTGTTGGATTGATTTACTGATTAATTTTGTCGTAATTACAAGAAACTTCCAAAATACATTCTCAAGCATAGCTTTATTTTTCTAAAAATTACTCTTTCAGTACATTTTTATACCTCCTCTTCATAATACGAAAATTACGAATAATTTTTATATTACCACGATTATTAATTTCTGTAAAATACATTAATTCTTTGTATATAATTGTATATAATAAAATAATTACTATATTCATCATTTTATCCAATAATTCTTCAATTAAATTCCAAAATTAGATTAATAAATAATCAATCAAAAACAAAGTGAAACAACCGTTATAAATTGATATTATTTATACAATTTTTTAATTTTAAAAACCATTTTTAGATATGCGAAAACGTATCTAGATATGACTTATCGACATGGGTTGAAAAGCTTTGACGAATTGACGATAAATTCAAGAAATTGTCGTGTACGTGCTGGCGAAAAAAGAAGAAAAAGTGGGAGTCTGTGGTGGAAAATCGGAGGTTTCGCTATGACAGGTGGAAGAGTAGGAGGATCGTGACTCGGTTACAAAGTCTTTATTAGTTGGCCGGCAAGCTTCGACTCGACCGGTTCATCGACTGTTCCACGTCCATTTTTCCGATTGGTTGTTTTATTTTTTTTTTGAAAATTTATTTTTTCACTGGGACTAATTTCCATCCGGTGTCCCACATTCGCGAAAGTTTCTTGACCCCACGTTTTTCCTCTTGTGCCATTGTTTCTTTTTTTCGATCTCATTTTCTCGTGATCGAATTTGCGTCACGGTGAGTAAAGTGTTTTTGTTTTTTTTTTGTTTTTTCTTTAACTCTGTTACGTTCGACGTTATACATACATTATTTACTCGAGAGAAAAATCAGCGGGAGCCAATAAGTGCAAATAGGATACTCGAGGTCGTCTAGTTTTATGTACTGTCACTTTTCAAGACTCTAGCAATAAATTTCAAATGTTATCTCTAAACAGCCAGAGTTGCATTTTTTTTTAAATTATCTATTGCAATTTGAATGAGAAAAAAATTACTATTCATTTTTTAATGATAAACGGTCAAAAAATATGATTTTCATATATTTTGATGAACAATTACGAATAAACATTTTTTTTTCTTCCATGCAAAGAAGTATTTCTGTAGAGAAATCGTTTTTCAGAGATTAAAACAGCTGTAAAAAAAAAGTGAAACAAAATTTTTCCTCTGTAATACAGCGATTTTTTGTGTAACTTCGAGACGTACTTCTTGTAAACATTTTTAATTATCACAGAAGAATTTATTCAAGGCCAGTTTTTTATGTCATTGAGATAGGAATTTCGTGCTTCTAACAATGTTGCAACCAGCGATTGACTTTGTGTCGCATTTTAATCAAATGATGTAGTAGTGAGCCAGATCGACGCAGCAATGAGATGATTAATTTTCCTTGACATTTTATTCCTGATTCTTCCTGGCCAAAACAAATTAAATTGATACCAGTAAGACTCGGTTTATTCCTGATGTATTTGGCCTTCAATCGATGAATATTCTCAACGAAATTGCCAATTATTTTATGGATCATAACGTGATTCATTTGCCCCAATTATCAAAAATTGATAGCAAAAAAATTATGTATGTTATTTATTTGAATTCCTCCAAGAAATTGAAAAACAATTATGAAAAATTCTTTTTGTACTAAATAATTTTGTCCACATGATAAAAATTTTAATTCGCATTAATAAATAATTGTAAAATGTAAATATTGACGCCAATAAATAAAAAGAAAAAAAATATTTGCCTAATATAATTTATAAGATCGATAAATCTGTAATTTTCTTGATGGCAGTCCATGTCGATTAAATTAATTTCAATCTTATCGTCTCAACGGGCTGCTTTAACTTTTCGATCAGATTCAACACGATATCATACATGAAAATCCTAATTGATCACTATCGCATCTCCGTATCTTTATTCTCGGAATCATTTTCACGATTATAATCATCGGGACATCATTATACAAACAATTATTGCGCAAATCAATAGCGAGATTTATCGAGCAAAGAAAAAAAGTAATGAAAAAGAAAAAAGAGGTAAAATAACGAGGAAAAAAAACATAAAAAAACAATTTTCAAATTGAACAAAAATACAAAATATTTCGGGAGTGAAAAAATATAAATTGACATAAATGATTAATTTTTCAAATTAGTAGATCGGTAAAAATTGATATTAATTGCTGCTCAAACGTGCGATAATACGTAGCACATTAATTTTATGAGTTAGTAAACTGCGTCCTCTTTTAGGCATTTACACGTGGATATATTTCTTTTTTTGTCAACGAACAATACCAGTCATTTTTCTGTTTTCTCGTGACACAAAAATGGAGAATCGTCATTGTGAAACAGACAATTTTCCGAGTATTTGAGTATCACTAAGAATTATCGTGATAGAGAGAAAAAAATAAGGAGGATGCCAGACGATCTTCGAGTATACAACGTAATATTATCATCAGTTGTATCTCGAGCAAATAAAATGAGAAACAGTCTGATCCGGGCTTTGTCTCGGTGAAAGAAAATAAAAAAAGAAAAAAGACATTACGGCCGGAGATACAGTCTGCGTATTTTTCTTTCGCTGAACGAATATGGTGCAAAAAATCATAAAACCGTTGCAAAAAGATATTTTTTTGCTCCACGTGCCAATGAGCAATGACCTGTCAAGGTGTCGTCGAGAAGATACTCAGACATTAGCGTAAAATAATCGGTTCATAAAACGTTAATCGCGTTTACTGTCTCTCAGGTTTATCTTACCATCTTTCTCTTTTCATTATAAAAGAATTCTTCCCACATCAATTACGATGAAGGCTCCAAACGAGAATAAAAGTCATTTTAATTCATTAAACTAACACAGTCTCAAAATTCGTCCAAGCAACTTATTTATTTTTTTTTTTTTATTTAACCCTCGGACAAATTCCAGGTTTTTTTTAAATTCCAAACGCTCATTTTTTTCTTTTTCTCGGAGTTGTTTCATTCGATTTCGTTTATTATTCAAATGAACACAAACATTAAACGCGTATTCTTATTTAATCCACCGAAAATCTTCTTACCTCTTGTTCTTATCCTTGAAATTATAGCTGCGATGTTCAATGAGAAAAGAAATCACCGAGTCCCAATTTCAATGTCCTTCGCAATTATATCGCCGTCGTGAATTCACGATCATAAGTGTCAATGGCCAATTGCAGCGACAATTTCACAACACGTAATTTTGTTACACGCATCTCGTTCTAACGAGGCCGAAAAAATTAAGCGGAAATTAAAAAGTGATATCATCCAAATAAAAATCAATGATATAATCCAATTTTTGTTAAAAATCAAATCAACCATACAAAAGATGGAAAAATTAATAAAATAGTGATAGCAAATTGCATTGTAGTTTAATGCCAAGTATGTGTGGAATAAATTATAAGATAAAAATCAACTGGCAGCATAGATTTATTTTCACACTTTTGTTTCCTTCTCTTTCGCTTTATTTCCCTTTTGCAGATCAGCATCATCATCTTTTCAATATAGATACACGGGTGAAAGTTGAATTACCAGTTTTACCATTTATTTTTTTTTAATTACAAAAAACAATGAATAATAAAATGTGTCGAGGATAGCAAATTTTTCAATGTAATTCAGTGTGAACTTTAATTACACGAGTGATTACGATTGCTCATGTCTTCGACTTATTATTATTTAATATAATAATTGATGATGATAATAAGAAATAATAATGTTGATAATAATTTTAGCTTCGAATAACGATAGTAATTATAATAATGGGAAGAGAAAGGAAGGAACGAAACAATGAATTTGAGGCAATAAAAACTTCATTATCTAACAGTGAAATCAGAAATTCTCGCGATACACAATCTACTATTACACAAGTCGTTTAGGAGAATTTCGACAGTGTACGTGCGAATAAAACGTGCATTGATAGGAATTAATTCTTAATCTATTCTTTTAATCGCATACCGTGAATTAAATCGAGCGATAAGAAAGTATCAAGTTTGTTAAAAACTTTAGGAGAATTGAGGAAGAAACGTGTTAGAGTGAGAAAGAAAAATTGATTGTATTTTATCGACATTTTAAACCATAAATCGGCGGCAGATTTTTTTAATCTGTCAGTTCAGAAATTCGTATGAATTATTTTTGCATTTATATTTTATATGATTTTTTTTTTCTTTTTTTTCATTTACGTAACTATGGATATACATTTTTTCCTTTCGCATGACCTTGAGAGCGTTCCCGATTGCAGTGCAACAATGGCTCAGGATAATTGATCATAAAACAAGTAAACTTTTGTATCTTTCGCTCACGTTTCTTTTTAACATTTTGTTAAAATGAATGAATTAATTTCAGTTTACAGTGCCCCAATTTTCGTACCCACGTTGGGTACGAATAAAGAGGAAAAAAAATGGCAACGAAAGTGTGGCGCGCATTTTCGAGAAAACGCGTTGACGTTGATGACGGTGACAAGGGTGAACTCGCGAGGGTCCTCGGCGTTTTCGATCTTACAGCACTCGGTGTAGGATCGACTCTTGGCCTTGGAGTTTATGTATTGGCTGGCAGAGTTGCGAAAGAAACAGCTGGGCCGGCTGTCTGCATATCGTTCCTTATTGCTGCAATTGCATCGGCATTTGCAGGTAAAAAAATGCTATGTACACCTTTTCTTTTTTCCATTTGTTTTATTTTCATCAATAATGTTTCTTAAGATACATTTGTCTCTTTTTCTGAACGTAATAATAATAACATTTTTCTAAATAATAACGTTGAACATGATTTTTTTCATCAATGACAATGACATTAATCCTAGAACCCCACAACGGGGTAATTAAATTAAAACGAAAATGTCAAATTTCCTTCCCGAACCAATTTTTTAAAATCATTCCTTTCGTTTCATAGAGTTTTCACCATGAAATATTTACAAAATGCGACTTTATCATGAACCATTCTCTTTGTTATCAAAAAACGAAGAGAATGATATATAATTAAATCTTATTATCGCGTAAGAGGAACATTTTATGCTAAAGAGAAAATTGGGGTAATTATTTTTACCCCAGCGTGGGGATTACGTTGGAAAAAACAAATTGTGGGGTTCTACGGTTAATAATAATGTTTTGTTATTTTTCTATAAATATCATTATTTTGCAAAATAACATGCACGTACATGTTTTTTAAAAGAGCACGTACGCTTTTAAACGAGGTTAAAAAGAATGATTAAAAAAAATGGATGGAGAACTTTTGGAGCAGAAAAGTTTTCGTGGTTAATACATTTTGAGAAATATTTGCAATTCATTGTATTTAAAAAAAAGAATTACACGGTTTCGATACGATTTCACGAAGACACTACCGTTTAAAAAAATAATACCAGAGATAGTTCGGGTACCACTCGACCGATTTGCTTAAAAGTTTCATGGTTATTCTATACACAATTATTTATCGTATACGTAGTATAGCACTGAAAAAAAAAATTAAAGTATTACCAACTACGCGATGAGGTTGGACGAATTTCATTGCGCCAATATTCATATTACGTTTAGTTAATCACCCGGTGGTTGATCCATCGAAAGTCATGTCGTTGAGACAACTACGCCACGATTTTGCCGCTAAATTTTAATTTATTCGAGTAGAGTGTATTTATTTCATGTGATTCAACCGCAATAAATGGTTGCATTGAAAAAAGAAAATAAAACTTGAGACACAGAATCGATTGAATTTGAAATAATCATACGAAGGTTGGGTCGTATACGGTTTGTCCGTGATTCGATAAAATAATAGCATCGAATAAACTTCTCTGCGAGAATTGAATTCAATGACAACATAGATCAACGGAATATAATTTGTGATTAAGCTAATTACCTAGTAGTAATTTGGATGAAATCTTTTGTTACTATTCAAACAAATAAACCTTTTGCTGAAGCTACTGAAATTTCGTTGCGCAAACAATAAGTTTTGTTTAAGGTATATACTGTACTGCATGCTAGTCAAATGAGTGTTAAATTTTCACAATTGTTTTATGCCAAGCTTAATACACAATTAAACGTAATGTTAGCGGCTTTATATCACAGCGTGTCTTATTAACGTAGAAAAATTTTAAAAACGATAGATTTGCGAAATGATCAACTGATAAATGCAAATTTTCATGATGGCACATTTTCATCGGAATTCATCAAAGAATAATCCGTAATTTTTAACCAATTGCAATGTACCACGTCTTATTTTGTTCCTCAAGAGATCCTTTACGAATTCACCACATAGATTTCTTCTAAGCTTAATCGTTCTACTGTTGCAACCAATTGTTTATTTAGCGAAAAAAATCTTTCATAAACAAATTGCTATAATTTCCAAACAAATAAACTTCGAAAAAGTCTACATGGTGAATTCGTAGAGAATCTTTTGAGGAACAAAATACGACGTGGTGCATTAAAATCGGTTAAAAAATACAGATTATTCTTTGAAAAGTCCTAATGAAAATGTGACATAATGAAAATTTGCCACTATTAGTTAATGGTTTCGCAAATGTATCGATATTAATATTTTTCTAGGTTAATTAGACATGTCATCTTACAAATTCACCTTCATTATGTATAATTAGTGCATTAAACTTGGTATAAAAACATTTTGAAGTTTTAGCACTCATTTGACTAGCATGCAGTACAGTGTTTACCTTAACGGACAACACCACTGTGACCCCCTATTTTTTTCACATTTTTCAAGAATTTTTTTTTGTAGGAAAAAAAAGAGATATTCGAAAAATTTTTTTTGGGTTTTGTTCCTTGTTTATTAATGTATCAAAAAACATTTTTTTCTCATTTTTCACGCCGCATGGTGGCGCTGGGGAAGCTCTCGCGTCATCTCCGCAGTGGTTCGCGGCACGCAGCAGAACTCTCTTCAACGTCGATCTGAAAAAAAATACCGAGTTTTTTCGTTAATAATATGATATTTTGAAGAGAAGTACATAGGGATTTGGAAAAATATTGATTTTTAAAAAATAGGCGCGCCTTTGAAATTAAAGAATGATTTTGGAGCAAAATTTCTCGTCGAAAATAGGCTATAACTTTTATAATTATTGAGATATCGAAAAAATCTTATGTACTTCTCTAGATAATCTACTTTTATTGATACAGTAAAAATTTGACGTCGATCGGATAAAAATTGCTCGAGTTCTGCTGCGTGCCGCACTCAAAAAAGTGGTTTTGAGAAAAATGCGTTCAAAGTTGGGACCCCGAGCGTCGCGGACCGCTGCACCGCTCCACAAAATATTCAATATCTACGAAAATGATTATTTTTTCGACCTGGGTCCAACGGCATTTCAATCTTAAAAGTATTTTAGATTTTTTAAAATGGTTTTCAAAAAATCGATTTTTTGAAGCCGTCACAGTGGTATTGTCCGTTAACACAAATTATATATATTGTAACCGGACAGCTTTATTCCCTGGCCGGATTTCTGGTGTCGCAGAAATCCGCTAGAGGGCCACGGGCGGAGCGCTCTCGCATGAGCGTTGCACCGTCCGTGTGCCCATAAGATTCCGGCATTGAATCGTTAAATAATTATCGCTCCGACCGACCGATGGTCGTCGACAAAGTGCGAACCCTTGTTTTACCTGGTAAACAGGTTTTAAGGCCTGTTGTGTGCAATTGAATTACGCTGATGTAAAAAGATTTTGTCATCTAATTATGTAGACACTCTTACGAGTGAGTCAAAAATCAATCAATCGTATTTACTATTGAAAGTCGCAAAATATAAAATCAAAAATATCAAGTAAAAAATATTCCAAAAAATACATACATCAAACAAAAATTTCAAATATTTCTTACAGTCATTTTAAAATTATAATTGTTTCAGTACAAACACTGTACGTTTTAATTATACAATGCAATTCATTTAATACAAATATGATTGATACAATTAATACTTTTTCGCATTTCCCGAGTAATGCCATGATACCATTTCAAACATTTAATGAGTTTTATTCAAAAAATGTTTTGATTCTATTGAATATTTAAAGTTTTACCTCAAATTGCGGGCGTAGTTGACTCAACAAAATACCTTCATTTATGTGATTAAAAGTGACTCATTTTATCAAAAATCAATCACTTTTAAATCGGCTACGATACACGAAAGATATTAGTATGTAATTCGCTATCCCAATTTTTTCCCTTTTTTGCTCTCAGTCGATTTTTGGTAATAATAAACCGGGCGCCGTTTTGAGATTTTGTTTTTTTTTTTCATTCGCCCTTTCTAGGTGTGCATTTCCCCTCAAATATTGTTTTTAAAATATACAAAACAACATTTATTATCATCTTTTCATAATTGAAAGACCAATACTTATTCTATTTATCGATTTATTACTTTGTTTTTCAAAATATTATTCAATACAACTAAAAAACGTTTAATACTGATTGAAATCTAATACAATTATAAAATGACTCATTATCCCAGGTATGTGCTATGCCGAATTTGCGTCTAGAGTACCGAAAGCCGGCTCTGCGTATGTTTATAGCTACGTGACAGTTGGCGAGTTTATAGCTTTCGTAATTGGCTGGAACCTCATACTCGAATACGTAATCGGTGAGTCGGAACGATTTCCCTTTCGAAAAACACTCTTAATTATCATTTATCAAGAGCCTCTTTTGTCTTATCATTTTTATTCGGAAAAAATTGATACACTGAAATACGTAAGATGAAAAAAAACGTTGTTACGGTTTTCAACGATATTGGACATTGTACACAATTTTGAAAATTCGATTGAATTCGAATTTTTGGTAATCGAAAAGTGGTTTTCATATTTTTATCTCATATTTTTACTTCTTTTTATCAAAATATTATTTTTTAACTGAATAATATTTTTTTTAAGAGCGTTTGTTTATTGTTGTTTTGTTGGAGAAAAAAATAATTTTTTTTCCGTCTTAGGTACTGCCAGCATGGCCCGAGGTCTCAGCGACTATATTGACTCTCTACTTGGCAATGTGATGCGTGATTATCTTCAATCAATTATGCCCATTGATATTTCATTCCTCTCCGAGTATCCGGATTTTTTCGCATTCGGTATGGTCGTTCTTCTAGACGGGCTGCTTTGCATCGGTGTCAAGGAATCCTCGTACTTGAATATGGGCTTCACGGTTATCAATCTTGCAACTATTACGATTATTGTCGTTGCTGGTTCTATTAAAGGTGCGATAATAAATTCGATAAAATTTTAATTCTTAAATTACTTTTTTGCCTTCTAAGTCAAAATAAATTCGTGAGCTTTGCGGACAAATTTTCGAGTAAAAAAAAAAAAAGGAAAAATGTTTCTTCAGCGTTCGAATTATTCAAATTTTTTAGCTGATCCAAAAAATTGGAGACTCAGCCTCGAAGACATACCTGCGAGCGCTGAAAATCCTGGTACAGGTGGATTTATGCCATTTGGTTTTGGAGGTGTTATGATTGGAGCAGCAAAATGTTTTTTTGGCTTTGTTGGTTTCGATGCTGTCGCTTCGACCGGTGAGGAAGCAAAAAATCCACAACGCACAATACCAATTGCTATTGTTATTTCTCTGTCAATTATCTTCGCTGCTTATTTCTCAATCTCCACGGTCCTCACGATGATGTGGCCTTATTATGATCAGGTAATCAAACTCAGCAAATTTTATTCTCGAACAATTTTTTTCTCTGCCCAGGAATCCTTTTTTTAATAATCGCAAATTGTCATCTGTGTAACCATGGGTACAGGACCGAATTCCGCGTCGAATTGTTCAGTAGGTTTTTTGATAAGACTCGTGATGAGACATTAATCATTGAAGTTGAATGATACGCGTTGTTTCATTGCGATTTGTGCCGAAACTGTTGAAGATAGAGGAAAGGTCCATAGGACCAATTTTGTAGAGCATAAAATTTCCTACAAAAAAGTTTCCACCGGCATTTTTCCATCTTCAGTATTTTAAACCTGAGAGCGGAAAAAACACCTGGTCGAGGATCGCGTACAGGGCGAACGTTTTTTCAGGTATTTATTCGTTTCGCTCTTAGGACAAAACTACTGAAAATAGAAGAATGCCTTCTGAAGCTTTTTTATAAGAAATTTTATGCTCTACAACGTTGATCCTTGGAACCTTTGCTCTATCTCCAACCGTTTCGGCAGCATACGCCAAAAAAGAAGGCGTATTCTCAATCCTTAATAATAAAAAACCTCATCAGGAGGAAACCTGATCAAAAAATAACAATGGATATTTCGATTCAGAATTCAGTCCTAGACTTGGGATTTCGAGGATGAGTATTTGTAATCGAACACTCTGTATATGGGGCATTCCACGCCAAATCGACCTACGTCAGACCCTTCCATTCTTTAACTTGGCTGAAAATTTTATATGTTGTATGACCCTATGAAAGAAGCTCTCTTGATTTTTTTCAGATTTTTTTGTCCATACACTTGTGAGATATAATTTTTCGTCAACATTCGATGTTTTTTTCTTCAAATGACTGTGACTGAAAAATCGACTAAAACGAACTTTTTTTTTAGAAAGGTTGGTCTTCACCGTACTGTTAGAAAAAAAAAATACGAAAGAATAATTAATACTTGTATTCCATATTTTTTCTTAATTTAAAAGTAATTTAAAGCAAAAAACATTGATTTTAAGATGTTTGCCCTTTTTAAATTAAAAAAAAAAATCACAAAAAAACTTTGACCAATTATATGATTTTTGAGACCAGTCTGATCGAGTGCAGATTTTTCCTTATATTTTTTTCTTATTTAAAAAAAAAATCATTTTTTTTCTCAGTCAATTTGAACCAAATTGAACTATTTTTTTGATATTTTATTTCACACCAACATTTCTAATATAGTAAAGTTCTATTTGGTACGAATCGGCAAAAAAAAATGAAAATTTTTTTGAAACTAAGAAAAAGAAATATGAAAAAAATATCTCTCCACGATGGGACTGGTCTCAAAAATCATTTAATTGGTCAAGGTTTTTTTGTGACTTTGTTGAAATAAATCAAAAGTGTCCAACATCTTAAATTTAATGACTTTTTGCTTAAACATTGAAAATAAATATAGGGGACGATTTTCAATCATTATTTCATAATTTTTTACAAAAGTCTGAGAAAAACCTACATTAAAAAAAAGTTCATTTTGATCCAAATTGACTGGAAAAAAAAATGATTTTTTTTTCAAAATGAGAAAAAAAGTATAATGAATAATCTGCCCATGATGGAACTAGTCTCAAAAATCATTTAATTGGTCAAAGTTTTTTTGTGAATTTTTTGAAAAAAATTACAAAGGGCAAAAATCTTAAGACTATTGTTTTTTTTTACTTTAAATTGCTTTAAATTGTTTTAAATTGAGAAAAAATATGGACTACAAATATTAATCATTCTTTCATATTTTTTTCTAACAGTACGGTGAAAAACATACCTTTCTAAAAAAAAAGTTCGATTTGATCGATTTTTTAGAGAGTTATAGTCATTTGAAGAAAAAAAGCGGACAAGTGCGAGTTGAACTCACGTGGAGAGGGTTCCGAACGATGAATATGTTATCTACCATGTTTTTTTAAATCTGACCCAAATTTGTTTGTGGTAACTAAAAATTTTAAGACCATAAACTTCTTATAGGTTTTCCTGTAATCTATAAGTAAAGAACTATTTTCTGTATTTTTTTCAAAATTTTAGGCTCAATAGTTTCGGCGATAAGGGGGGGGGGAATGGTCAATTTTCATCTATTTTCTTAAATAACTTTAAATCTATTTATTTTAAAATTATAAAAAAAAATATATTTGAGACCCTCGCAACAAGCCCTTTCATTTGATATGTCACACGGTACAGTTTGCAAAACTTTATTTTTTTAATTTTCTAATTTGCCCCCAAAAGTGACCCCCATATTCAAAATTCATTTATTTACGTTACACATCCATGCTTGGGTCACAGAAATTTATATGTGTACCAAATTTCAACTTAATCGGTCCAGTTGATTCGGAGCAAATTGGCTGTGACAGACGAACAGACAGACACACGAGTGATCTTATAAGGGTTCCGTTTATTTTTCATTTGGACGTACGGAACCCTGAAAAGATCAACTTTTGAACAAAAATCATATCTCACAAGTGTATGGACAAAAAAATCTGAAAAAAAATCAAGAGAGCTTCTTTCAATGGGTCATACAACATATCAAATTTTCAGCCAAATCAAAGAATGGAAGGGTCTGTCGTAGATTGATTTGGCGTGGAATGCCCCATATGTTTTTTGTGACTTTATATTATTTCGATAAGAAATTTTGAAACCTTCAAGTTTTCAAAATATTTTAAAAAATTCTCTGTAGAAATTTTCGCAAATTTATAGTAAACAATTTATTTGTATAATTTAAACACTGTCGTTCGACGTCAGAATCCACAAGCTCCATTCCCGTACGTCTTCGAACAAATTGGCTGGCCTGTTATCATGTGGATCGTGAATATCGGTGCCATATTTGCTCTTTGTACGAGTCTTCTCGGTGCGATGTTTCCGCTTCCTCGTGTTCTTTACGCCATGGCGAGCGACGGTGTAATTTTCAAATTTCTCGCCAAAATCCATCCGAAAACTCAGACTCCAGTGATCGGAACTGTTCTTTCAGGATTACTCACAGGTAAGAAAGGAAAAGATATTTTTTAATGACAAATTCGAAATCATAAGAAAACCACTGTGGAAAAGAATAAATCATAAAGCAATAACGAAAATTATAATCAAAAAATTTTGATTGAAAAATATTTGAATCATTGTATCAAGTTTTGAAACTAATAGCGGTCTATGGGCTATCATTTCAATATTAAACATTTATTTTTCAGCTGCGATGACGCTTATTTTCAATCTTAAGCAATTAATCGACATGATGTCGATTGGAACTCTCCTGGCTTACACGATCGTTGCAATTTCCGTACTCATACTCAGGTAATTCTTTTTTTCTCATGACTATTATTTTTGAATTGCTTACTGTGTTCTTTTTGAGCTTTTTGAGCATCGAGTAAATTACAAATATTTTTACTAAATTTCTATTTGTTCTTTATTTTTATTCGTACGCTTTGTCCCATTTTCTGTTTATCATTTTTTTTTAATCATTTTTCGTTTTATTTCTTGTTAAGTTAAAACTTTCGTTTCTCTCTGACAGATATAAAAACTCAGAGTATGAGACTAAGATTGCACCAAACGCGCTGCTGTCGACGCCAATGGATTGTTTTAAACGAATTTTCAATCTTCACAATATCAAGGAACCAACCAAGTTCTCGAGTGCAGTCGCGAGCTACGGAGTTTTGGCTTTCAGTAAGTTAAAATCGAGCGTAATGAAAAACATGGTACCTAATTTGGATTTTTTTTTTTAATTTGAAATCTAATCTGTTATTTGAGGCGAGCAACCATTTTAGAAGACCGAAAATTATATGATTTTTTTTTATTGTGAAAAAAAAAACGGAAATTTCCGCAACTCCGACAATAATTTATTCATATTTTCAGCCATCTCTGGTAATTTTTTCAAGTCGTTTCATGCATTAATCCGCTGTGTCCCTTGGCGTGTCCTCATCGTCGTTGTCGATTTGCGGGAATTATGCAGCTCGCAATTCGCATCTGAAATAGTCCAACAATTTTTTACACATTCTTGAGATGTTTTTCAAGAACATGAACCTAAATTTTGAAAAAAAAAAATTGAGAATTGAATGTTGGAACGTGTTTGAAAAAAAATTGTCAATTTTTAACATTTTTTTCTCGGCATTTTGAAATAATAAATATGTTTTAAACAATCTAATCTTTCCAACTTTAGGTTCATGTTTTAATAAATTATATTATATAAACGTGTTCCAAATTTGAAGATGATCCGTCAATTAGTTTTTGAGTTATGATTCCTGCAAATTGAAAAAATGTCGTTTTGAGAAAAACACGTTTAAAGTTTGAGTGCGCTTGGGAGTCGAGCGGAGAGTCTTTATCATTTATATACATACCGTTAGAAGGAATCTGAATATCCGTTTGAAATTTTCAGGGTGTATTCTTAAGATATTTTGCTAACGATTTATGAAATAAAAAAAAAATTGATTTTTTGAAGCATCTAAAGTGGTTGCTTGCCTTAAAGAAACCGATACATCTAGAAGATTTGAAAAATCAGTAAGTAAAAGAAATTTTTTTTTTTAACTAGAAACGGGTAACGTTTACAGTTTTTTTTAATTAAAAAAATTGGAATTTGGCTGTAATATGGCGTCGTGAAGACTCGTTTTTCAGAGACACGGGTGTACCTTCGCCATAAATTAACTGACAACAGAAATGGAGCGGGATATTAAACTAAATACTAAAATTTTTGGTCTGACATAGTCGATATCAAAAAGATTCATTTCTGACAAAATAGCGAACTTTTGAACAAAAAAAATCACAATTCCTGAATCAAAGGTTTTTGGTCTTCTGTCGAAGACAAAAAAAACTGGGGGTCATCGAAAATAATCCTATGGTACACAATAAATAATTGGGTATAAAATGACCATGAAACATTTTCAACAAATCGGTCGAGGGCATTCCGAAATTCATACGGTACGAATTTTTTTAAATGGAAGTCTATTCGCGAAGCCATGTTACGGTTGTGTGCCACTTTTTTTTCATGAAATAAGTTGGAAATACTTCTCGAAATACGTGTTTTTAGCCACGAAAAACACTCGTCCCATTGCTTCAATGACTGTCCATTAAAAAAAGAATTCTATGACTTTCTTACTCGTTTTAAGTGTATCATCTTAAACAAATTAACACTTATTTGATTAATTAAGAAGTATTTTGAATGTTCTTATTTGCCATTTCTTAGCTATTACAGTTTTGATTTTTGGCTTTGTTCTCAACAACATGGATGGATTCATTGGGGAAACTGTATTGACTTATGTCGTATTGACGATTCTCGGACTCATAATGCTTTGGCTGATAATTGCCATTGGTCGACAACCAGTTCAAGCGACGAAACTCGCTTTCAAAGTTCCTCTCGTTCCCCTCATTCCCTGTTGCAGTATTTTAATTAATCTCTATCTTATGCTGCAACTCGATTCATTCACGTGGATGAGATTCGCCGTTTGGATGATCATAGGCAGGATTCCTTTCTTTTTTTATTTTTAATTTATATTGTAGAAAATAAAAGTATCGTATTTTACGTTCGCTTTAAATATCAGATAAACTGTAATTTTTGTTTTCAGGATTCTCAATTTACTTTTTCTACGGAATTTCTCACAGTTTACAAGGCGAAAGAAACAACTTAATTCCGAATACGGTGACGACACAATATGCCGAGCCAGTGAAAACGGTCACAAAATTTTGAAATTTCAGGACGAACAGCAAACAAAAATTGAAGCTGTGAAAAAACAATGTCGCTAAATCGCCTTAAATATCATCAATGCAACGTGAATGTAGATCAGAAATGGACATAATATGTAACTGTTATGACATGACCGAATAATTTACAATTTCAACCAGCAATTGCTGATTACAGGTATTTTTAGTTTTAATTAATTTTATAATTTATCAGCTGCAACAGTGCGTTGAATATTTTTTATACGTAATTAACGACGATCAATCATGTTTCAATACTGCGATACATAATAAGTTACAACGAGCTATTGTCAATTTTATTTATAATTTCATGAATTAAGTTTAAAAACTGTCTAATTTGTAATTTTTGAAAGATGTTCATTGAAAAAGTCCATTATTTGCTGTCCAATTCTCTCGTAATTCCATGCATTTTTTTTTACAAAACATACGACGTCATTTTCGTTGCATTCATGACAGTCATCGAAATCATTAAATATTTTTCTTAGCTCTTAAAATGTACATAATGTAATTACGCGTGGAGGTAAAAAAGGAGATTTCGAAGAGAAAGAAGTATAATTTATATGACTTTGTGTAAAACTTTTATTGTACAGAGATATAAACGATGATGGATTGTTTTATTTTTTAATGATAATTTCCTCATTGAACCTCTACTCTGACAGTTGTAGAAAAATAACAAAAAATAAAATCAATAGCAACGAAAAATTGCTCGGTCGATGATTATTAAGGAGTTTCGGTACAAGTGGCAAAATGTAACCATTTACTTCAAATTTACACAGTATATTCTTTGGCATATACTGGATGTGTCGTCCAAATTTTAAATCGATCGTCTACACCGTTTTTGTGAAATTAAATATCAAAAAACACTTTTTAACATGGTGAGATGCCTAAGGTCATTGGTGAAAGACAGTTTTACGAATGGAATACTGAGAAAAAATGTTAAAAACTGATTGAAAAACTGCCAAACCACTAAGTATACTATTGCAATTCCGGTATCCAAAAATTAAATAATTCGTCTACATGGTTTATTAATTATTCATTTATTCATCAACAAAAACGGTGAGTTTTCCTCCCATCGACCGAACGAACAGGCTTTTTTTATTTGTTTTCGACGAAATATTGCTATGTGAAGTTGGCGTTTTGCTTGAAAACCATAGAATTGTACCGAAACTCCTTAAATGGCACTTACAACTAATTAAAAAATGATAAACATAAATAAAAAAATGATAAACAAAATTCGTTACGGGGACTAGTGTCTTTTTATCACTTCATTTAACCGATTATATTTTATATATAAATATATGTATATACACAGACATTATCTCACTCTTTGGTTACATTCAAGACGAGCCTCAGCATTATTTTTTTTGTCTTAATAATGTCAAGATATTTTCCTTTGAAAAATCAAAATATATTAAAAATTAAATGTCGAGCGATAAAACGTAAATCACTCGAAATACCTGTGCAGTTTCTTATTATGCGTGAATAGACACAGCAGAAATGGCAAAAAATCGTTCTTTTCTCATTCTCTCAATACGTTTTTTTCCCAACGTATTTCATAGCTCCGGAAATTATATTTAAATAAATAGCTTAATTTCCACTACTCTGTGACTTGAGCAAAAAATAATTACATGTATTTCAGATCAATTTTTCGGAATTTTAAAAGCTAAAACTAATCGTTACAAAGTTAAATTCTCTTATATTTTGTTGCTACGTCACTAGTTTTTGATCAGATTACTTTGCTGGATAACAAAAATATTGCGAGAATGATTCAAGAACGATTTATAATATCATTCGAATCACTTGTCTCCAAGATGAAGTGAGCATTTTAAACATTTGAGATAAAACCGAATTTGGGTGACCGAATATCCGATTTCGTTAGGCTATTTTATTTATTTATAAGTAAGCGGTGGAACTTGTTGTTCGAAAATTTGGAGTCTTGGATAATTATTTCGAACCGTTCACGAGACCTCCGACGTTTATGTACTGCCAATTTGCCTATGAGAAGAAAGTCATTATTGAAATCAATTAAAAATTGCCGATTTATTCAAACTAATCAAGATAAATTAATGAGAAAATGTTTTCATCAAAATTCGACCTATGAAAAGTGTAGGATAATCACAAAACAATAAAAAAAAAAATTGAAGGTGAATAAAACTTTGAATAAAAGTTTTTGCGTTAATTTACCCCAATTCCAGTGACCCATCCTGTTCCAGCTGGATTATCGTCCGTTATGCCAATTCTCCGACAAACTATTCCAGCACCGGAAATTGCCCAAACTTGTCCGGTTTCTCTACCAATCGAAATGTGACGGAATCCTTGTTTCGCGGTTATGACCGATTGATCTGATCCAAAGCAAATATTATTGAGCACTGTCATAGCTGAGACAGAGGAAAAAAAGAGTCGAGAAACCAGAGAATTGTGGCCACGAGAATTCCTTGAGAAAATATAAATTCTTGAAAAATAAAGTAAAAATAGTAATTCATACGCTACTGAATAAGCAATGATAATTGAATTCATTTATTCATTGTTCCAAAAATCCATAAATGCTCGTTTTTTTATTTGACAAGCTTCGATAAAAAATAGAAAAGAAATATGAACATTTTAGAATAATAAATACCTATATGAATGGGATCGTTGGGCATAGCCGGCAAGGTTTGCCAGTGCGTTCCTTCGGGAAATACTTTGGGTTGAATTTCACGTCGAACGGACAATCTTCCAGAATCGTCAAGCGCCCAAACGACGTTCGAACCAACGGATATTTGTTTCAAATGTGCACCAGCCGGTGGTTCGACATTCGTCCAAACTTCGCCGATTGGTTTCGCAGCTGTTGTTCCAAACCGCCAATACGAGGAACCATTTTTTCCAATCGCCCAAACTTGATTGTGTGGGCCGCATGAAATACCGACTAATGGTTGATCGCTGGGTATGTGTTCCCACGTAACACCCTGTGAATTAAATCATCAGTCGATTTCAAATCAATGACGAATTTAATTAAAAAAAAAAAAAAAAAAAAAAACAGTTAAAATTGTACAAAATTACATGACAAATTGTTGCTCGATAATTTAAATAGAAAAATATATAAGAGAATTTTTCCCCCGAAATTGTCAGGCATTGGAATTTTTTGGAAACAAAAAATTGTTCGTAATTACCATGGGGCAGGATTCTGAAACTCCTCGTCTGAAGAGAGCCTCGCCATTCGCGGCTACGGCCCAAACGTCGATGGGTGAATCAGTGCCAGGTTTTTCAGAAACCTAGAATAAATAAAAAATGATTAAAAAAAAAACAGATGAAAACAATAAGATGGCTTATAAAAATCGATTATTTTTTCTACTAACGTATAAAGAAATATCGACGATTTTCGTATTGCCCAATTCTTGCCAAGGTCCGC
Organism: Rhimphoctona megacephalus; assembly: GCA_963989365.1. Lineage (NCBI taxonomy): Eukaryota > Metazoa > Arthropoda > Insecta > Hymenoptera > Ichneumonidae > Rhimphoctona > Rhimphoctona megacephalus. Next base: position 23,091,296 of record OZ022416.1, on the reverse strand, counting down.
TACTGGTCAGAAGACAACGTCTAAACCATCTTCGTCGTCTGACGTAGTCAGTAAAAGTTTTTTTGCCATGATACTGCGATGGAAAATCAGTAGCGTACTGCCAGCCGTCGCGATCGACGCCACCCGGAGTATGAAAATCAATAATCCAATCGGAAACCCAACGCCAATGCATCGACAGTAATTTCGTGTGCTCTCGTGTACGTCTGTGGCGTCCCGTAACGTCACTCCACATGTAACGATCGGTTGGAAGTCCGTGCGACGTATAACCGGTCACTGGATTCCAGCGTTGATTTTCGTACACGAAATAATTGTGAGTATCCATCATTGGATTTATTCCCGTGTTACTGGCCTCCAATCCTGCACAATGAATTATTTTTTCAGCATTTTTATCGTTTTTTCACTCGATTATTACACTAATAAGTCAATTTTCGTCGTTTCTTTTCAATTTCCCATTTTCCTCGTAGTATTTTCCGTACTCGTCGAAAACAGTAGGATTGAAATTCTCGTTACCTTTAAGAAAAAGTCCACCCCATCCGCCCGTGTAAACCCAAGCAGTATTGTCGTAGCCGATTCCCCAAGTTATCCCTGAACTACAAGTCTCGACCTTCTTCAAATGACCACCGATTTGCCGCCAGAACATTCCCATAGGCTCGATTATAATCTGACAGAAAAAATGATCAAAAAAATATGATATACACGTTATCATCTTGATTTTTTGCTTGCTCGTCAAATATGTTTTTATTGTTTTTACCATCGGTGATTTGTAGAGGACAGAATGCAAAGTCATAAGTCCCTTTATTCTCAAATGCGTGATACTTTGTGGAGATACTCTGTGGCTGAAAAACGTGAACTCGTTATCGTTTATGAAAATACGATAACCGTTCTCTTCGCAAATGATTTTCAGCGTGAAATCGGAGCCGGCTTTTATAGGACTTTTGCCACCTCTTTCCTCGTCACCCCAGTGCCCATTTTGATAGGTATTCCTAACGATTATGTTCTCTTTCAATCGTGGATTGAAGTGCAACGCGATGTCATGAGTCTCTGCTGCTCCTTTCTGTCGCAAAACCGTCGTCATGTGGCACACGAGATTGAACGATAACCTTTGAAACAAAATAAAAAAAGGAAAAAAAATCACCTAGATTATTACCGTTTTATGAAGTATTTCCCGTGTGATTTTGAATTTTCACGTCAATGTTTGTTCTCTGTTCGTTGATTATTTTTAATTACCGATCGGCATCGTCGTGGACGCAAACCGATATGTGTAAAGCGCTACCGGACTGGAAGCCATTTTGCAAAATACTTTCAAAGGGCAAATCCTTGCCAGCGGTGTCCAATTCTTGCGAATAAAGTCCCTCTAAATATTTATTAGCCTGCGGGGACAATTGATTAATTAATCGTTGAATTTTTTCCACATTTCTCAACGGTTAAACCATTTTTTTTCCTACCTCTGCCAAGATGGGATCGTAGACGAAAACGTCACCCAGTGCTGTGGTGGCCCAAATCGAATTCGGTCCTGGTCTCCCGTACACGTTGTTCATTTTGCAGGTGACTAAAAAGGAGTGATGTTGAAAATGGAATGAAGTTGTTTAAATTTTTTCTTTGTAGACTTGAGCATTAATTTTGTTATTAATAAAATTTGTTTTCATTTTACCTGACGTTATATGACCCATCCAATCTTCCATTTCCGTATCGCTGGCAAATTGCAGCCTAAGTACTTTTGATCGTGGCAAACGGGGCGTGTGAATCGCGAGCCTTGGGTTTCCGGGCTCACTGCAGCAAACGATGCAAACAATTTCCGATATGGGAAATTGCATCTGTAAAAAAAAAAAAATGATGTAAATAATATATGCAAAGAAATAAAACAAAAGACATAAATTAATGTGATAATTTATGAAGAAATTGAATAAATCACAATTTCTTGTTTTGTGTTATGAAATTTTTCGAAAATTTGATAATTAATTGATAATTTGATGATTTAAATTATTACTATAGTCGTCGCTCCGTCGGCATTCAGAATCGTCAACGTTCCAGAATCCAATGTGCCGCTGTCGCTGCTTATCCACTCGAGTTCTATAACGCAATCTTCATACACGAGACTACCTTTGAGTTTGCACCGAGCATCGCCGTTTTTTACCCAGGACGATCTTTCAATCGCTTTTTCGTATCTCGAAAGATCAAAATCAACATTTTTCACGCGATTTCTCAATTCCTCGAGAATTCGCATCCTCCATGGTTCGACAATTTCACCCTGAGCCATTGAGTGTGCTCCATCTGCGACCCTGCCGAATTTTCAATTGAAAATTAATTGAATTTCTTCTTCATTCTGACCGAATCCAATTGCTAAAAAAAAACTTGATCCAACAACGGCCTTTTCTTGAAAAATTCAGACATCGGAAAGGACAGAAAATCATTTTCTACGTTTTTCAATCCGCTTTATATCTCACACAATTTAATTTCTTAATCTATCATGGCGATAACATAGATAAGTGTCTAAAAAGTGATTTCCCGGGGTTTCATCCCAAAAATTTTGAGGTATAAAAAATGATATAGATCTGGATCAAAATTCATGAAAATAAGCTGCTGAAAGGGAAATCAAAAACGTTTGTTCCATCCATTTTTTTATTTCACACGTGGTTAATCCCTTCGTATTTATTTTTTAATTTTTAGCCAATTTTGAAAGTTGGGCATCGATTTTTGAAAAATTTTCTGTGCATGTCAACTTGCGTTTCTTCTGCGACTACGTAATGAAAAATATATCGAAATGTTAAATATCCTAAATTCTATTGTCGATCAGAATTTTTTTAAGTGTGAAAAATTCATTGAAATCGGTTCAGCAGTTCTCGACTTACGAATATAGTAAAAAATGCAGAAAGACAAATTGACAAACTTTTTCCTGTGCCGATTTATACATATAAAGATGATAGAAATCGAATGAATTACGACATCATTTGAATTTTCGATATTTGTGAACCACATGCGAAAATTATGATCGTACCATTTTGGTGGATTTGTCGGGTCGACGAAACAAGCTCCGGCTTCAACTTTTGACCAGGAAACATCGCATTCGGCCCAATAAACAGCGGCTGTGCTCTCGTCTTCGCCGTAAACCCCCGAATCACCGGTCAAATCGGGATCAAAAACACTTCCGTCAGATTCCGGATGAGCTTCGACGCCGACCATCGAGCCAACTGAATGTACTGGACTCCAGGCAGCTGGATTAACCTGCAATATTAAAAGATATGTTCTGAAATTTTTTTGTACTAATTCACTTGAGGTTCATGAGTAAAATGAATTTTCATAGAGATCAAATTTGTATATATGTTTATAAGGCAAAACAAAATTTTGTGCGCTATTCACACTTGCGAATTATTATTAATTTACGCCCATATTAATTATAATTTAATGAAAAAACAATAAGTTATTAAATTCGTAATATAAGTTGAGTAAATAAACGAACAAATGATATATTTGTGCTTGAGTAAGCTCGTTAGTCAATTGATAATCGATCAACTGAAATAAAATTGTAGAATGTAAGAAAAGGAATATATTTTCGGAAAATAATTGTTTAAAAATTTTTAATGATCCAACCTTGACTGTACTGCCCATTCCTTTACCAGAAACGACTATTGATTCGCCACTCTGCGACAAGGACTCGTTTGAAATAGTTATACTGGCTACACTTGCTTCCGTCAAATCGCACAATTCCACGGAATTTATTGACCTGTCAAATGATTGCGATTAAGCTCTGACTTCTGTTTAACAACAAAGATCATTATTAAAAAAAAAAAAAGAAAATAAACAATCCGGGATTTACCGATTTTTTTCCTCGTGCTCGTACATTTCTTTGAACGACGTTTGTTGAACGTTTCCAGAGGGTGTACCGTCGTTCGTTTTTTGCCACAATTTTAATGACGTTGGTGTTGGTGCCGATCTCGATTGCTCTTCCCAATCTCTTATCAGTGCCGTACCTTCGCTCGTACTGTGAGGTCGATTCTGAAATTTTCATAAAAACTTTACGATGCCAAATTTTTTATCAATTGATCCAAAATCATCCAAATGTCGAACCATAGTTTATATTATTTTTGTTGCCTTATTTTAAAAAATGTGATTTGACAGAAAAATTACTCAAAAAATCTAAAAGCGAAAGAATGTCGTTTGACCCTGATTTGAGTTTTGCAAAATAAGGCCCAAACTAAATAGAAAAATTGATTAAACTGTAACTTCATAGATTTACCAAAGAGCTCCAACTCTGATGACGATGTTGTTGAGGTGTACCACACATACTGTGTCTATTGCTCGATGACAAACTGGCATTGCTACTGGCTCGACTTAGCTGTAGGGGAACGTTAATTAGTCGCCATTTTTTGCCGGTTAATTCGGATCTGGTTATACCATTACGATAGTAGAGGCACCTGTCCTCATAACCAATAGCCCAGACCTAGAAAAAATAGATTTATTCAAGCCGTCAGCGATCACGTTATTTACACTTTAAACATTGGTCACGCGATGGGAGATTTTTTCATATGCGTAGTTCCAAGTGCTTAATTTGATAAATAGAGACTTGAAAATAATTTCGCCACCGTAATAGTGACTTTTGAATATTTTTATTCCTCAAAAATTCTAAGTTCAACCATTATTGATACTATAAAAAAACAAATAATGAAAAAAATAAGCAAATAAAAATTGAAGAAAAAAATTTCAAACGCTTATGCCATTTGAAATTTTCGAGTTAATATCGTTTTGATGGAAGTGTGAGAAAAATCTCATAGCGCGATCATTGGCGAGTTAAATAAATGATAAATTATTAATAAATCCAAATCACGTTGTTCGATAATTTTTTTTAGTAAATTACCTGGTCATTTGGTGCCACCGAAACAAGCGCCATTTTACTTAGCATCTCAACCCATCCCGTACCAGTTGATAATTGCTCGCAGACCCCACTCATCTCGCCCTTTATCCCTTTTCGAAACCAAACGCTACCGTCATGCGTTACAGCCCACACAGCATCGTTTCCAACGCTCACTTGCACCAAACGGAGATCAGATTGTGGTGGCTCCACTTCTGACCAGTCATCACCTTGAAGAAAAACAAGCATTTAAAAAAATAATAATAAAAAGAATTGATTGAATCAATGAATCAATCTTTTTAAATTGTATGCGATTTTTCATGTTTTTCTTATTTTTTTTTCGTTATTCTATTATTCTAATCCCTTTTTGTATACCATTAAAATAAAAAAAGCCCGAAAACCGTCATATTCGACTCTATAAGAATACATAAGAGTGCGGCAGGGCTCGCGCTGGTTTCTTTTTAATACTTGGCGTCGAGCCGCTACCGCAGTTCTTAAGCTCTTCGATGTTTCAAATTTGTAGAGAAACCTCAAGTAATTCGAAACTGCATTTTTTTGCATTTATAGAGACATCATAATGGGGAGAAGTTTTCGTTACGTCGTCTTTTGCTTGAAAAATTGAAAAATTTAATTTTTCACTTTTTTTTTCGAAATATCGATTAGAATTCAAAAGACAAATTCATTACCCATTGGATTTTCTCTTGTGACACCAATGCGTACGATCGCTTTTCCATTCATGAGAATTGCCCAAACAAGTCCAGAAACTCCTACGCTTATTTGACAAACTTCGTATCCTGTTGGCAATTTTATAGCACTCCATCGCTGACCCTCGGGCGAAGTCGAACTGACTCCGACCCTGAACATTACCTGGAAATGTAAGATATAAGATTAAAATAACATTTAATTGATGCTTCCTCGATTAATCATTTAAAATCTGTTTTACCCTCCCATGAGCTGTGACGGCCCACACGACCAAACTTCCAGGACTTCCGCCCGGAATTTGATTTCCTCCGATAGCAACATCGATAAAAGGTTCCTAAAAGAAAAATCAATATTTATTCCATCTTCAAAAATTCCAAATTTCTTTGATTCATCCAAAAAATCTTTTTTACTATCATATTTTTTTCTTCAATAAAATATTTCGTGTTATTATATTTTTTTTTACGTCATTGGCTGACCTTTGTAGCATCTTTATGAAGCGGGGCAATAGCGCACCAAGAATTCATCGCGCTGTATCTACGATATCGGACCCATTTGCGTCTTCTAACGCAAGACTTCCATTGTTTTTTCGTCGAATAAGTTGCCGGAAAATCGACAGCGTAAGTCCAGCCCTGAAATTGAACAAACGTACAATTCGATTTTGTTTTCACACCGATAAATAATTGGTAATTTTTCTAATTAATTAATTGAAATAATATGTATTCTAACATCGTGATCCAAGGGCTGTCCGTCCAATGTCGTTTCTATGTGCCAATCACCTTCCCATTGCCAGGCCATCGATGGCAATTTTACTTTGTCCCGAGAACGATCCACCGTACCATCTTGATTGGAAAAATTGTATCTATCCGTTGGCAATAATCTTCCGCTAAATCCTTCTAGAGGTAACCATCTCTATTGATGAACAAAAAAATAAAAAATCTTGATACAATTTAAGATGTATGTCTGGAAATTATACATTTGTAGAAACAGGGAAAATGCAGTCAAAAACTCAACTATGTTAAAGATCATATTGCAGTATTTCACAAAATTTTCTAGATTTTTCAGAACGTACTAAAAGAGAAAATATTAATAGGAAAATTTCAGTTTGATCGACAATATTCCATAATCTCAAGGAATTTTCCTATATTTCGTTTAAAGAAAATTATAAAAGTTTTTGATTATTTTTTATTAAAAAGTAGGCAAAAAGTTTGACAAAATTTTGAAAACAGAACTGTCGTAAAGCTGGCCAAATCATTAGGAATTATAAATTCTGTAATAAAATAAAACTTCAAAATTTTGCACCGGATACAATAAGCTGTTTTTTTAATTTTTCCAAATCATCATAATTTTTTTTTCTACTATAAATAGAAAAATGATAAGAAGAAAAACATCAAAGGTAACCCAAACGTTAATTATTGAAGAAATAACTTTAAAAAATGATTTGATTTCCTGTAAATGTGTTTTAGTCTATAATATTAGTTTATAATAAAATTAAAGTTGTAAAAATACAAAGCCAAAAAGTGATTGACGTACTAATATTTTCTTTTTTCTCCATCATATAATTATAAATTCTACAAAACATACTAATTTTCAATGACGATTGAATACATTTTTACTTGTTACTCTAAATTCGAATGAAATTTTTTTAAAAATCAGTGTTATAAAAATTCCAGTAACCTCATTCTCATAAGTTTCTTCCTTAATTCTGATAGGTATATCAAGTCCATGAACATGGACATAAACCTGGCGATCGCCACCAATGGCCCACATGAAGTGTGGCACGGCTGAAAGTTGTTTAAACTCAAGGCCAAGATACATGAACTCTCGCCACATCCCGCCAGATGTAGAGAGGCCAAAGACTCGTCCCTCATTGTTTATAGCGTAGAGATAAGAGCTTGGCATGTTTGACGCCGCTGTTTTATCTTGAGGTAAAAAAAACATTTACAATACAGTGATGATTCATGAAATCGACATTCTTTTAATGAGATTTTAATAGCTTTTCAAAACACTTGCATTCATCGTGGCTTCTACATACAGAATAAAAAAATTACGAATTTTTCAACTATTTAAAAAAAAAATTGTTGAGTACTCACAGAAAATTCTTGAAAATCGATTTTATCCCCAGCTGACACTTGCTATGATTTTTTCCTCGTCCTCGGTCCAACGTATGAGAAATTTGTTGCAACGAAAGACGAGTGAAGAGGAACAACACAACACTTTTTAAAACATAGCGAATTCGTGATCCAAATACGGAGTTACACACAGGATTATAATAATTCACGCATTGAAGACACGCAATTAATCTTCAATGACAGCAACATACGTGCGTTAATTCTGCTGGAGAGCTTTTGAAATTGATTTTGACGTTTGGAGGTTGTGTCATAAGAGAGAGAGAGAGAGAGAGAGAGAGAGAGTAAATAGAGAGCAGAGGTTTCGACGCGTGGCGTCGTCAAGCTGTAGAACGTCAAAACTCCATGGTGCGATTTGAAAAAAAAAATACATCTTCTGTTTATATTATGGAAAAAACTTTAAGTACCATTTCAATTGAACATATGATAAATAATTATTTTGATTGTCACATTATTTCTTTCGACTGGTAAAAATCGAGTTTTGAATTTTATTGTTCCAATTTTACCGTTTTCCGAAAAACTACCTTATCGACAAATTTTAAACTCACGTGACATCTATCGAAAGTTGACGAAATTCCGACAACACTAACCTCAAAACTCCGCTATATATTTTATATATTCGAAATATAATTCTCGCGGAATGTTCCGTTTTCGCTGCAAGGGTAATGCAGCGTTGGTTTTTTTTCTTCTATCTCGCGTTTAGATTTGCGAGAGTATGGCGCATGTCGATTCGTCTGCTACATCGTCCGGTACAGAGTTCGCGTTGAGACGCGAGGCGGAAACGGTCTGCGTTCATAATAAAAAGGGGGTGTTTATTCTTCCTCTCGTGGTTGTCATGAAGTTTGACGTTGATTCTTATCGCGATCCATTATATTTTGACGTTTAATAAGAGTGCGAAGTTGAGAAAAACAAAAGAAGAAAGAAACAATAACAAAAACGAAAGAGAACGAGTGGTCGATGCAGTGTTGTCTTAAGTAGGTGAAAAATTATGGCAGAATCCTCGGGACCGATACTCCACGTTATTGTCGTTGGTTTTCATCACAAAAAGGGTTGCCAAGTGAGTACTAATTTTCAATCAATTCCCAAATTGTTCCTTTCATGTCCGTTTCGTTTATTTTGAGTTCAACCTTAGGCTTTTTTTCGCAATCTCAAACGACACGAAAAATTATTGATTTTTTTTTTTAACGCGATCTTTCCGCATGTCTGTCGTTTTTTGTAGAAATAACTTTGTTTTCTTCTTTTCCAGGTGGAATATTCGTTTCCTCCGCTGGTGCCTGGATCACCCAACGAATGCCCGTTGGGCTGGAAATACTTGCCGACTCTTGCTCTGCCTGACGGCTCGCACAATTATGACGAAGATACTGTTTATTTTCATCTGCCCAGTCTCAATGACGCTAAAAGAACCGTTTTTGGTGTTTCTTGTTTTAGACAAATTCCTGCCGAGGTAAAACTCATTTACAAATACATCTTAGCACGTTCAATTATTTAGAATCTTGTTTCAAAACCTTACACTGTTCAATTATTATAATTCGTATTAGAATCACAATTCTGCAAATGACAAATTTTTTATTCCAGAACCTAATTAATCGCACGTCAGACATTACGAGGGGTACTGTACAAAAGTCTGTATGTGTTCTTAGTAATTTGCCACTTTATGGACACATACAAGTAAAAATGGCTCTGATAACGCATGCTTACTTCGAGGAGAGAGATTTCAGCAAAGTTTCTCTTCTGGAGGACACTTACCATCATTTGAACGCTTGTATGAGCGCCGATAGTCAAATTCCACCTCAAGTTTTTGTCGGTGAGGAATTTTTTCAAATTTACTCTTCAATTTCGTCTGCATACATTTTTTTTTTTATGTAGAGAATAAATTATACATTTTCAGTTTTGGAAATAATGTTTTGAAATTTGCACTATTTCCCTGATTTTCAATTTGTTTGAACATAAAAAAATAGTTAATATAATTTTCAGGCCTATCGGCAAGAGATTTTATACTGCAATTTCGTCACAAAGCTTTGCTTCTGTTCAAACTATTGTTACTCGAGAAGAGAGTAGTTTTTTATCAATCACCGGTACAGCCGTTGTGCGTTGCCATTCTGACTCTACTTTCCCTGCATCCTGGACTGATCGAAAATGGTTTGAGAGAAGCAGCTTGCGTCAAGTATGTAGAAAAAAAAAGCAAAAAAAGGCTTGAAAAACTTGGATGTAACAAAAAGTTGTTTTTGTCATTTTTACGCGATGACTAAATATCGTCTCTTTTTTGCAGACCTTCTCGACCAATGTCGCCGATACCGAATTTCGACGAGGAAGAAGAATCAGGTTCGAGGGTGAACTTGAATGAAGAAATCAGTGAAAATTCATCGGAGAAAAAACACGAAAAAATTACTGATCGAACGAATGAAAATTCTCTCTGTATGAATGACAATAAAACAATCGAGACAATGGAGGGAAAGTGCATCGATGATCTGACCTCATTGACGAGAAAAAATAACAACGAGCACGAGAAAAATAACGGGAGCAAAGTAATCCTTGTTGAAAATGAGGAAATACGTATGAATGGTGATAATTATGACACTGTCGTCTCAAGCAACGCGAAATATTCACCAAAAATACGTGGAAATGTACACAGAGTCGCGAGCGGTAATGCCATTAATTTGGCTATGGGCGATGTCATTGATAACGTTCTCCCACGTGACACTAGCAGCGACGCACTTTCCGAGGCTCGGTTGACTTCTAATTTGACACAAATCGCAAACGTTAATCCGGATAACTGTGGCTTACCGTTGAATCTCTTCACAAAAGTCGGTATATGTTTTAATTGTATAAATTTTATTTCCTCGTTATCATTAAATTAATGAGCGGATTTAATTTTAGGGATATCTCTGCTTGCCATACTTGTCTCTGCCCTACCTCGATCTTCTAGGTGACGTTAATGTTAGCGGCTACATCGTCGGAGCTACAAACGTGTTGTTCAAACAAAAAAAGCAATTGATCGATATTTTGATCGAGGTGAGAATTGGGTCCGTCTGCAATATGAATTTAAAGATAATTTCAATTATCGAATTTGATATTTAAGATACAACGAAATTGAGACGCTTAATTGCAGAAATTTATTTTTTCGGAATATCTATTGAAATATCTTTCCAAAATGTTTTGACAATGTTATCCATCAAAATAAAATACTCTTGTGAATAATAAAAAGTACTGTAGATTAACAATGTTATTTAAACATGAAATCAAGGTTTATACAAAAAATACGGAGCTATATACTCTTTCAATAGGTTGAGAGTGCAAGAATTGAGGCAAACGATCCGGAGCTTCGTCGTCAATTGCATCTGACAACAGAAGATTTGAGATTCGCGGACTACGTTGTTCGTCACGTGGCTGAGCCACGAAAAGACGTTTTTCTCGACGGAGTCGGCTGGGAGGGCGGTGACGAATGGATTCGCACACAATTTCGCGTGTACCTTTTAAGCCTCATTAGAACAACGTTGCAAAACGATCCGCGACAAACCGACCATTTCAACGCGGCGTTTGTGAACGCGTGGCGAGCGACAAACAATTACAAAAGTTTGTGCAAAATCGAACAAACGGAAATAAACACAATCGAGCCTGGTCATCCGTTTGCTGGTCAACTCTCCGTACAGGACATGAAACTCAGGCTATCGCAGTAAGGAAAATCGACTTGAAAAGTTTCAACAACAAAATGAACCAAAATAAAATAATTTATTATTATTATTATTATTATTATTATTTGCTTTTAGTACGATGCAAAATACTGAGGGAGGACGAAAAATAAATCAAGCGATGGTGAGCACTGGAAGAGCAGTCGCGACCACAGGAAAGGCCGTTGGTGAGTGTAGCAAATTTCATCATTTTTCTTTTCAAAGTTTTTTACTTTTAAACCAAATTTGGAAAATAATTATTTGAGTATTTCGTTTAATTATTCTTTTATAAATAATCATTTTTATCGGATGAAAATGTTACGAGAATAAATATTGAATAAAATTAATATAAAAAATTGCAGGTGGTGCAATATCGCAGGCGAAGGGTGCGTTTACAAATTGGTGGAGCACTTTGACAACAATTCAGCCCCTGGACGTCGATTTGAGAAACGACAATCAGACGGAAGAGACGGAAAAAGTAGAAACGAACAAAGAGGTGATCGTAGTCTCAACGAAATCAAAAGAATCGATCGTCAGTAATTCAGACGGCGCAATCGTTCATTCAGACTAACGAAGCTCTCAAATCCCTTAAAAAACAACAACAACATCAAGAGGAAATCTTTTTTTGTACAGCCGTAAGAATCGATATTCCATTTTTTTTTCCATAATACGTAATATATGAGTAAAATTTTTTATTCCGATACTGCGAGATAGAATTTCGTACTTTATTTATTTATGCCGAATAATTAGCAGGGTATTATTATTGTTAGATTTTTCTTAAGATTGTCCAGATTATTATCGAATCATGTGATTATTTTTTTCGTATAAATCTTTTTTTTAATTTTTTTTATTAATAATATATAGATTTGTAATTTAGAGTAGAAAGAGTAAATATTTGAAGACGTGAGATTGGACCGGAAATGAACTCATTGAATTTCTATAAAAAATCATTAACGAATTATTGATTAATTATTCAATCAATTTTCCAAAAACATTTTTCTCGATTTTTTTTTAATTGCAGCTTTTCTTTTTTCATTGAATAATAAGTGCCAAAACTTAAATTAAAACATGTTTAAAAAACCGACAATTTTCCAAACGTTTTCTCAAACTTTGAATTGAAATTCCTCTCTTTGATTTCATTTAACTTTTTTTTTTACTTTCCGTACAATAAGATCGAACAATAGGCGAACGAAAAAAATGATGAAAACAAAAAATCATAAATGCAAATATTGGAGTAATTATTTAATAATTTTCGTAATAATTGAATCGGTTCATTTCTGGATTGACCGTATGCGAGTGTGATTTTAATTGTTTCATTCGCATCGAAATACAAATGCTCATCGAAGAATGCCATCGTAATTTTTAGTCATCCGTTGTTAAAGATTATATATGCCCATATTTGTATTTTATTTACGGTAGGCCGTGAACGTGATATACTTTATTTCCCTCGAAACATTAAAGGAGAATTTGGTTCGTAACAGTCAAATGAATGCTCCCTGCCCCGCATAAAAAACGTACTGGTAACTTTGATTTATCGAACTGTCTGCGCGAATCGAATACTCGCTGTACAATATATTTATAAATAAATATATAGAGATATTAATACATGTGGAAAAGGAAGGTTTGACACAGGCGTGAAGATTTCATTTGACAGATTTTTGAGGGAATAAAACACAATTAATTACCATTTCCATATGGAGAATAAAAAGGAATAAATGTTAGCACCACGAACGTGTTTGTGTTTTATTTTAGTTGGTAATAAAATAATATCGATTTACAGAATAATAGAGAATTTTGTTTATTTTATTTCATTAATAATTTAATTCATTCTCTGTTCAGTCTTTGAAAAAAAATAATCTTTTTTATATTGGGTAATTATGTAGTTTAGCGGCTTTTTCCAAAAAATATATTCAAAATAAATAAAAAAAAAAAAAATAGGGCCATATTGATACAACCCTATTGTTAAATACAAGAGGGGAAAGAAAAAAAAACAATTACAGATTTTCATATATTTCAATAAATTTGTAACGATACCGCTAAGATTAATTGATTATTCGGGTAATAAATTACAAAAGTATTTCATGGATCGTAATTCAATGAGGCATAAAGAGAGAATAATCATTGAGGCGTAAAGAAAGAATGAAAAACGTATTTAAAGGACGTGATGATCGCAGCAGCGTATTAGTCTGCCCTCTACCGTCTCGCCGGTTCAACTAATGCGCGCATTCACCCTCTCTTTCTAGCTGTCCGTGACTTTACCCCCCACTCCTTGGGCTCTCGTGTAAAGCCACACGGGGCATTGTGTGCCGGGAGTCCTCGAGAGATTCGCGTCGGGTTTAGGCTCTCTTTACTAAAAACACGGTGCAACACCCCTCCTCCTCGTCCTCCTCCTTGCCCCCTACTCCTTCTTCGGGAAACCTTTGAAATTCGCGTGCCCGACGAAAGATGCAGGAAATAAGGAACTTTGGGCCGGTTAGTGAGCGACAGACGCCATCTTTCGGATACTAAGTTTTTCCTCTCATCGTCGCGACAAGAAAATTGATAATAACAATAAAAGAAGAATTGAAATAAATAAAAAGAAGGAAAGTGAGAAAACAATAAATGAGTAACACAGCACCGTTCTCGAATTACGCGTGTGATATTTAAATTATAAGATTAATATACGTGTACGAGTCGAACGTAAAAAGAAGAAATAAATCATCATCGTAGTGTGTAAAAATTGGGGCAAAATTCATTCACGAAAGATATACGAGTTGATACTTTTTTTCTTTCTGACATACTACGGAAAATTGAAGTTTGTTAAGGAAGAATGGCGGTCAATGAGACGGACGAATAGGTGAAGATACGAATCGTGAATTACAATTGTATCAATAAACGTAAAGATAAATAAAGAAGATAAGTGTTGTGCTGTTTTTATTTCAATTGTTGACTGCGAATCTCGGTCGTGAAGTTAGAACGTTTTTTGAAATTATTTCCGAAACGAGAGTGTTGAAAAACAAAAGATTTGTTTGTATTGAGCGAACGAATAATTCTAAATACCACGAAATAATCGTGCTTAAAGAGAGAGAGAGGAATCAACTGCTGTTTACAGCGAAACATGGACGGGACGGTTTAGACGAGATACGCTCGATCTATCTATATATCTTTTTCTCTCTTTCTCTCTCTCTCTCTCTGTTTGTTCGTTCGTGATGTGGTGCCGTGTAGCGTGAGACTACAGAGGTTTTAACACACACATAAACATACCGAGAATTTATATATACGCGTAGTATTTTCTCTCGTGTTTTCGACCGTTCGTGGTTTTCGTGAAAGAGACAACATCGAGTGCCGTTTTTTTTATACTTGTAAATATATCCCATTCTTTCTATCGGGAAATTTCAATGATGTGGTGACTTGGATTTTCTTGATGCCCGTTGGATAGTGCGAATAAAAAGTGGATAAGAGATAAGGAGGGAGGATTTATTGTGATCGCAAGAAGGGCTACACGACGACGGGAGGAGGGGGTGGAGGAGGAACGCCGCAGGGGGGAGGAGGAAGAAACACACACGCGTAGAAACGTGAGGAAATAAAAGGAAGGAAAAAATTGGAAGAGGGAGAGAGAAATACGAGAATAGTACACAAGTGTGTCCGAAGGTCCGCTGCGAGCGGCGAGTTTTCTTCGACGACATGTCAGAATCGTTTTCTTGTGTTGCGATCGGTATCCGTAATCAAACGATAATTTGGCTAAATTTCGTAGTCGCGCCGGGAATTCCGTAAAACGAAGTGAATTTAAAAAAACTCGAAAGAAAGACGTATAAAAATAATCATACAAAAGTGAAGAAAAATCAAAAGATATTAAGGAAGAAGCAAAAAAGAAGAAAAATCGACCTATCGATTCTTTTGACCCTCATTCTCTCTCTCTCTCTCTTTTCTTCCCCCGCGCCCCTCCCAACACGTCGTTTCTTAATGGTCGACATATATGTATATATATACATATCTATATATATACATATCTATATATATATTTATATCTATATAAGTATGTATACAGTGAGATTTTCTCGTTCATCATCTGCTCTTCGCACGGATGATTATAACCTCAAAAGTTTCGGCTAATCCGCCGCCGCCACCGTCGTCGACAGTACCGCCTGCCTCCCCTCAGCTTTCCCTTCCTCAGTGCATCGCGATTTTGCCATTTGGTAAATATCTCCTTTCGAGGTTATGTTACAGTTTTCCTTTACCACCTCACCCTTTTTTTCCTTCGTTCACGCGAGTTTATCGACAAGTGCGCGAATCTTTTAGTGTGTGTCTGTGCTTCGAAGGAGAGAGAGAGAGAGAGAGAGAAAAAGAGAAAGTGAATTATTTTGTGAATAAATTGGTTTTTCGGAACCCGATAATTTTCGGAAGAGTTAAACGATTGTAAATTACGAGGCGTAGACCGATCCTAATCAAATTTATACCATTTTCAAAAGTTTAATCACAGGTATATTCATTTTTTTAATGAGATTTTCATCGTTTTTATTTTTATTTCTTTATCACGGTGTAATGACTTTTTTACGGTTACTTTGAAACTCGATTAGGGAATATTATTTGAATAAAAAAATTCTGCATGCCTCGATATTTACCGGTAGTTTTTATGTTAATTCGAATGAACTCGGACTTTTCTTTTATGCGACTGGCAATTTACTTACAGTTCATTTTTTTTCGAATTATTTTAGGTTGAAAAGTTTTAGTGAACTGCGTAATTCACGTTTTTGTGATTTTCAAGTTATTTTATCTCTCAGAATTTTCGTTCGTTGCGGTTTTAGGTTAGAATATTCAGTTGGCTGTCATGAAATTTCTTTAGGCTAGAAAATTTCTCAAAGTCCAAAAATGAAGTATTTTTCGTTGAAAATAGCTAAAGACATCACAAATCGGCAGTGAGGCTTGTTTTTAACGAAAATTCATTGGAACATTCTGGTTATTTTTTTTTTTTTTTTTTTTTAGAAAATTTCCAACACAAAACATTGGTTTTGTGTTCATTATTTTGACAAATTTCCAAAGTTTGTACAAAAAGTAATGAACGGCGCAACAAAATAATAGTCAATCATTCGAACGTAGGTTAGAAAATAGCTTGAATAGAAACGGTAAAAAATGAAAATTTCTCCTCCTCTCGCAACAACAAATGATTGTTCATCGAACGACGGTACGTCATTAAGATTCTTATTTTTCTTTTTAGACAAGTGCGACGAAGGGAAAAAGTGTGACAAGACCGCATAAAATAATTGTGCGTGTAAACCATATTTTTGTTGGTTTGTTTTTTTTTTTAACGCTTCAAAAATGTATTTGTCATATTTGAGCAAAAGAAGAGAATCTCTCAAAATGTACACTCGTGGGAAGGAGAGCCTCATTGTGACATAATAGAGGCTGAAATTAATGATAATATAAATAAAACAGCAAAAGGATTATCAGTGTTGTTAATTCAAATAAAAAACAGGCATAAATAAAAGTTATTGTAAAACTCAAGTGTCAAGGCCAGTGCAGATGGATAAACAGGGATGACTGATAATTGCTGGAATTCTGGTGGTGGTGAGTATTATTTTTCAATATTTTTTATCTCTAATTAACAATACAATTTAACTCTTATTGATAAGATCATTAAGAATTTTTAATTGCAAATTACTGACATTAATTTATCCATATAAATAGTAATAATAAGGAATTTGTTTTCTCGCTATTAATAAAAATATATTCGTGATTAACAATTACATTTTCGACTATATACGTGTTATCCAAATATTGAGCAAAAAAAAATAATCTCTGGAGAATTCTATTATAAAAAGAATTGTTTTTTAACCAAATATGTGATACCCTGAAATGGAATCACAGAATTTGGCTCATTGACAAAAAATAAAAAAAAAAAAAAACAAATATCTAGTTGAATTAGAGAGCGTTTGATCTGGAATCGACATTTTGGAAATAAGCTGTGGATAGAGTTTTCACTTATAGGAATATTAACAATCGAAACAATATCAATAATTTGTAATAAATAAATACGGTCGTTGGGAAATAACCGTAAATAGTTTACTCGCTATATATATTCATAAAATACAAATCGCAATAAATTAAATCTGTAAAAAAAATGTGAGTTGCGTTTGCAATTATAAGTATCGTGACACCTGTTAAAAATGAAGAAAAAACTTAAAAAATCAATAAAATTAAAAATTCAATACGCGAAACAATCGTGCTAGATTAAATTCAGCGACATTGCTGTTATCGTTAGAATTAATACTAATGACGATAGTAATAACGTCGATGATCGTTTTCACGAGACCGAGTAAGGAAACAACGAAAATGGAGAACCACGAACAAAATGATAATAGTTTCAAAAATGATTTACGAAGTAAAGAAAAAATAGAAGCTCGATATATTTGAGAACTTCCAATCGCTGTAACGGAAACAAATACTAGTTTATGGGATTTTTTTGAAAATCGGAAGTGGAAATAATCAAGATGGCTTCACAACTGGCGTCCTTGAAAGAGACGGAGAGACCGAAAGAAGAGAATCACGACGGGATGATGGTCGGGATGGTGTGGAGTGTAGAGCAGCTTTGTTGGTTGCGTTTCTGCTCGTGTCACGTTCTTCGTATCTCCGTCTCTTTCGTGCTCGCTCTCTCTCGCTCTCGCACATGCTCTTGCTTTTGCTATTTCTCGTCGGCCATCGAGAAAATTCGTTACTAGAAACGTTTCAAAGCGGCCATTGATGATAGAGGACGGTTTTTTCGTTGATGTCAAATTCGTCGCTTCAACGAATACGATGATTCTCCTTTTTATATTTTATTCTGACTAATTATTGGGCAAATATGATTGTTGTTTCAATTGAAGAAGTATATTTAACTGCGTAATAATATTTGCGATCATTAAACGTAGGAAAATAAAGGAAACCATTTGGTCAGTTAGGAGTAAGAAGACAAAAAGAGAGGAGGATAAAAAAAAAGAAAACACTAGCGATGAGACGAAAAAGAGAGAAATGGAAGAGAGGGAGAAGGGGAGTAGGAAGCAGAAGAAGAAGGAAACAAGGAAAAGACGATACAAATGAGGGAAATAGAAGAAGAGAAGTATGGAGCAAAAAGTTGAAGTAGGAGAAGAAGGTCGTGTAGAAAAAGAAGGATGAGAAAAGAGAGGAAAAATTAAGTAGACGATGAAGAAGATTAAAAAGAGAGAAAAAAAAGAATAAAGTTGAAAAATGGAAGAGAGGGAAGGAGAAACGAAAGATCGAAGAGAGAGAGACAGAGAGAGAGAGAGATAGAGATAGATAAAGAAGTGGAACCGAGTTTAGTAAGTAGCAAAGCCACCAAGCGGCGAATGTCGACACTGCGCTTCAGTTGCTCTCCTCTCATTTTAAATTCCAATCCTCCCTTTCGCCATTCCCACGTATTCTCATCTTCCTCGTTCTCTCTATTCCTTTCCTTCCCTTCTCCCTTTTCTCCTCCTTTTCAACTCTCACGCCTAACACTGCACTAAATTTCTCAGGTAAAGTTGAGAATCTCTGCTTGCCCCCCCCCCTCCCCCCTCCCGCCACCTCCTTCATCCTCTCTTTCTCTCGATTCTCGTTACAATTGCGCACTGCACCCTTCTTCAATCTTACCGCACGTTCAACCGACCGGGCAATATCCTCCCGAGCTAACCGAACGTGCAAACATCGACTTGAGATTTTCCTCGCTCGTAGTCACACCAAATGAGCAAATCCGATAGTTGACAAAGAGAGGGGGAAAGCGAAACCTCTCGACGTGTGAGCGCCATCTTGTTCTTGAATGAAAGAACCACGAAATGGCGGGTTCGATGTTAAATTTCGGAAAATAAATTGAATTAACGATGGAATCGAATGCGAGAGACGATTATAATTTGCAGAGAAATATTTATTTGGAATTTTTTACAATCAGCATGAAAATGCGTTTGGAACCGTAACTTTTGTTTGCTTGTTTCTGAACGAATATCACTAAACTCGAGCTCCTTGTCTTTTGAAACGCCGTCAAACTTCCTGTCAAAGTTTCCAGGTGGTAAACAAAGCTTCGCTCCCCCTCCTGGAAGGGATATTGAGAACATTGAATTTTCGGGTAATCGAATAAAGTTAACAAAAAGTGTTCTGCCAGCTTTTTGACGGGAAAACCAGCGAGAAGCTCTATTCAAATTCAATTATTTGTAAAACGAGGAAAGGGGTGCACAACAATTTTAAATACAGTGGACAATTGGCAGATATTTCCGGAGCTATTGGTACAGCGTTAATTTAATTTCCAGAGCCCTCTGGTGGCTATTTCGGAAATATCTTTCGAATCCTCGTGCATCCCTGCTGGAAGATTAAAAAAAAAAAAAATGCAACGTAGGTACTCTTTGAAACTCATCGAAATCAAGTATTCAAAGTTCAATGTTAAACTGACCAATTGCGATAAGAAATAAT
Organism: Rhimphoctona megacephalus; assembly: GCA_963989365.1. Lineage (NCBI taxonomy): Eukaryota > Metazoa > Arthropoda > Insecta > Hymenoptera > Ichneumonidae > Rhimphoctona > Rhimphoctona megacephalus. Next base: position 23,071,542 of record OZ022416.1, on the reverse strand, counting down.
AAACAATCCAAAATTTTCTATATTTATTTACTTCGATTAGCCGTTAAATAGGAATATTCAAGTAACCCTCAAGTCCAGTGTGATTACCAGACAATTTTGAGAATGTTCGTTATTGGGGTTATGCCTTTTTTTTTTCACATCGTAAAGATCGGGATCAAATTTATTTGGGCTGGCATCCTCGATGGACCACTTGCCTCGGGAATTCTATCGCTCGCCGGAATCAGCACACCCCCTGAGAATTTTAGGCGAGACCACTCCACCCTTCAACCCGTAGAACTACCCGCTACAGACGTATCTTCCTATATATACGTATAATATACATATATATAACACTATACATATACATCCACGTGTAGAGGAGTGAGTGAGAGAGAAAGCAGCAAACGACTATTCCACCCAAAGACCACACTACTCCGCATCCGGTTCGTGTATTGATTTCCGAGTTGAACGTATGACAAAGGTCAAAGGGTTGAGTCGCCCCTGTGCGTTGTTAAAAAATATATAAATAACAAGTATGCAGGAAAAAAAAAATAAACACAAAATTCGCTCATTTTTCTCGTCTTTGCTTGCCCAGATTTGAATTTTCGCTGAGTTATGTTACTCTTCTTGATCTGAAAGTGTCTGAAATGGGGAAAATACATCGATCGTGTATTCATTTGGCTCAGACCGTAATCGAATATTTGCCAGATGTTTTTTCGTTCTAAAATCGAAGCGAAGAGTAGCGAGTTACATTATTGGGCATTAATTAACTTTGATTATTATCGAAGTAATTAAAAAAAAAAGATGGATTTTTATGGGGAAATGGCTGGCTCGACGACAGATTTCTTACCGTGGATCTGCTTTTTCAAATTTTTTCTAATCCCGTAGAAACGTAAACTCGTATGAAATTACTTGAACTGCATTTTACCATGAACTAAATGTAAACACATGTTTTTATATACACACTTATAAATTAACAATAACTAATGTCAATACGAAAATAGACATATATTGTTTTTAATGCTACATCGTTTCGTTTGTATGATGTTTCCAGGCGCTGGCGTCAAGATGGAGCATTTTCAGGCCACCCTGGATCCCAGGAAGCAGGAGTTATTGGAAGCCCGCTTTCTCGGAGCACGGGTGAGTCAAAATATTATTTATTTTTTGCTTCACGCCTGTTTTGTTTTCCTGACAATCGAATTTTATCGTAACAAGATTGATAAATTTTTTCTCTCGGATCGTAAACACGTACATACGAACATGTATCCAGAGAGCACGTAACATCCTGAGTCTCAGTACACACTTATATTCTTATTGTTGTTATTTTCTAATGACGAATGACTTTCACCGAGTTGGAAAGAGGCAAACGGCCGTTACAGCATTACGAAGTCTTCGCTACTGCTTTATATGTGTCTCAGTAGCGGTGTCGAACGAATGAAACCGGGAGAGAGAAAAAAAAGGACAGTTTAATATCGTAAATATATTAAAAGAAATGAATTATTATTATTATTATTATTATATAATGAATATATGGCAATAATAATAATATAAATAATAGAAATAAATATATTTCTCTCGACAATGATTTGACTCGGAAGTGACTCGTGTGTTTACTTAACGCGGGCTTTTTCTGCAATTTGAACCTGCAGCATATAGCGAGAACGAGAAAGAGAGAGAGAGAGAATAGGCTCGGGGTCGTTGCCACCAGCGCCACGTACTGGCTTCGCTTCGACGGCTATTCGGCTCAACTTGGATCTCTCTTTCTCTTTTCTCAGATCTCTTGAGGTCACGATTTAAAAATGAGAAATTAACTCTCACGTTAGACGAATTTTTAATGAAATTATCTTGGGTCCCGTAAATCATATAACTAAAACCACGTCTTTTCATCGACATCTGATTTTTTTATGACTTAAAAAAATCATACAAATCCCGATAAATTCAAAAAGAAAGAAAATTACGTGTTGATTTATTATTTGATCGCCAGATAGCGAAATTCTCGTTTTTGTTCTCCATTTAATAAGTTTATCGAATTTGAAAATAAATCATGAATACTCTGAAAATGATGCTGAACCATCGACCAACGAGTTTCTTCTTTGCCTTTTTGTTCATCCTTTCGTCTTCTTCGCTCTAGATTTGAACTATAAATTTAATGCGTTTGGCAGGAGTGCCCTGACGAAATTTTGAGGTGTGGTCGATGATGACAAAGCCGAGATTGTTCTCCCAGCTTTGATATGCCTTCTGATCGTATAGCGTCGTCGTTGTCGTCGTGTCGCCACCGACACACACGATATGTGCATGCGACGACGCGGTTCGAGAAATTCGCGCGCCGGGACATTATCGGCTGCGCGGGACTCCCCGAGTCACGTGCATCTCTTACTATTACGATACGAGTCCAGGCGCACCAAACTAAATTCTTTAAAATCTAAATAGACATACATATACGTATACATTCTATAATAATAATAATAATAAAAAACTATTTAACACTGAAGTATGTTATTACTAAAAAATAATGAAAAATCAGAAAATAAAATTAACAATTTTTTAAACGTTATGATTATTTTATTAGCGCTATCAATTTCGATGAATTATTATTGTACTACTTGAAATAAATTCAACTAATTTCTCAAACTTTTTATTTTTCAACAGAAACAATAAAAAGTATATAATTTAATTATTTTTCACATCTATCGTAACTACAATTTTAACCTCATCTTTACATTCTTTTGCAAATTTTTTTTTTATGTTCCTTCTGTTAGAAGAGAGAATTGTGAAAGTGTTTTAAGGTAGTTCGGTAGAGTTGGGGTCCACGTGCGATCATATATTTTTTTGTGTAGAACCAAAAGAAGATATTTTTTTTTTACGTGTTGGTGAAATTTAACCCTAGCTACACATTATAACTTTTAATACCTTACTTACACACTATTGGTCTATTGGACCGACGACATTTATTGCTCTATAACATTGTAATAAACGCGTCTATTGAGGTTTAATTGTAGTGAAATCGAAATGCCAAACTCCGAATAATCCGGAGAAGCAATCAGTAAAGCTAAAAAGTCGTTTGATAAAAAGTTATAACGATTATGAAAAGGCGTGGGGTGAAAAAAGGTGAAAATGTAGTGTTGCTGTCGGTCCATTGGACCTCGTAGTGTGTAGCTAGGGTTAAACTCTTTTAACCGTGTAGTTTTTGAGATATTAGCTTTTAAAATTACATTACGACCATAGGAGAACGCAAACGATAACATAGGTTAGAACTTTCAGTCCGAGAATACTCAAAAATTCGTCGTGCAACACACGAAAAAAAACTTATTGCTCTAACCTACGATATGTGAAGCATTTTCTAGAAGAAATTGAATTGGATTCACCGTATAATATTGAGAAATCGCGAATATAATTACACACATAGCAGAATTCTGTCGGCTTGACTCGGACTTCTCTCTCTATCTCTCTCGGAAATCGGTAGACAATCAAGATGGCGGCTCATTTGTGCCCGCCGGTACGAAATGTCAATTATTATCTGAGTGCCTTTCTTAGCCACCAGCTGCTTCATTTCCAAGTTTTTTCTACTCATTGCGTGCCTCTAGAGCGTCGAGTTAACGCTTACCTTAGTTCAGTTGTTTTTCTTTAATAAAACTGCCCGAAGGAGCTAGTAATGAATTCATCGTGCGGCAAAATTTTCGAGGTTATGTTTACATTCTCACCAATCCACGGATCTGTAACTACACGAGTCAGGCCAAGATCTTATTCAATTTTAATTGTCATTTCGATGATTTATAAGAGTATACGCGATTTCATCAATTTTATTTTCAATGAAAATGATTTTTAAAATCGATTTTTTATTGTAATCGTCCATTTACAAATTTGAAAAATGGACTACATTTGGACTCTGCCCAACTCTACCAAACTACCTTAAGAGGGTAGAGGCAAAAGGGAGGGGGGGGGGAGAGAGTCGTGTGTGTTGTGTGGTGCATTGTATTGTCCAGGGAACATCGTTTATTTCGTCCTACGTTCACACACGACCTCTCCGTGTCCTCTCGCGTTCTCTTTCCTCTAGCTCACTCTCTCTTTCTCTCCTCGGAGCTTCGATCGATCGAATAATTTTCTCTCTCTCTCACTCTCTCTCTTCTCTCTCTCATCCCTGGTATTTCCCTTGGCTCGCTCGTTCTATATATTATCTATCCCTGGAAATATATATATGTATATATATATGTATGTGTATATAGATTGCCGAAACTCCTCTCCTGTCTCCTTCCGACCTCTCGGCAGCTGAGACTCGAGAGAGAATCTCCATTTTACTTACAGTAGATAGATGAGAGAGAAAGAGAGAGAGAGAGAGAGAGAGAGAGAGAGAGAGAGAGAGAGAGAGAGAGATGCAAAGGCGAGAGATTCGATACGCCCACGTTTCTCTCTCTCTCTCTCTCTCTCTCTCTCTCTCTCTCTCTCTCTCTCTCTTTCTCTTTTCTCTTGATTTCTATGTGCAAGTGCGAGTTTTGTGTGTCGGATGGGTCCTCTCTCGCGAGCTTGGTTTCGCGTATCGATCCTCAACTCTCTCCCTTTCTTTCTCTACACATATATATATATATTGTCCAAAGGTTTGCAAAGGCTTTAATGGCCAGCAGCACCGCCAGGTATGCACCACGATTTTCCAACATACGTATGTCTTGCGCGAGAGCTTGTTGATAACTGGCAGAAAATACGAACTTAGCGATATTTTTACGATTTTTTTTTCTCCATTCGTTGTTTAACGAATTCACTATTAAGTGAATTCCGGACATTTAAAAATGGTATTGTTAGTTTTTTTTTTTCGTAGTCACGATCGCCTTATTAATTAATCAATTTATACAGTACAAACTTTGCGATATTTTTGCGATTTTTTTTCTCCATTCGTTATTTAACGAATTCACTATTAAATGAATTTCGGATATTTAAAAATGATATCGTCAGTTTTTTTTTTTTTTCGTACAGTCACGGTCGCCTTATTAATTAATCAATTTATTGGCTACTTATTTATCGGAGAAACAAGGTTTTGTATGTATGCCCAAAGCTCTGTTTTACATTCGTACGCAATGGTTGACGACTTTTCCTACGAGATTCATCGGGAGTCGAAGTCACCTAGCGAAATTATTGCACACTCTGAAGCGCCCTTGATTTGAAACCGTTGCGTTGTGGTATTAATATTTACGTTTAATTTTTAACTAGACCAGAGAAAAATTCAATTTTTATTACGAATTAACAATCGTTTGGATTTTTTTTTTCCAAGACCATTAATTTACAACAGAAAATAAAGATGCCGCTATAAAATCTGCGGAACGAATTAATTCTCGAGCAAGGACAAGCTTTTTTTCTTCAAATTTCATAATGATTATTTTTTTTTCTTTTGTCGGCCACGTAATCGGTGTTCGCAGAATGGGAAGCCGGATCAGCGTCGTATTAGTGTCTGCCCATTTAGCGAGTATCCGACTGTAGTAGTCATTGATCGACATACGAGTGCCTCGTCTACCACGAACCTCAAATTTTTACCACGGTACGAAGCGATCCAAGTTCTGCGTACTAATCAAATGAGAAACTAAAACCTTGAAAATCGATTTTGCATATTTCGATTAAATTCAGTGACAAAATGTCTGAAATTACAAAATCTCAAAAAAAAAAAAAGACATTCAAATATGGATGGTAAAAAATTATGGCGACAATCTTTCCAGAAATTTGCAGTAACATCGAATCAGAAGACTTCAAAATAATTCGTTTAATCTGATTCCCGAAAAATCTCGTTCAATCCACAACGTGCATGGGAATGGCTATGAATTCTTTTTCCAAAATGGCCTATTTGAAAAAAAAAAAGAACAAGCAAGCAAGCAAACACATTTAACGGGGTCATCCCATGTGACAGCTATTTTTTTTTCGCTTTTTTGGGATTTTTTTTTGATGAACCATTAAAACACAATATCTTTGAATTTTTACCACACATTTATTAACATTTTTACAGTCCCTCAGAATTTTATCAAACAAAAGTAACGAGTTGAATCGACTTTACACCGTTCGGAAGACACTCATGTGTTGGTTGACGGCTGCCATGATTCCAGAGGTTTTGCTCATCTGAAATAAAAAAATCAAACGGCATTTTAATTTGTAGACCTGAGACTATCGCTGGAACTAGAGTAAAGTAAAAATATCGAAAATTGAATTTTTGGCACGATTTTAAAAGTCGAAAAAAACAACGAAACTTGGAACTTAACATTTAAAACCGTGCCAAAAATTCAATTTTCGATATTTTTTACTTTATTCTAGTTCCAGCAATAGCCTCAGGTCTACAAATTAAAATGCCGTTTGATTTTTTGATTTTAGATGAGCAAAACCTCCGGAATCATGGCAGCCGTCAACCAACACATGAGTGTCTTCCAAACGGTGTAAAGTTGATTCAGCTCGTTATTTTTGTTTGATAAAATTCTGAGGGACGGTAAAAATGTTAATAAATGTGTGATAAAAATTCAAAGATAGTGTGTTTTAATGGTTCATCAAAAAAAAATTCCCAAAAAAGCGAAAAAAAAATAGCTGTCACATGGGATGTCCCCGTTAAGGAATTGAGAAACTCTTGATACTTTCTAAAAGTTGACCAAACAGAAAATTTATCGATTTATATGAATGTAAGAATAAAACAGCACAGTCATTGGCATAGCTGCTCTTTTTTGCCATAGTTTAGGAAAATCGCAAATAATTCAGTGGCCAACGACTACGTTGGTTTGTTCAATAGCCTTGGTTTCGCGTATAGCTATTATGAGCGCTATAGTATGCACTCCAGAGGGATGATGATGGTGGCAACGCTGTCCTGACTCGTGTGGTGAGCTCTTTTTCTCTCCGTCCTTCTCACACGCATACACAAGAACAGGGACTCGCAGAATTTTCTTCTCTCTTGCAAGTTGGTTCAATCCACTCAAGCACTGAGTTTTCCGCCCTTTTTCGTTGCCCTTTCTCTCTCCCTTAGGTTCTCCAACGGTCCTCCTCTGCCCCCTGCTCGCCTGTCCCCTTTATCGTTCCTTTCTTCCGGGCGACCTCTAACTCTCTATCTCTCTCTCTCTCTCTCGCTCTTGCTCTCTATTCCGTTGCAGCAGCCGCTACATAACCTCGGCAAAGTATTCACACAAACACATACACACACACACGCGCGCGCGCGTGTAAAAACCGTCACTTCCGCACTGCAGTAAAATATCCGGGCTTGGCCGACGATAAAAACTTCCTTAATTTGTGTCTATGTATAAAAAAAAAAAAAAACAAAGAAATACTCTGAGCTATGCTTGGAACAAAACTTTAGGCAAGGAAAAGAAAAAATTGAATGTTAACAATAAATATATGCACGAATAAGAGAGAATGTATGAGAGAAGAAAAAGTTTATTCAAAAATGATGGACAATTTTGGTCAATACGATAATAAGACGTTGCCGCTTTTTCAGATCCTAAGGCTTCGCGTGCTGATTTCGATGTTTGTAGATAATTCGTATAGCAATTGGCCACGTAGGGAAACGAAAAAAAGTTGTATCTCGTACTTATTATTCGTCGATGTGACAGTAATTGGAGATCAATGCTGGAAAAAATGGTTATTTACTTACCTAGAGAAGTAAAAAGATGGTGATTGGCCAGTTGAAGAAAATAAACGTATAGTGATTGGTCTAGTCTGTACAGTGTCGTATCATCGTCTATATAATTGTGGGAGCAAGTTGTATATAGTAAGGAGCATACATCGCCACATACCAGCCATTGCTCTCGTCTCTGTCTCTTTTTTTCTCCCTCTCTCTCCCGACGATTGTGCTGCTCCTACGTCGCTCTATTTATACATGGCGTGGCGCACGGCTCACGGCTCTATGTGATGTTGATTCATATACGTTTACTGTGTACGATACTTCGTACTGAATTCATTACTGCTTTATACCGTTACGAAACGAAAATCTACCATATTGTTTTGTTATTTTTTCGTTTCAATCAGGTAACTTTTTCATAATTGTCGATCGAAAAAATGTGCAACGATTTCCGCCCCAAAATCATAAAGTTTTTATAATTGAGTGATTAATTTTTCATCTGTCATTCTTAATGTGGGATATCTCGATCTCTGATTCGTAATTTGTAACCGCGAGAGAATCATGCTTCACAAATTTTCATATCAATTCATCGGTTTTCGTATATCTTTCTGTTCGCCATATTGGAATCGCTGCATTTCGAATTCTAACCTTACCAATATTTTCCCCACTCTAACCCTTTACTTCGATTTTTTTGCCCTCTGTATTTCACAGTAGTTTGTAAACGTTTTGCAGGGTGGTCAGAACAATGCGACGAGCAAAAGTGCAACGATCGCTCTGGCCACGGGAACAGGTCCGATTGTTAACAACGCTAGTGCCGCGGTGGCGCCACATTCAGCATCGATACCGAGTGTCGCTGCTGCTGTAAGATGCGGACAGCCAACCGCCGTAGGAATAGACTGGACACGCCGTGAAAATTCAACTTCCCGTGATCAGCGTAATTCATCGTCCAGCACCGCCTCGACACACGTGCAAGGACAGCTATCATCTCAGGTACATGAATCTCATGTCCTAAAGATGACCTTTTAAGAAAAAAATACATCAAATTTCCATCATTCAGAACGTTCAATAACGGGAGTTAAAGGAAAACGATTATGTTTGACCTATCGAACCCTTCAGGAAGGGTGGAGAAGGTGGAGGAGTAGGAGAAAATAAAAAGGAGGGGGGATAAAGGACTTTTGTATTATGCAAAAGCATTATCCCAACGTTTGTGACACGTATATACACAGAATATTTCGTGTCTTGTGGGATATCGATTGCCACTGGACTCGAGTCTGCGGTGTCGAACCCCTTCCTTCAAGACCCTTCCTTCTCAACCCCATATATAGAAAATGTATCCATCATGAAAAATTAATCCATATTTTATTCAATTTTACAAAAAGCATTGGACGCAATTTGGCAGGTTCCGAAACTAGTAAAGATACGAGAGTCCCCTTAAGATATTCCTTTCACGAA
>OZ022416.1:22875044-23057544 GCA_963989365.1 Rhimphoctona megacephalus | reverse complement strand
GACTTTACCCCATACAATTAATGCAATGGAGTAATATTTTTCTTGAACTTCAACAATTAATTTCTCTCTAATGAATGCGGTAACCTGCGTTTTCCTTTCGCCAGTATGTTCGGGAAATATACTTTAACAAATAGTAAAATTTATACCAAGATCTAATTACCTCGAAATTTTTTAGCAACAACCTTAAACAAAATCTTTGCAGTTATAAAAAAAATAGAACCAAAGATTCACCCACGACTAAAAACAAAATAACAGTTTCCTTTAAAAATTTATGAAGAAAATCGAAGGAGAAAATCACTGTGGAAAAAAGACATTTTTTCCTTAGTCCTCCGTCACACGCGCTATGAGCGACACGCCGCATTTTTTGCTTTTTCATTAATCAACAAAAATTGGTGAATGATACACTTGTGATAATTTAGTTATTCCTGTATTATTATTGGTAGAACGCAATAAAACAGAAAATTATACGATAATTTTCAATTTATATTTTATAAATAATATTTAATATGACTAAGTGCAAGAAATGCGGCGTTTCCCCGCTAGCGCGTGTACAGTCGTACATATAATTTTACGTTCGACTTTGCCATATCTTTTACTGAGCATTTCAGCACCAACGGCGCGCGCATGCGCGTAAGAATGATATGGCAACATCGTAAGGCTCCAAAGCATTACGGCGATTCCCCGCATCCCCGCGACGCGTGTGGCGACGTTTGGAATTTTAGCGCGTGTGACGGAGGGTTAGAATCGAAAAAACTGAAGAAAACTTTCAATCATTTACGAAATATTTTTAAACGAAAATACGTTTCAATACAAAGCATACCTTTTTATCTGAACAACATTTCGTCCAAAGAACATTAACCTATTTTAACCTGAAACTCGAGTTAAATTGTAAAAAATAAAAAAGACCGAAAACCGTCATATTCGAGTATATGAGTGCGGTAGGGCTCGCGCAAGCTTTCTTTTAGTACTTGGCGTCGAGCCGCTACCGCGTCTCTTGATATAATTCAGCGCCCGGAATGTACAATAAATTAATCGAAATTTCTAGAGACGGCAGCACTATATGCATGTTTCAAAACATTCTGTAAGAGGCAGCACTAAACATGCGTATTCTTTAGAAAGCAAATTTTTTTTTAACCGAAATTTCGGCATAAACAATAATTGATTGATAACACATCTAGACGGTATTCTTATTAACTGTCTTCAATTTCAAGCCTAAATATTTAGTAGTTTTTTTCACAAAGTGTACCACAAAAATAAGTCAAATGTTGCATGATGGTGAACTCGCTTCTCTCGTCCTAATTAAGACAGTGTGTGTAAAATTTAATTAGCTACTATGATTAATCAATTCGTTGATTGAATGGATAATAAGATAATTTGATTGAATGAATTTAATTTGATCGGCCAGATAAATCTTTCCAAGCGCCATCTAGTGTCATGCCGCTCATTTCTGGTGTGCTCTAAAGTTCTGAAGACTAGAACACTAGAACTGATTTTTTTGTTTTTTTTTTTCATTCATTTTCAAAAGAGACAACACAAGTACACTTTTATTTTATTAATTACATTATTATTATAATTTTTTATTACACAGGATGAGGATGTAAATAGAACAAAAAACTGCGTTTGGATGCTAGTATTATTTTTTTTATTTGAGAGCACGATTATCATAAAATACAATCGAAATCCGTTTAATTTGAGATAAAAATTATCATTTGTTTTGATGTACAAAAATTTCGAGATAAGAAAGGTCAACCGACGCCTCAGGCGCTACGTGTAAACAAAACAATTCAACGTATTTTTCTTGAACTATGATGAAACTGCCATTCTCCTTAAAACGCTCAAATTAATTATTATATAAGAACACTTTACAATTTAAGTCTCTAAAAATGAATGTGTGGGAGGGATATAATTACGGTGAAAAGGAACCTATAAACGGAAATGTGAACACATTTTCTGCTCTCAAGCGAGACGAGGTTCGAAATACTGTTACTTAATCCGTTTCAAGATATTTTCTCCGTAACGATGTTTTATCAATTAAGGTAGATCGGTGACGGCTACGTGATCTTTGCAGTACCTATTATAGACCAAAGTTTGCAAATGCAAAATTGACTTTGAAATTATAATTTTATTATTTTCGAAATATAAACAGCGGAGAATGGATATTTTTATATGATTTTATTGTTCAAAAAATGATTACTAATTGAAATTTGACGAGCGTAGTGGATTGTAAAACGTGTCATGGCCGTTACTGTCATCTGCCGAAACTATCAGTTTTGTTTATAACCTATATAAAGTATTTACACAAAGGAATTACGCAACGACAGAGATTTTGCCAGTTTACCTATTACCATTAATTCTATCGATATTTATCAAATACGGTAAAAACATTCAAGAACAAGAAAGAAAAACACAGTCAAATTGGCAAACTGTCACGTCTGAAGGCATGTTTTAGCAGACGCTGAATACAGAGTTGCTAAGCGCTCTCGCGCTCTTTCCCGTGTCATTCCTGTGGAAATCTCAATCATTTTACAACGAATAATTTTTTATTTTTCAGTCGATTTTCAACGGTAACGTCCAAAAACCCAAGCACTTTTATATTCAGGAATATTCGCGAAATACAGTGATCAATTTTTTATTACGAAATCTTGAAAGTGCCAAATGTAAAAATTCAATAAGTCTTGACGTGCATACGATTTTTCTATGCTCGTAGGGACAAATGTCTGGAAACAGTCGATTTTTACGAATTAATTACTACCAAACTAGATGGTAAATAGCGTTCAAGTTGCAAATATCAATTCATCTCGTATTTATGTGTAACTATAAAAATTGTTAGTCCTTCATCTTGGATGGCTCAAATTCACCGATCTACCTTAATTCAATAAATATCTTTTGAAAAGATTTATCAAACGAGCGAATTTTCATAGTTATAAACAGTGAAAATAATGTAATGACAGTGCAGATAAGGGGAAAAAACAAAGTTGAAGGAACATAAAAAGCAAAAAGTTAGCCGGTCAATTTATTCTCAGTCTGAAAAACCGTCCCTTTCTCATTGAGAAGAAATCTACCGAACGTCAATTAAAAAAGTCCACAATACTTCGAGATTCGGCGGTGAGTAATTCACGATGCCCCCTCGAGAGAAAAATACGAAACAAAGATCGAAACAGAAAAAGATATATAAGCGCGCAAAAACATCCCTAGCGGCCGAAAACTATAAGAATATAATGACGTTGTTGTGCTAGTCTCTTTCTCTCTCTTTTGGTTCACCAGACGCGTAGCCGTGATGCGTCATGAACTCTCGAGTATGCACGAAAGCACGGAGCGTATTGTGTGTGCCCGTTGGCGAAAAATATTTCATCGTTCACAATCGTCGATAGAGTGAAAGAGGAAAAGAACAATAATCCCGTTGGTATTAATGTCGCGGTGTAAACGGAAAGTACGCGTGTTACAGTAATATTGAGTGGTTTACTCGTGCGAAGACATTTTTTAAAATTCTTTCGTCACGTTCCCGTTGATCTTTATCCGTGAGTATTTGATGATTACACTTCTCTCTCCGCCCTCCCCTCTTGTTTTCTCACTGGGCGACAACAGTGTGAAGTTGTCCAGAGTGAAGTACAACAGCCCCCGCACGTTTAGCACTACTTTCGCGTTGAGATAACGACCGTGATTTTTAGCGGCACTTCGATTTTACGCGAAGTTTGCTCAATGTTCAAAGTTCGATAAATATCCGAGGGAAACCATGTAAAATGTATGAAACAAAAAATTTTATTTGTGTAGTAGAAATGTGTAAATGACAAAGGGAAACATATTGAGACGAAAAACAAAAAATACGAATACGATAATAATACTCGAACGAATTAGTTTCTCAACGCCACGAGCTCTACAGCTCCAGTGCGGAGGCTCGACTGACGAGCCACGAGCCACTCCGTCTCGCGCCTCACGAAAGCTCTCCCTAAATATCTGTATATACGTACACACAATGGCGCATGCGCAGTCGGGGCGCTGCTCGCGCCAAGTGGTATTACGCGCGTTGCATATTTTTCTCTCCCGCGTTGTGACACGGCCCCCGCAACATCGTCAGCCACCGGCCGAGGAACTCGTTGTCCCGAGAAAACGTATACGCTCGTCCTGGTTTAGCTATAGCGATGTTCGAAAACGCGATTCCACTCTTTCTATATTTCTCTATCTCTCACACGTATTCTTAATATGATTTTTGCAAACGGATCCTAAGAGCTCGTGCCGCCTGAACAATTCGCCTTTAGCTGCTTGTACGGTCGAGCCACAAACGTCCCTCCGCCGCCCCGCTCGCTTTCTGTCACTCTCTCTCTCTCCCCCCCCCCCCTGCACTCTTCTTTTGCGGCCGGTACTCTGGTACTCTAGTACACACTTTGAACGCGCGCCACACGACGTGTCTACTATACCCGCAGTGCCGTGAAAAAACCAAACTGTGCCCCTTGCCAATCTGTCTCGTTCATCAATCTCACTCAACCACGAGATCGATTTTTTGTTCCTCACCCGCTTTTGACCTACGAACCAGAATGCCAACCCCATCTTTTTTCTCTTCTTGCATTATTCGTAAATATCTGCAAGTCTTAAAAAAATAATTTATTTATAAAACCAAACAACTTACCATTCTCAATTCCCCTGCGACAGGCATGAACGTGTTATTTTCTGCCCTATGCTTGATCGTAAATATGGGTGAAAATCTTCGATCTTGCTAGATATACCATAGAATTGGAAACACCTTTGTCCTCAATGACCTTGGCGCATCTCAATGACACTTGTAAAAAAGCCTTAGACCTTCATGACCTCTAACGTTAACGACCTTGCAGTAGCCTTAGTAATAACCTTCGACCTTAATGACCTTACTAACGACCTTCAACTTTAATGGCCTTAATAGCAACCTTAACATCAGAAATTAAATACGCAAAGTCGCGAGACGAGTTGACCTTTAATGGTTCTTTTTTCGAATGTTTAACCGTGGGCTAATATTACCGAGTCGGAAAAGGATAGACGGTTGGACAGGATCGTTGGGCTGCATAACAAGGGCTCGTTCGATGAGAGCACTCTCTGCAAGAGTTGGCTTCATAGTTGAAAGCAGAAGCTACGGTGTGTGGCCCACACGGGCAACACTTTGCCACATTGATTTTAGCGGCTCTCACTCGGCCGACCCGTTCAACGCCAAGGAATGTTCTCATACTACACATCTCTCTCTCTCTGTGTGTATGTCGTTCTGCATCCAGCAAGGCTCGGTTCTCTTCAACGTACCCCCCGCCCCCCGCCCCTTTGGTCGACGTTGCCGAGAGCAAGCCCTTCCGAGGACGCTGCCACCCCTCCCCTGCCCCCTTTGCGCCTCTCTTCGCTACACTAGCCATGACAACCGGACGAATCTTTCGAGATCCGTTCGCAGAAGCTCCGAGAGACATGCTACGGTCATTCAAAGTATCACGAGATGATAATCGGATGTGCTGTTGTCGAAGTACTCTAAATGCACGTCAGAGGGCCACTGCACGAGGTATTCGTACCAACACACGAAGACAAAAAAGATCTTGTGTCTATATATGTATTCATATACATACAAGTAATGCGTTATAACGTATAAATTTGTGCGTATAAGTTTTGTTTGTCCATGCTTCGGGACTTGGAGCACAGCCTCTTGAAGGATTCCATGATTCATGCTTGATGAGTCATGAATATCAAGCCAGAATTCGCGTACGAAATTAGTCTAAAAATGAATACATTGACCATTCTCTTGGTAGAAAACTAAATGATCCAGACCCGCGAAGTTTTGAAATTTCAGTCAGATTAATTTGTGGCAGTAAATAGTAATTTTAACATTGTGGTTCCGGTTTAATCGTTAAAGCACGTTAGAAAAACTCATTTTTTTAAATTGTACTCGGAAGCCCTTTAGCCAAGAGTTGCGGTGAAATAGATTTCTAATTACTTCGCACTTTCACAGAATTCAAATGGTGGTAATGATGAAATTGAATTTTACTAATTAAGTGAATTTAAGGGGAATATTCGCATTTGTAAAAAGGGGGTTCCATGCTCAAGGTTACCCATCGTGCATCGGTGCATCCAATGAGATCCCGGCAACGAGTGATGGGTAATCTTTTCGAAGGTCACGTGACTGCGCGATCGTAGATACCGAATTACGCCCCGTTAAATAGAGTTTTGATACGCGAAGTGAAAGCTGTAGAATCTAATCTTAGTGTGGTATTTATTTGATAGAAATATGAGGAAAAGACGGCGGAATTTTTTTTTATTCAGGAATTATATGATAAAAATAGTTCGAGAGGTTTATTCGGTGTAAACGCGTGACCGCATGCGCGACTACAAGTAGTAAGTACCCGTACTACTCGGGACACTCAATCCTCTTTCTCTCTCTCTCTCTCGCTGCCTCTACCCTCGTGCCCTTTCGCGAGAAGAGTGAGCGAGAGGGAAGAACATGCTCGCTTCGTCGCGTTCACGGTGAAGTCTCGTGAAACGTGGCTGACATGCCGCGCGTTGCCCACGATAATATAATGATAATAATCGAATTCTATCGCTCTCTTTTTCTCGGTCTCCGTGGAGGAAAAAAAATATAATATAATGGGCCGGATTTATCGTTGAGAGTAAGCACCGTCACGAGTCTAGAGTCGTAGTGTGACGTAGTACGAGACCGGACGTGTTATCGTCTACCGTTAATCAGACTAACCAAGAGAGAAAGAAAAAGAGAGAGATAGTGCGAGGAGAGGAGAGAGAGAAAAAAGAAAATAAATTAATTCCAAGCGAAAAGAATCGAGAGAACGTTTTTGACGAATCAACGAGACGAGCATGACCAAGATAAATCCACATTTTTATTCACCGTATTGTTTGTTTCGAACGCGGGGGTCACACCAAGGATATGTGTCCAAGGTAGATCATTTTTATTTCAAGTTTCTTTTCTTTTTTTCGTTCTCCTCTCCCCCGCACACGTTCATTTCCTCCTGATAAACGAAATAGCGTAAGTTCCAAGTTTAAGCTCGAATTCGTTAAAATGATAAACAAAAGGGTTTATCATTTTAACAAATTGATCGAATTTGTGAACACCTGATGTGAAATTGAAACTATATTTTCCATCATTTTCAATATGGCGCCGTTACCCAAAATCGCGAATCGATTTTTTTTTAGTTGGAGGAAGATAAAACGAGAAATCGTTCGAGTTTCTTTTAATCCGTTTGTAAATTCGGTAAATGGATGTTCTATATATGAAAAAATTCCATCGTCTAATTATAATTGTAGGAATGATTGGGAAGGATACAAATTTCAATCAAATTATTCGCTTTCAAAGGCTCGCTACCAGCTCGAGATCAGTGACTGGCGAATCTGTGTTCTCTCTCCTCTTTAATTTTACTTTTCCTCTCTTTTTGTTTTATTGTTTTTTTATTTCTTGTTTTCTCAAAGTGTAAGCCAACGCGTCATCGTGAGTACACTGATGGATCGAGTAAAACTGCCCCCTCGCGGTGCTCGTCTGCGGTACAACACGATTTCCAACCACTCCTTCGGTCTTATACCTACCCCCCACCGTAAAACGGACGCGCACACGTTCGTCCGTCACCTATATCGTTCTCTCGCTCTCTCTCTCTCTCTCTCTCTCTCTCTCTCTGTCTCGTTTGCTCAGAGTTTGGAGCGCTCCCTCTGCCCCTTTGGATTCCCTCTCGCCCTTCCTTCCGTTTTCCGCCGTATACAGTGCTCCCTCCCCCCCTCACTTCTCTCTTCAGCGCCGTCTTCTCCCTGCCCCCGCAAAAGCCTAGTCCTCCATTTTGTCGTGATTCGCTCTAGCTCTAAACACGCATACACACGAAAACGAGAGAAGAAAAACAAAAAATTTATGCACTTCTCAGTCAATTAAATCGCGATTATAGAACGGAGAGTTTCGGAGTTTTCGCGGGTTTTTGGCGCTGTCTCTCTCTCGTACGGCGTGTCCTCGAGTTATTTTGTGTATTTATATATATATATATGTGTGTTTATATATACATATATTTATTTATTTGCTTTATATATTTATATATATGCATAATACATAATAATAATAACATTTAATCCGAGCACGCCACACTTATTTTTCGTCCTATAAGGCTACCACGGGATTTCGGTCCACCAGACTGAAGTGTGGCGTTCTAAGGTTAAAAAAAAGGACAAATGGTTGACAGACCGATGCACGATCCTTGCAGTAGCAGCAAATACGACTATGGGGCTCCACCATAGGTCGTCCTGGAAGGTGGCCTCCTGTCTTCGTCGTTCAACGATCTATCCTTCTCTCGCTCATACACGTACAGTACAAACAACTTGGTTTTGTCCTCGTCCCTCGACGACGACGACGACGACGACTAGCGTCCAACTTTTTACCATCAAGTCTCTTTCTCTCACTAGCTGTTTCACTCTCTCACTCTCCCTCCTCGTCTCTTTATTTCTATCTCACTCGCGCGCGCGCTCGTTGGCTCGTTCGTTCTCACTACACTTGCAGTGTCTCTCTCTCGCACTGCTTTCAACACACGAAACCACCATCTTTTAATACGCTCTGTTTTTGATTGCGGCGATTAAAAAAAATTGGCAATTCGGAGAGAGCCCGTACAGATTCACCTTGTGGGGTGGGGGGAGGGGGGTCTTTTTTTCGTTACTTCGTCGCCGAAAATTCTTCGAAAAAACGTTCGCGAGTGATTTTGTATTGTTTTTTTTGTTTCTTTCCTTTCTTTTTATTTTCCCTGTACTCTCTCCTCGAGTCTCTACGATTGTGCGCGTATATACTCTTTCCTAGCTACATACGTGTGTGTTCGCGTTCGTGTGCTCGCCGACTGTAACCTCTCAAAAATATTTCTCCGATCTTTATCCCACATCTAAAAATTTTCATACGTTTCGAACCTTTTTCCAAATTCTTTTCTTTTACCCCTCAACCATTCAACCCCATCGGTTTTTTATGCAATTTCTACCTCATTCTCGGACTGAAAGCCGCCGTTTTGTTTTTTTATGCATTCGCGTGTGTGAGTGTATTTTTTTTCTCCTTTAGAGAATCAAAAATTTACTCAGTTATGTGTGGGACGATTTCGCCCGCGAGATAAGGACGAACCAAATGTCAAAGAGAAATAGTTTCTCACAGTGATTTCGGTACTCCATGAAATTTTCTGTTTTTCCTCCCTTTCTCTTTCTCTTTTGCTTTTTTTTTAGTAACATTCATATTTTTACTTGTTTTTCCATTGACTTAAAGAATTTTTTTTCTAATATTTTGCATTTTTTTGGTCTTTTTTGCGCAGATGTCTGCTGGATCACAAATTCAGATGGCACCCCAATCCACGGTAAACTCTGGTCAGTCGGTTCATAGTCAAGACTCGAACATGAGCACCGGTAAGTAAATTATTAATTCCTAATCAGTATCCCATATTCTTGGACCATTCAATTTTTTTTGTTAAATCTTTCAAAGACTTGACCGATTTGCCCATTTTTTTCTTTTTGTAACAGGCTCGTCGCACAGCGACAAAGAAGTTGATCCCAATACGCCGGAAAAGGTGCCAAGAACCCCATCCGAGAGAAAGAGAAAACGTAAAGTGGATGACGGAGGTGGCAGCGGGCCTGGCATTGTCGCCAAAGGCGCTCGATCTGCCGGTACTCTCGATAATAAAAAAATCAATGAGTACTTTCCTAAACACCACATCGGCAGCAGTCCTATTAGACACGCCGGTGCTAAAAGCCCATCCCCTCAAGCCGGTTACCCTATGGTAAAAACAAATTCAGTCAAAAATGATTATCCTACTCATTTATGATTTCATCTTTCAGCAATTTTTTGTTGTTCAGTAGTTTTCTTGTATTTTCGAGTATTTTGAAGTATTTGACAAACCCACGCTGATTTTCGTATTTGGATTTATATTTTTGTATGGTTTTACATTTCTTCATTCTAAATATTAAAAAACATTGTTTTATATCGAATTTCTTTAACAATTTGCTCAGGCTTGTATACGAAAAGAACTCAATTATGGAATTGCTAAAATCCGTTTATCGCAATTTCATCTATATTCAATTGAAAAGCAACATTTCTTTCATACTTTTTTTGAGTAGCATACAAAAATTCATTGTGTTGTTCCAATGCCTAACTTAATTGATTTGTGGGAATGAGAAATTTGAATTCAGGGTATTTTTCCTAATAAACCATTAATTTCAGTTCAGAATTTTGTACTCCGCTGACGCGAAAATTTAATCCTAATTTCCAAATTTTCGTTTACTAATTTTCCTATGATTTCCTAATATATGGAAAAAAAAAACATTAGAGGAATTTTTATAATTTGCTTTTGTAAACAAAAAATTCTCCATTTCTTGTTCTCAACTTGTATTCTAATACTTTGGTTAATTTTCTTTTTAGTATCCACCGGCGACACAGCCATTAATATCGCCTCAAGTTACGACGCCAAATTCGTCGGTAGCGGAATTTTCGTCGTTGATGCAACCACCGCGTACACTCCCGCAACCACCGCCACCCCCGCCACCTACAACTGCCCAACCTGCCGGCTCAATGGTCAGCAAGCAGGTGCAGGTAAGGCCCACGAACCTCCCTAGGACAAGCCAGGTCAGGCAAGCGAAGACTAACACCCCAAATGTAAGCACCGTTCCGGTCATTATTTCAGGCATTTTATCAGAAAAGCCTTTCTTTTGCTCTCGCGGAAAAAAATCAATCAATATTTTTAAATAGTAACATCATTTGACAATTCCATTTTGAGGAGGTTTTAAATTAGAGAGTACGAGTCCTGTGATTCAATACAAATTTAAAGCCACATTTTTTCGATCAACTTTTGAGATCGGTCTGTTGGTTTAAAGAAAATAATCAATTTAAAGTTTTATTTTCATTTGCCCAAATTCGGTTTTTTCGTGCCTGAGCAAATGAGGCTTGTTTTTTTAATCATGGATGTTTATCTTTCATTTTGGCTTGGAGTTTTTGAAAAAATTTTACCGCAATAAATCGTTTGAGGTAATTTAATTAACATGATTTTATTTCATTTCAAATTTTGGAGAAACCGAAAGGATTGAAACTAAATGCGAAAAGCTGTTAAGACAGATCTAAAAAAGAGAATGTGATCGTGTAAGGGAAAAGGCTAATAAAACTTGCACAAATTCACGATTTATATATTCTTTGCATGAGCGTGTTTAAGTCGAATTATCGATAAAAATAGTAAATCAAATAAAGGAAAAAATCAACGTTCTCCAGGACTCTGCTCAGGAAATCAGGCAAAAAAAATCTGGAAAACCTCGTAGAAAAAAAGAAAGAATTAAATTCTTAAAAACAAGCGAACAGAAATCAAATTGCGAAGGCTGATTCTTATGAAATGTCTCTTCGCCATCAAGTACTCTGATTCTTCTCTCTTTTTTTATTCTCTGTAATTGTATTTTTTTTATTTTTTATTTTTTTTTAATCATAAGCCAAAAGACTGTCGCTGTAGCAACTGCGTCCATTTGTTATCGTGCAAGTTCAGGCTACCTTGTCCTGGCACGCCTTGGATACGCTATCTCAATTCGCTGAAAAAAAAAAAATTTCATTTTTTACGTTTTTTTCTCAACATGACGATGGAATGTTTTCGGATTTTTAGTTTTGTCTGCTAAAAAAAACGCGTCTACGAAAAAAATCACTACAAAAAAAAAGTCGAAGCCAAAAAAAAAGAAAAAAGATAAGACCGTGCTTAAAATCACAACATACGAATCATGCATACATTTTCGGTGTTCTCCTTGCCGCCTGTGTATCGTTTCAATAAATCCTGCAACAATATTCCCCATTCATATAGTTGTTACACTCAGCCACTCGGTTGGAAAACACTCGGACTAATTGTAAATCCCGTTTAGTTCTCTTTTCGTTCCATTTATTATTTTTCGCTCTTTGTTTTTTTTTAATTATTTTTTTGTACATTTTTTCATTTTTTTGTATTTTTTTTACTTGAAAAGAAAAAAAAAGGAATTCATTCGTGACCAATGCAAAGATAGATCCAAATAGCAGCAGAGTACACGTGTCTGAAAAATTAAACAGAGATATTGTGACGCAGAGTTTGATGAAAAAAAATATATGTAAAATGTATATATATATATGTATATATATAATACTTATATATATGTATACTTATATGTATTAAACAGAAATTAAAAATTAAAAAGAAAATTGAAAAGGTTCTCGTGCTCTGCGGTGTCAGCGGGGCAAGGTATCCAAATATTTTCGCGCACTAAAAAGCAAAACCAAACGTATACGAAACAAAACGAAACAATTTTTTTTTTTTTGTAATGAAACCGGGGGATTTTTCTCGCTTAACAAATGTATGAAGACGTTACAGCCTGGGTCGAAAAAAAAATTACGAATTAAATTATTTAAAACAAGAAACAAAAAAAAACAAAAAAAAATGCAACGTATACCTTACTACGTTACGTTAATCGCGCTTTCAGACGGAACTCACTTGCCAGAGGATACAAGAATTCGAAACTCAGGCATCGTCAGATTTGGAACTACGTAATAATAAAATTGACGAACTAAATAGAGTAAGTACATCAAAAAAAAAAAAAAAAAAAAAAAAAATTAAAAACAACGAAAAAGAGCAAACAAAAAAAAGAATCGAAACAAAAAAGCAAACTTTGAAGAAAAACTTTAAATTGATTCATAAGAGAAAAGAAAAGTAAAAGTAAATATTCATAAAAGTATGAAAATAAATACACACTGGCACGAATCTCTCGCTATCTCTGGTTGACAATGCTCGTAGTTATTTCCCGCCCCCCCGGCCGACCCCCTCTTCTCTCGATTGTTCAATATGTATTCCGAGTGTCGATTCCCACCGTTCGTAAAATTATACGCATATAAATATATTTAATTAACGAAATACACCCGCAGCCCTCCCTCCACCACGCCACCCTGCGAATTTCCACCCTCCCTGATAAAACAAAAACCCGAGAATAAAAACAACAAAAATATAAGAATTTTTGGATTACGAACATTTGAACCATCACTAATCGTATATCTCGTGGTTGTCATTGTCTTTGTTGTTGTTGCTGTCGTTTTAACTGTTTTATCATTATCGATGAAATGTTCGGCTTGTTTTATACTAAATTGTTGTGCTTTTGCTTTGCGAATTTTTTCAGACAACCGAAGAACTTAGGCATCAAATGGCCAATCAGCAAAAGGTGATTGACCAGCACAAATCCCATATAAATAAGTGTATAGACGTTGTAAAGAAGTTATTAAAAGAAAAATCAAACATAGAGAAGAAGGAGGCTAGGCAAAAGTGTATGCAAAATAGACTGAGGCTCGGTCAGTTTGTAACGCAAAGGGTCGGTGCGACCTTTCAAGAAAACTGGACTGATGGTTATGCCTTTCAAGAATTAGCCCGGAGACAAGAAGAAATTACCACCGAGCGCGAAGAAATTGATAGGCAAAAGAAATTACTTCTTAAAAAGAGGCCGTCTAACAGCGAAACTGGACGCAAGAGAAGTCAACAAACTCCCTCGTTGCACAATGGTACCGAGGCTACTTTTTTAAAACCCGACGCTGTACCCGGCTCTTACACCTCGCAAGAGTATTACGAAGCTGATGAAATACTCAAGGTAATTGTCACCGTTTTTCCCTAATTTTTATTCGCCTCCATTTAATGGGGAAGCCTGTGTTTTTTTTTTTTGAGGAGAACTGTTGCACACTCAAAACATTTCTAGTTTTGTTTAATTTTTTTACTTTTTGCGGATTCCTTCACTATTTTTTTTGCGTTAAAGAGCTGAATATAAATTGAAAATAATTTCAAATTTCAAAAGCATTGAATTTTCTTGAGGAATTCGAAAAATTGTGATACTTGATTTGTTTTTGAATTTTTCAATGAAATACGTCGTATTATCGATTTTTTAAAAGATTTGTAAAGATGCAGAAGTTGATATTGAAAGGAAGGAATATTGGTTTCTACGAAATATGGATATTAATTGAAATAATCAATTTTGACATTTTGAAAATTTCTTTATGAACGTAGTTTCTTCCATTCTGTTAATCGTTGCTTTAACTTGATCAATTTAATTTTTCTTTTTCAACAGCTGAGACACAGCGCTTTGAAAAAGGAGGACGCCGATCTTCAACTCGAAATGGAGAAACTCGAGAGAGAAAGAAATCTTCACATCAGAGAACTGAAGCGTATACACAACGAGGACCAATCAAGATTCAACTCTCATCCAGTACTGAATGAGCGGTATCTATTACTCATGTTGCTAGGGAAAGGCGGTTTTAGCGAAGTCCACAAGGTAAGTTATAACAAATGAACATTCATTCAAAAAATCTTCGTTTACATTATCGAATGCATTGAAATTAA
Source organism: Rhimphoctona megacephalus (assembly GCA_963989365.1). Classification (NCBI taxonomy): domain Eukaryota; kingdom Metazoa; phylum Arthropoda; class Insecta; order Hymenoptera; family Ichneumonidae; genus Rhimphoctona; species Rhimphoctona megacephalus. Next base: position 23,043,229 of record OZ022416.1, on the reverse strand, counting down.
TATTTCCCATTCTATTTTCCAGGCATTCGACCTAAAGGAACAGCGTTACGTGGCCTGCAAAGTGCATCAACTCAATAAAGACTGGAAAGAAGATAAAAAAGCCAATTATATAAAGTAGGTTATTTTCATATCGCAAATTGAACAGGGTTCAAAAAAAAATCCTTCATTTTTAAAATTGTTGTGATTTGTATTCTAATCAATTTTTGTAAAAATTCTTGTATATGCCACCAGTTGATCTGATGGAATTTTTAATCTCTTGAATAGATGTTTTAAAAAAAATTTTTGGATGAGTAGAAATTTTTTGTATCCAGAAATAAATCCAGTTTTTTATCGTAATTTATTTCCTAATTTTCGTTTTTCATAGACACGCGTTACGGGAATACAACATACACAAAGCTCTGGATCATCCACGGGTCGTAAAGTTGTATGACGTTTTCGAAATTGACGCAAACTCATTTTGTACTGTTCTTGAATACTGTGATGGTCACGATTTAGATTTTTACCTGAAACAGGTAAGAAGTAGTTTTTTGTTTGTTTATTCTTTCAATAAATCTTATTTTATTCGGTTTATTAAACATATTTTGTATTTTTTTTTTTGTAGCATAAAACAATACCGGAGAGAGAAGCAAGATCGATCGTGATGCAAGTTGTATCAGCATTAAAGTACCTCAATGAGATAAAACCGCCAGTCATACATTACGATCTGAAACCAGGTAAACATTTCAAAGTTTCATTATTCTCATAAATATATTTTGGAAAAAAAATAGTATTTTTTGTTCAAAAATTAATTGCTAGATTTTTTGAAAATAATTTCGTCCATAAGAGTCAATTAAGCCCTCATGAAATCCAAAAATATACATATAGTCGGAAAATTTCATGAATTTGTGTCGAAAAGATCGTCTGTTGAGTGGATTTTTTGGCATACGGGTACAGTAAAGAAATATTTCAAAATTTTCATCTTGTTGCTGTCGAAAAAATAGAGAAAAAATGAAGGAATAAAATCACACAAAATTATACTTGATTAAATGTTTTAATTTATTTTTAATATTCTTTTTAAGGAAATATTTTGCTGACGGAAGGAAATGTTTGTGGCGAAATAAAAATAACGGATTTCGGTCTGAGTAAAGTAATGGACGAGGAGAATTACAACCCTGATCATGGGATGGATCTCACGTCTCAAGGGGCCGGTACTTATTGGTGAGTTTCTCGAGAAAAAATCTTTTTTCTACTCGTTGACAAATTTTATTTATTTAAAAAATGTTTAATTTTTTTCAGGTACCTGCCGCCTGAATGTTTTGTTGTCGGTAAAAATCCCCCGAAAATCTCGTCAAAAGTCGATGTCTGGAGCGTTGGTGTTATATTTTATCAGTGCCTGTATGGCAGAAAGGTAAATATTAAAAACAATTATAACGTGCACGTTCTTTTGACATTTCTGTTTTATATTTATAAGTTTTAATTTTACATAAATTTCATTTAAATGCAATGAGAAATCACCTAAATACGACTAAATCTCGTACAGATGTAATAAAAATGATTACGTCTCGAATTACGTCACTGATCCCCAATTATCGCCCATTATTTTATATCTGGATATTTTTTTTTCCAGCCCTTCGGTCACAATCAATCGCAAGCAACAATATTAGAGGAGAATATAATATTGAAAGCGACGGAGGTGCAGTTTGCGAATAAACCGACGGTTAGCAACGAAGCAAAGGTAATAATTGATGAAAATTTTATTTCATTTCATGAAAATCGGACGAGCCATTAACGAAGAAGCCAAATGTAAATCCGATACACCTTAATTCGTATTTTATCACCGTATGCATCTTTGTTTGAAAATATTTTCGATCGTATTAACATTCTGCTATTTTTTTTTCTTTTCAATTTTTACCAGAGTTTTATACGAAGTTGCTTAGCGTACAGAAAAGAGGAGAGGATCGACGTATTGACGTTAGCGCGACACGAGTATTTACAGCCTCCGGTGCCGAAGCATGGTCGTCAGGCGAACACGCAGCAAATACAGCAGGCGCAGCAGGCACAGCAGATACAGCAAGCACAGCAACAGCAACAAACATCATTCACGACCGGAATGTTCAGCGGTATGAACGCCTCGAGCAGCTCGTAGTGAAATTTACGGACTAAAAAAAGGAGATAAGTCAAAAGACGAGGAGAAAGAGAAAGAGAGAGTGGCAGAGTGACTGAGAAAAAGTTTGAAGAGAAACGAAACAAGAAAGGAAAAAAAACAAATTAATCAGGGAGGATATTGAATGAAAAAGAAACGAGATATCGATTTTATTACATGAAATGCCAAATCTTCAAAAGCTCGCGCGTCTCATCTTAATTCGAATGAACGAGAAAGAGTGTACTGTTCGCGCGCGAGAGAGAGAGAGAGAGAGAGAGAGAGAGAGACGATCGGGTGGGAAAATTCGTATAATCGACTGTAAATATTGGAATGAAGAATGAAATTTGAGTCACTAAGATATCGCCGTCACAAAGTCACCACGAATCACCGCTAATTAAAAAAAAAATAAAACTACTAATAATCCTTACAGGACGTAGAGTGAAAAAAAAACGTAAATGTATCAAAGAACATGTGGCTCTCCTTCTTTCTTTCTATCTCTCTCCCCTTTTCTTAGCACGAAATCACGAGACGCAGCTCGTCGATTTAAGCACATGACGAGAAGAAGAAGTATAGGAAGAAAAATACGATGTTTTTTTTTTCGTAAATATTCAATTGTATTAACGTTCCTCGTATTGACACAGTGAGCCGACTGAAAAAATAAAACAAAAAAATGTAGTGTCTAATTATCCGAGAACAAAGAGAGAAAGAGAAAGAGAAAGATTGATAGACGGAGCAATCACGAAATAATCGATTTTATGAACTAAGAGGGCAAGCAAGGAGATAATGAGAGAAATAGAAATAAAAATGTGATAAGTCATTGTGAATTCAAAAAAAAACTACAAAATAGAGCAAAAAAGGAGCAAAGAGTGTGTGAGGAACTTTTGTTGCACCGAGAAAATGACGAGAACAGGAATTCGAAGAAAAAAGAAACTCCCGGAAAATGGACGATTGGTCGAGGACGACGCACGACGGAAAAAAATAGAGCAAAAATAAAAAAGGAACGAAGTCGTGATGAATTATTGTGATGACGAAAATAATTCAACCTCGTCCTCGAGAGCACACGCGAAAAGAAAGCACGAATTTTGAGAGAAAAGGAAGAACATTATTTTTTTTCTCTCTCTCTCTCTCAACGAAATATCGTCCTTGAATGTGTTTCCCGTGCGTGCGTGCGTGCGTGCATGCCTGCGTGTATGTGTACGTGAGTGAGTGATGTTTACGTGAGCGTAACGCTGAGCAAAGAGCGCCCGACGATTTTTTTTTTTAGTCAAAAAGACTTTGCTGCTTTTAAGAAAGAAAAAAAATTGAAAACGAAATGAATTGAGAATCAGATATGATTATTGATGAAAACGATGATGATGAAAAAAAAAACGGACTCGTTCCTTTGTGTGCGCGTCTTCTTCTGACTCTTCGGGTGTGTGAGTGTGAATGGTTGATGAAAAAGAATAATAATAATAATCAACCAAACGCGAGAAAAAACAAAACGAAAAAAAGAACGTAAGCAGGAGAAGAAAAATAACGAAAGAAAAACATAAGTGCGTCGAGACGATTGTTATTTACTAGCATGCGTGTACATATTTATACTATATATATATTATACTAATAAAATCCGATATAATATACATATATATATACTCGTATATATATATATATTATGGTGTAAAGAGAAGATGATAATGATGATGATGAAGAAGAAGAAGAAGAAGAAGAAGAAGAAGAAGAAGAAGAAGAAGAAGAAGAAGAAGAAGAAGAAGAAGAAGAAGAAGAAGAAGAAGAAGAAGAAGAAGAAGAAGAAGCAGAACAGCATTTGATCGGAGCGAGGGGAAACGGAGAGAGAGGGAGGGGGGGGGGGAGAGAGAGAGAGAGAGAGAGAGAAAGGAGAACAAACAAAACATTGGGAGGAGAATACGAATTGTTTTTCTCTGTGAATGTGATCTATCCTCGCATGAACGCTCGTGCAGAATTTTGGTATTCCATGAATACTCGAATCTGACACATCATGTTACTTTATTCGAATAATTGAATATTATTACCCTTATATCATGAATAATAACGGATTAACACATAAAAAACGACAAACAACAATGAAGTAATTCAGATTGTTTTGTTTTCTTTTTCGGCTGCTCGGAGAAATGATCTTTTCTTTTTTTAGGAACACGATAAGCGAGGAAAACGCGAGTGAGATGACGAGTTTTTTTTCCATTCGAGATCTCGCGAAAACTACGCGCTATTAGAGATTTTATCGAAAATTTTATTCCTACAAATTTGCATATCATGCACAGAAAGTTGCGACGATTATTATCGTGTCGCAACCCCAGGCAGTGAAAGCTGGAACTGACAAGCTGGCCGCTTTAAACCCCCTTTTTTCGTTTCAACTGGTATCGAACTAGTTACTTTTTTATTTATCACGAACAAAAAGATTTTTCGATTGCATTCGTTTCACAATCCTTTGCATCTTTTATATCGATATTCAATAATTCTTCGACCGAGAATGTGTTTCTATTAAAAAGAGGTGAAAAACTGGGTTAATATTTATAACGATTGGTTGATACCGCATCTTTGTGAATTTACAGCGCGCCACTACCGAGATGATTCGTGTAGCCGCAATCATGATGAATTTGTTCTATTTTTTTTTTTTTTACGTTATAGCTGACAAATAATGTTTTAAATACTACAACCCTTCTTCTTCTCCCAAGATTCTCCTTCGCGAAAAAAAACCTACACCATCAATACATCCTCCCCTCTTCGATTGTGGGTTCCACAAAATTGAATTATTAATAGGCACTCTTTCTTTCGTATTGAATTTGTACGAATTCAATTTTTTAATATTTTTTTTTTCTTTTTGTTTCTTTAACTAAGCATTAATAATTATACGAACCTGATTATGAGTTTTTTTTTCTTCACTCAACTTGTTTTATATATGTACGTTATATAGAAATAATTATGGAAATAGAAGACTAAGTTATTTTATCAAGTGCCCTTGCTTTGTATTATAGTAGACGCGTCTGATCGAAAACGATCGCAGCTTTTCGGAGACTACAGCCTAGGCGAGAACTCTGCGAGAAGAGAGATGAGAGGAAGAAACAAAGAATAAAATCAAGTTGTTAAAAACGATGAAGCGATTGGAAGTATGAGAAAACAAAATAAATAAATAAAATTAAACGCGAAAATGAAATGGGACGTCGAAAATGGCACACGTGAAAATGTAAAAGTTGGTATACATATGAAGAAAACGAAAAAAAAAAAAACGAGAAAAATTGTGGACTGATGTCTCAATTGTCATTTAAATACCAACGTTTATTGGCAAGTGTGGTCAGAGAGGAGAATACATTACAAGTCTGAACAGTGTCTACTCGTATGCATCTCTAAAAAATAGTACCCTTAACCGCTCCTAAACCTAAGTTCTTCCCCTTTCCCTTCATATTTTGTTACTTCGAAAGTCGATTCTTCTCTCTTTTACTTATTAATCCATAAAGCAAAATTATTCCCCCTTTAATCATGGTGAACCAAATATTCAATTCGAAATGAAGGAGTCAAGTTGGCTGTAATAAATGATAAAGTATAAAACACAAATGAGGAGGCAACAGTCAAAAATGAGAAATATTTGGAATTACCAATGGCAGAGCCAAAGTGGACAATGACATAAAAAAAAATGGACGATGTTTAATTCGGGAACGAAGAAAAAAAGTTTCAAGTATTTTGGAAATGTTTATTATCATACCATTTCTTAATTCAGAGACTCGATTTCAAGACGACAAAAATGTGGGAAACGTCGAGTTTTTTTCTTACGAATCTTCGATAATTGACGTATACATTATTTTTTTTCTTCTCTTTATTCCAACAAATATCCGGATATGTATCTCGAATCTCATTTATTTATTTATACATCACATTCGCACTCGATATAATCACGTTCGACTAATGCAATTCTACTTAATATTCGTATATTTGTTGTTTTTTTGTTCTTTTTTTCTCAATTTCGTCGTCAGAAACACTGGTAAGTACTCTAACATATTGAGAAAAATCTAAAATGTACTAGTTCTATTTTATCGTTACATTCGTATAATAATTATCGTACAAATATCGCCATTGTGTTTTTACGTTCGTCTTCGTAGTCGCAGAACGCTAAAACACAAGTTGCAACACTTTTCCTTTTTTTACGTTGGAAAGTTAATTAATACGATTACAAGTAAATATTACAACTTATTCTGTTTTCTTGTAATTTATAAATTATCAAAAAGTGGAGAGGTTTCCAAGAATCGTCCGGTCGTTATTTCAGGACTCTTTTCTTTTTACCCCTCTAGTCTCTCCATTTTTTTCCTTCAATTTAAGGAGGAGTACTTTTTTCGTCCCTTTATTTAGTTTGTGAAAAAAATATACTTTCAAAATGATTCCTTTGTGGCAAAGCACAGCGGCGAGCTTCTGCGATGATCCTTGCCATCGTAATGAAACAGAAATATGTCTTTAATTTCTTCCGGACGCCCAATTCAGTCCGAACGGTCAATTCGTTATTTCAATTTTTAATCCGAGTCATCCGAATGCACTACGTACGAAATCGGCTTGCGTGAACGAGCTGCCGGCTTTTTCGCTACTGGCGAACTATCAACTACACTGTCATCGTTTGAGTCCGATCTTCTTGGCTTCTTCTTTGACTGCAAAAATAATTTGACAACATAAAAGTGTGAATTTCATAAATTATAAAATATAGAGAAAAATAAGAAAAAATAAGTTTCAATTTGCATTGAATATTATTTTGATTTATGTTTTTAAATGGAGATTACATTTTTATAAGAATTCGAAAATCGAATGAGGCAGTTTTTATCTAATGCTTTTTTTTTAATACTCACAGGGATGATCTTTTTCTGTGTAAACATATCTTCGGAATCGGAGTCCGAAGATGGGCCAGATTTTTTCAATAATCTTTTCACTCCGCCACCTGCACGCTTTCCTTCCGCTTTTGAACGAGCTGCAAAAAAATTGATCACAATAATTACAACAATTATTCTAGAAACTTGCATCGGGAGCACTCATAACGTTGATTTTGTTTTGAATTACGAATTCGAAACATAAGACAACGTTTGATTTCGTAATATACTTGCCTGCGGCCTTTTTGGGAGGTGGTTTGACTGGCGAATCTTCGTTGGACGAATTGATTGATTTACTGCGAGCTGGTGGCGAACTTCCTACCAGCGAATCAAACAATTCTTCGGAACGATCTAAATATAAAAAAAAAAAAAAAAATGAATCATACATTTTTTGAGAATCTTATAAGTGTGTGAAAAAATGGCGGAAAATAATCATCATAGCTTCGACGCATAATTTTGGTGAAAAAATGAAATTTGTATAAGTGGAAATTTTCTTACGCTTCGATGGTGGATTTTTCTTATCGACTTCCATTTCCTCATCTGAATCGCTGTTCAAAGGAATCGGCGATTTTTCTTTGGGCCTAAAATGAAGAAAGAATATAGTTGCAATCAGGAAAAAAATCGTTTCGTTATTAAATAATAATTGTAATTACGTTAAATCGTTGTTTGGATGTAAAACTGGCTCGTCACTGTCAGATTCGTCTTCATCGCTACTGAGAGTGTATTTCTTCGTTGCTGTTTAAACCAATCAATAAAAAACAGCATTTTTAATTACGAGATAATAGCAACAAACAATAATAAAGTTTCAAATTAATAAAAATTGAATGGATTATGATGGTCATCGGAATGAAATGTGAAAATTTACCGGCAGCAGCTCGTCGTGGAGCTCGTGGAGGACGAGGAGGAGAAAGAGTTTCAAAGTTAATTTCATCATCGTCGTCGTCGGAATCAGTATCCTTATTATTTTTGTTTCCTCTTTTAACCGGTTTGAACGGCAATGTCGTCTGTTTACCTCCACTTTTTTTCACTGCTGTTTTTTTCTCAATTTTGTCGGACGAATTACCGAGTCTATCGTCGAGAGGTTTTGAAGATTCGATAAGAGCGTCGAATTCGTCCTTCTCCTCTTTGACCTCTTTCTTCATGTCCTTCTTCAACTGAATTAAACAAATATCATTTAAATATCTCATTTTTCAGTATTAACTAGAAAAAAAAGATTGTTTTAATTATTATTGAGCAACATACGACTCTTGGTGGCTTTTTAACACCCTCCTTTTTGTCGTTGAAAACGGTGTCTGCTTTCTCAACTTTCTTCTTCATTTCATCGTCAATAGTTGGGACAATACGGCGTTGTTCATTTGTGTAAATTTTTGCCGAGGGTTTTTTCGCTGATTTCTTCGACTTTGTTAGGTTCTTAAGTTCTTTCTCCTCGAGCTGTGAATTTGTTATGAAAAAAATACAAATATTCAAGAAAATTTACGAATATCGTAGCTTTTAAGTATAGCATTTGTGTATTTTCTGAACATGTACCTTGTTCAATTCAGTCAAAAGATTATCCAAATCTTCTTTCCACATTGACGCAGGAGTTCTCGCCTGTAGACGTTGGACCTCTTTCATTTTTTCGTCCCGTTGTCTCATCAACTCTTCCTTCTTTTCTTTCGTCAAATTCCACATACTCATGCCCAGCAAATAATCGAAATTTTCTTTCTCGATCTGGGCCGCACTAGTCGCTTCTTCTTCGGCATTAGCGGCTGCTTCCTCCTGTGAAAAATATCGTAATTTTTTAGTTTATGATTTTTCTTTCATATAACGAAACTCTCCTCTTTTCTTTCGCTTACTCGGAAATCCTCCTTGAGTTGCCAAAGTTTCATAATAATATATTAATTGCATGATTATTAACTGACAAAGACATTAATCAGAACCGCATATATTTGAGGTTTAGATTTGTTAAATAAAACTTTCTCTCACCAATGTTTCTTCCCTGTTCTGGCTCAATTTCCAAGCAATAACCGGGTCCGATTGATACTCTCGACGTACGAGCTCGGCTATCATATCCTTTTTCTTTTTGTTCTCGATTACGAGATCGCCGTCGCACTTTTCACATATGAATCTCGCCTGATTGGATAATTTTGCTGCCTCGGCTTGCAATATACCCTCGAGATAATCTTTTCTCTTCTGATATCCTATCAGCCTTGCCCCGTAAAAACCTCGTAATATCTGTGATACATTTTCGTATTTTCTCAGGCATAAATTTTCGTCGAAGGCGCACTGTAAAGAATTTTCGTATTATTATTATCACTATTGGGGTTTTCTGTGATTCATTAAATAACTTTTCTTCATATCTTCATTTCTGTGAATTATTGGCCAATTTTTCATAGAAAACAAATAATTAAGACGAACCATTGAAGTTATCGAAGCTGTTGTTTGAAGTTTGAAAGCCCTGTGAAGACCATCTCTCTCGAGTTCCATGAGCTTTTCGCGACTCATCGTAATGACAAAGTGCACGACCGTGTCGGTATTATATTCCTTGTAGTCACTGAGAAAAAAAGATTATTTTCATTACAATAAAGCACTTTATGAAAACCTTATCACATATTGTTTGAAAAAATTGAACCATTTAATATTCGAAAAATTAAGAATTAGGCTCACGTGATGATTGAAGGTGTTTTATCGGTTCCATGAAGCATAGGCTCGAGGACGTTTTCTTTGTATGTTTGGGTCCATGTGCCAACAGGCAATTCAGTGATCTCGACTTTGTCAGGCCCGATAATTGATATTTCACCGCTGTAAACATATCTGTAATCGCCGCAACTTTCGATCGTTCCTTTAAAGTTTTTATAGAAAGGCACCTGAAGGCAAAAAAATAAAAAATGTATAGCAAAATTGACGTAAAATTAAAAAAAAAATTGGTAGATAAGAACGAATTTAGCAAGGAATAAATTACCATTGGCTTTGGTTCGCCACCGTCGAGCATACGATAAATGTTTTCAATAATTTCGCGAGGATTGTAATTGGGGATTTTGGTCATCCAGCCAGTGCCAATTCCATCAGCGCCGTTCACAAGTACCATCGGTATTATCGGCATATAGTGGACTGGTTCGATTTTTTGATTGTCATCATACTCGTACTGCAGTATAGCATCGTCGAATTTGTGAAAGATAAATCTCGTAAGTGGACTGTAAAATAAATATATATAAATTCCACATTTATTAACGAAATAATTCAAATAATCCGCAACGTCAAAAAATAGTTAAAGAAACAGCTCCAATTCTGTAAAAACTCCATTTCTATAAATAAAATTAGTCGAATAAACAAAAAAAGAATACCTGAGTTGAGTGAAAATGTAACGAGGGCTCGCGGCGTCTTTACCACCCGTGAGTCTCGTACCAAATTGACCGTTTGGTTGGAGAAGATTGATGTTGTTGCTGCCGACGAAATTTTGGGCCAAATTAATAATCGTAGCCATGAGCGAAGCCTCGCCGTGATGATAGGCCGAAAGTTCACCAACTGCACCCGCTAACTGTGCAACTTTAACCTCTTTTTTGTCGTTACGTTTTAAACATGTGAACAAGACTTTTCTTTGTCCCGGTTTCAAGCCGTCGACCATATTCGGTATCGAGCGAACATTGTCGTAATTACTGAACAGCACGAGCTCCACGTTTATAAAGTCCGAGTAACTGACCGCTTTCGTATCTTTCTGATACAAATATTTTTCTCCAAGCCCAATCTCTTTTCTTCTCTTTGTATCTTCCATGTGATTCGTTAACCAATCTTTACGCTGATCTACACATTTTTTACTGAATGCCATTATTATGTTTTGGTCGTCCTCGTCGCCCCCGTATGTGAAACGAATTCTGTGACGAGCCATGTTCTCGAAATATTCTTTAGCCTCGTCCGTATTGGACGTTCCCAAACCTGAACAATTTCATTTATTATTAGTATTTTTTTGTAAAATTAGAAAATTTAGAAATAATTAATGAGATTTATTTATCAGATGTTTTTTCTGGTACCAAATTATTAGGACTTTGGTACGTCTTTTTGTTGCTTGAAAAATGTAGAACGCTTATCACGAAATAACGTGGTGCGTTGAGTTTTTGTAATTAGTTAAAAAATAAAAACCTTTGTAGTATTTGATTCTGTAAGTGTGAAAATTTTCTGTCTCTTTCTTCCACGCCTCGAATTCCGGTAATGAGAAAAAGGAGAGAACGTGGCTACCCTTTGTAGCTTTGACGATCGGAGTTATGAATTCTTCGACGAAATTGAGCCTTAGAAGTGTCGGCCAATTGTGATGAATAAAATTGATGAGAAGACCTTTAATGTGGGAGCCATCCTGCAATTAATACAGAAACGATATTTTTATTCAAGACAATTTTACAATGAGCTTTAATATTAAATTTGATTTCAAGTCTTTTCGAATATGAAAATTCGTTTAAAACGTATTGAAAAAATTACCGCATCCTGATCTGTCATGATCATCATTTTTCCGTAACGGAGCGTTTTAAGATCTTCTCTCGTCTCGTATTTTTTCTTATATTGGAGGCCAAGAATCTTGATCAAATTGTTTATCTCGGCATTCTCGAGAATCTGCTTGTGTGTAGCTTCGCGAACGTTCAAAATTTTACCTATGAACAATTTAGAAATATCGATAGCAAGATCGAAAAAAAAACCAGAAAAAATTCATGAAATTATAAAATTGTAATGGGGTTAAAAAAAATTTCAATCACTACAAATTATTTATATTAATTATTTTTCATTGTAAATTCCTACCTTTCAACGGAAAAATTCCGTACTTGTCTCTGCCGATTGAGGCGATACCCGAAACGGCCATGGTCTTTGCCGAATCTCCCTCAGTGAGGATGAGAGTGCAGTCCAAAGATTTGGCCGTTCCTGCATCGTTGGCGTCTTCGAGTTTCGCGATACCTTGTAGCTTACGTTTTTTCGATTTTGGTCCCAATTTTTGTAACTGAATGTCCGCCTTGTATTTCGCCCACGATAACACGGCCTCGACTATACCGATTTTCGTCACCTGGTATGGACAGAAAAACATTTATGTCAAAAAATATAATCATTTTTTTTTAAATGACGAAAAAAAAGTAAAACTTGCAGTCGTTATGAATTTTTCAGTGATTGTACACTTTGATCCAAAGCTCTTGGCTTGGAGCGTCATGTTTTCTTTCGTCTGCGAGTCGAAGGTTGGATTGTTTATGAGACAATTCACAAACACCCATAAATGATTTTTTATTTGAAATGGCTTTATCGCCACTCCGCCCTTGTTCTTTTTCTTCAATGTTTCTGTGAGATTTTTCACTATTAAATCTGTCACGTGTTCGACGTGACGTCCACCCTAAAAATAATTGAAAATTATTACTTTACATTGACATAATGGACTATTTTTTTTTTTAACAAATGCTGAATGCCTTGACTGCCATTTTTGTTAAAAAAAAAAAAAAAAAAACGATTAAACGTATAGTTCAATTTTTAAAGTATTTAACGATAATTATGCGCAAGGAAATTCTATTTTTCGAACCTTCGTAGTAGCGATACTGTTGACGAAAGACATTTGTTGAAACCCTTTGTCCGATATAGTGACAGCGACTTCCCAGCGTGCATTACAAGACTCATAAGCGACTTTTAATGGATTACCGACATCGTCCTCCTTTCCTTTTACGTAGAGATCAACGTAATCCTTGAAACTTTTAATACCGATTCTCGAGCCGTTCAAAAAGACTTTGACGCCTCTCGAGGACGCAGCCACATCGTAAGCTCGTCTCGACATCAAAGCTACGATATCATCATCGAGTTTTTCCATTTTGAATTTCGATAGATCCGGCGAAAATGTGACTTTTGTGAAATCTTCACCGGTAAATTCTTTGACCCTGGGCTCACTCGCTTTGCCCATGTTGTTGCCCCAAGTCTACAAATTTATTCGTTTATTAAAACTCCGGAAAATTATTAGTCTTAATAAGTAACCACTTTTTTAAAAATTAACATCCGCCTCAAATGTTTATTTTCCAAAATATAATTTCGCCAAGTAAAGTCTTACTTGTTTCAAGCTTTTTTTGTACTCTCGAGACGCAGTCTCAACTGTGAACCGATGACTGAAAATGTTACAGAGCTTGGCGCCATAGCCGTTTCTACCACCAGTTACTTTTTCTTCCTCGTCATCATAATTCGACGATGTCAGTAAGTGTCCGAAAATCATTGTCGGGACAAACATTTTTTCCTCCTTGTGCATAACTACAGGAATACCTTTGCCGTTGTTCCACACCGATATCGTATTGTTTTCTCTATAAAAATCATTATATGAATTTGTTTATTTAGACTTTGTTTCTCCACCATCTGCTGAATTCAATCCGACGATTCAAGGTCTGCAAATTAATGCTATTAACCATGAGATAAAATTTACTTGATAGTAAACAAAAGAAAATAAAAAAAATAAAATAAAATAAAATAAAAAAATAAGAAAATATTGAAAATGAACAAATGTTTTTTTGTAAAGTTTTGTATATATGGAACTTACGCATCAATATCTATTTTGATGCAGTTCATTTTATCATCACGTTGTTTGTTGTCTGCCGCGTTGACCAATATTTCGTCAAATATTTTGTAGAGACCAGGGACATATTTGATCTCTCGCTGAACCATCATTTCTTTTTCTGCATCATAGACCCACATGAGCTCGGAAACGAACTCAACGGATCCAATATAAGAATCAGGCCTGAGTAAAATGTGTTCAAGCTGAGATTTCTTCTGGTAAATACCCTCGATGGTTTTTTTCTTGGGGCCGGCATCGCCGGAGCCATTTGCCACAGCACTCATTTTGCAAAAGTTTAACCTTGTGCTTCTGGAAATAAAAGAAAAAAAACACAATAACCACAAATTTCTGGAATTTTATTGTCTCTTTTATTTTGATTAAAAAAAAATTCCATCACTGAAAAATACAGAACTTTGAATTTGATAGCAAGCATGAAAACGATCTGGAGCAAGCTTCAAGTGTGAACGATCGAGGCAATCAATTTGCCGAAGATCGCACGATACAACGAAAAAAAAAAGAAAAAAATCGTACCGACAAATGATTTTGAAAGAAAGGCGGGAAAGTGGCGTCATCTATGATTGGCTAATGAAATAATAGGGGACGCCGCCGTAATTTCCCGCACATTTGCACGTAATCTTTCAACGGTTTTTTCTAGACCTAGCTTCTTTTTTTGCTACTTTTGCATCTCGACGCCGATTGTAGGATTTTATTTATTTAATTTTAATTTTTTTAATTTATTACTTTTTCCTCGTATTATTTGTGATTGATGAGTTTCGACCCACCTTGGAGCGTCCTGAGGTTAAAACAATCACGAAATCCCGATGTTGATCGGCGTTCGATCAATGGGAAACCGTTGAAAGTATCAGAGAGCGTCCATTTGCGGTATAAAATTGCCGATTGGCATATCCCCCCCCAAGGCCACTTATTGTATCTCGTTTCCCAAGATTTTTCCTCTTCAATTGTTTTGTCTATTGGTTATCACTTGTTTCGCACTATTATACGCGACTTAAAATAAGAATGAGAATAAAATACTATTTCGGCTTAAAACGCGCACGATAGATCCGACGCGCGCGGGCTTTGGATAAAATGGCTATGAGAACGCGACGTTATTTCGTGTATTTTGCGAGGGAGAATTTTTTTTTCTCTATCTTTCGGCACGCTCCTACACGTTCTTTACTGCTCAAAGCGCCTAGCGCCGTCAAACGCTAACCGAAGAAAAGGTAAGGGACGAAAAGCCGTCGGTACACACACGTTGCCAACTACTTTTTTTGCCAAATGGTTATACGTTTCGGACGCCGGAACTTAGCGCTCACGCCATCAGTTGGCGTTTTTTTTAAGCTAATGGCGTTACGCGCCAATTGAATTGAAAAAGCGGGAAAGCCACCGGAAAATGATATATGCATTGCACGCCCAGGTAGCAATTTTCAAAAAGTTATCCGAAAGTTATCTTAACGGACAACACCACTGTGATGGCTTCAAAAAATCGATTTTTTGAAAACCATTTTAAAAAATCTAAAATACTTTTAAGATTGAAATGCCGTTGGACCCAGGTCGAAAAAATAATTATTTTCGTAGATATTGAATATTTTGTAAAGCGGTGCAGCGGTCCGCGTCGCTCGGGGTCCCAACTTTGAACGCGTTTTTCTCAAAACCACTTTTTGAGTGCGGCACGCAGCAGAACTCGAGCAATTTTTATCCGATCGATTTCAAATTTTTACTGTATCAATAAAAGTAGATTATCTAGAGAAGTACATAAGATTTTTTCGATATCTCAATAATTATAAAAGTTATAGCCTATTTTCGACGAGAAATTTTGCTCAAAAATCATTCTTTAATTTCAAAGGCGTGCCTATTTTTTAAAAATCAATATTTTTCCAAATCCCTATGTACTTCTCTTCAAAATATCATATTATTAACGAAAACACTCGGTATTTTTTTCAGACCGAAGTTGAAGAGAGTTCTGCTGCGTGTCGCGAACCACTGCGAAGATGACGCGAGAGCTTCCCCAGCGCCACCATGCGGCGTGAAAAATGTGAAAAAAATGTTTTTTGATACATTAATAAACAAGGAACAAAACTCAAAAAAAATTTTCGAATATCTTTTTTTTCCCACAAAAAAAAATTCTTGAAAAATGTGAAAAAAATAGGGGGTCACAGTGGTGTTGTCCGTTAAGGATATCTAATGTCCGTCCGAAAGTCATCCGAAAGTTATCAACCTATCCGAAAGATAACTTTCAGATGCCTTTCGGACGGACATAAGATATCCTTAAGATAACTTTCGGATAACTTTTTGAAAATTGGTACCTGGGCGGCAAAAATAAACATGTGAATAGACGTTATGAAGATTTCTTCAAATATTGGAGTTCAATACTTTTATTCTTATTTCACGCAAAATAAATCACACTTGGTTGCTCGTATTTTGTTTTCATTAATTTTATAATCGAAATAAACATTTATTACATGAATAATAAATGAGAAACTTGCGAAAAAGTACGAAACGCCGGACATTAGGAAAAGGTAAGTGGAATTTTTAATAATAACTCCCCTTTTGCCAAAAGAAATCATTTGTTTTTTAATAGTTAAACTTCGGTGTATATGCGTGGATCTTATGTTTTTTGCCTCGTGATGTTATGAATCTGTATATAGTTTATTCTTTACCTAATTTAATTTTTTTTTTCTTTAATTGATAAGTGCTGTTGTGTCGGGTGGATGTAGCCAAGCTTCGCATTTTTTTCTGGTACAATTTCTCAATTTCCTTTCATACTTGTCCAGTGACAATTTTTTTTTTTGCTTTGGCGAGCAAATTAAAAAAAAAAACTTCAAAAGGAATTGTCGCACAAAGTTCGCTGATTACTCCGATACTTCGATCGTCAAATTTCGAACTTTAATATCGTTCTCTGCAATTTAATACGAGAAATAAATCGTATAAAAAATTGGAGAACCAAAGAAACCAACCATACTTGGGAATTAAATGATAAATGAATATTTGCCGGTTGTCGGTGACATTGAATCACATAAAAAATACTGTACAAGCGCATTTACGCTGACGAAAAAATCTTCACCTTTAATGTTTTTCCTTAATTTGTTAATCCGTCGAAATTGCGCATTTGTCTCGTCGTTCTTTTACTCTATTTTTTTTTTCTCCAAATTCATGAGAAGAAACAAATCGTAACGCGCTGTTTGGATTCGATTTTTTTTTGTCGTATATCCTGCTCACGCACACTCGGCATTATTCGCGCTTTTTGCTGTTGTTTTCCTTGATACTCATAGCAAGAAGAATGATTATTTTAATTGTTGACAAATTTTTTTGATTTTTTGTCATTCCGATATTGATTTTTTTTTGTCCTATTTGTGACGTAAATATTCTCGGATGATTGAGCGTCGGCACGTTATTTTTGTTTCGAAATCCCTCAGCGATCGTCACGATAATACTTAATAAAATATAAACAATGGCTGTCGTTGAAATCAGCGCTTGTTTTTATTTTTTACTCTTTTATTTATCCGGAAAGTAATTTCCCGAAGGAAATGTCCACGAGCGCTCGCTTCTTTTCAAATTTCTTTCGTTTTCTCGTTTTACCGATATTTACAAAGCCTGGGACAAATGCCCGTGCTTATTTTTGCTTTCTTCTGTATTTTCATTTTCTCGATTTTATTCATTATTTCTTACAACCTAAACATCATATGTCTTCGTTTATAAACAATTTCATAGAAAATTTATGTGATTAAAACAACGCAAGTAATGACAATTACTTTTTCTGAGCATAATAAACAAATTTGTACAATTTATTATGCGCGCCCCCCTCTTTTTAATTCTATTAATTAATCTTACATCTAAAAAAGTGTGTTTTATTCTCGCTTGAAATTGTTTTTGTCTTCTTCATTTCTCGCTACGTTAATTGTTGCCGGAACGTCTTGGTCACGCTTGGTGTTTTTCTTCTAATCTCAAAGAATATAATATTAATATTAAGAATAATAATAATAAAATAATAATTCCATTTCTCGCGCGAAATTAAATTTGTGTCGTTCAACGCTCGTTAAGAAACCGCTGGTCATGATTTTCTAAATTGCCTAATGGCCACTGACTCGTTATTCTACACTAATTAGAGATGTTCTTGTTTGTTTGGATTTGTGTTGTTTTTTGTTTTTAAACATGCATATTAGAATTCATACATGTGTCCCATTTACATGTACACTATAAATACGAATGTAGCGCCGTATGATTTTTCCTCGTATTTTCTCACTCGCACATTCACACACACTAACGCTCGTTTTCTCTTTTGCTAAAGTTCATTCCATCATTCACGCGAGGATGATGGAATTTCGGTCGCAAGAAGAAAGGAAACAAAAATATATATGTATTCACACAGCTCGCTAATAAATAAAGAATCTTTACGAACCTACTTTGCCTTAAACACTTAAGATCTTAAAATTTATGAACAAGATACGCCTCGTTCTTGTGGGTGGGCTTCGAGGGGGGGGGGGGGGAGAATTCGTTCAAGATGTTTCACTTTCACTTACTGGCACCGAATACAAGTCCCTTCGTTAAACGCAAACTTCACTGGCACTTGATGAGAAAAAATCACTTCTTTCTCTTCTTTCGTACCTCATTTACCCTCGGAAAACTTTTCCCTCAGACTTTTGATTTTATGAACGAAATACGTCTCGAGAGATTCGGCACACTTGAAAAACGGCGATTCCTTTGGATTGTAGTAGCGACAATTGTCAAATATTTTTGTCATGTCGCCGATAAACTCGCTCAGCTTCCTGTACGATCTGTCGGTTATCCTCAATTCAATCGTTTGAAGATCTATTTACACATTAATAATATATTAATTCACCTTACGAAGTACAAAATAAATTCAACATTATTTTCGACCGATTAAGGGAATTGAAAATTACTTTGAAATTATTTAGTTTTAGTTTCAACTATTTACATCAAATTGTGCGAATATTAAGTGAAGATTCAAAGAAAAAAAGATCGACATGGATAAAATATTTTTGATTACGTACCCATAGGTTCCTTTATGACTTTGTAATAATCCGGTGCTTCATTCGGGTCTACCGGCTCCATAAAAGGCCAAGCACTCTTGTGTGCCTAATTTATAACAATGTAAACAAATTTCTTCGGTTAGCACGGATCCTAACTTGTGGGGGTTCTCTTTTTTTACTTATAACATTTTTGTCTATTTTTTACCTGTATCTGTTTGATGAGTTTCTTCAATAAGTCTAAATCTTTGTTGTTCAGATTTTTCATATTTGCAAAATTGACGGAAGAGTTTCGTTGGCAATTTGGACAGACGTACTCATCGATGTTATCGGCCTCCGATTGAAGAATTCCGACGCAACGTCCGTGGAACCAGTCCTGACACTTGTCACAGCATATGTAAAATCTGATGGAATTAAATGAATAATTTATCGTTAGGATCAGTTGACAAAAATAAGCTTATACAATTGTTGTTTCCTTGATGAATTTATTTGACTTACTGAGACTCATCGTACGGTTGTTTGCAGAGACAGTAAAGTTCTTGAGTTTCTCGTGCGTGACGACATTCTGTACATACAAATTCCGAGAGGGATTTACTCATTTCTTCGGTGATTCCGACGCATTCGCCGTGGAACCAATTATTACATAAATCGCAACCAACATAAAATCTGCAACAATTATTTCAAACATTCAATGAATAAACGAATTACAAAAATGATCAATAATTCAATCTTTTAAATGATTGTCTATAAATGTTACGCAGATAAAAAAGAATCTGGCAAATCATACTTAGTCTCGTCATACGGTGTCCTGCAAAGACAGTAGAGTTTCTCTTTTTTCAGACGATTCGTTGTTGATACGGATGAAACGCCGGGCGGTGTACTACTATTTCCTTGCGAACTTCGATGCTTCTTTGGTCTTCGACTCGTTGGACTCGCTTGTTGAGGTAGTTGAGTGTTTGATTTGCGCTTCGCGCTACCGACTTTAACCTCGTCCTGTTTGTGTCTCTCGGCTTTCGTTCGGGTTGTCAATTCAGCAGAGAGATCCTTCTATATGTTTACAAAAAAATTACAACAAATTTGCACAGTTTTTAATATTTTTCAGGAGCATTTACTCGAACGAAGAAATATAATAATGAGATCAATAATAATTGATATACCTGAATATCGATTTGGAGCTCTTTTTCGAGCAAAGCTCGTTTCTTGAGTATGTCCTTCTTGAGAAGTTCTTTGTGGCGAAACAGCAGTACTTGCATACGCGAATGTACCTGCAGTTTTCTTCTCGCCTCTTGCGAATCTTTCAATTTTCCCGCTCGACTTTTCGGTGTCGTCTCGTTCTCCGTAATCTCGTTTATCTTATGAGTCCTGAGAAAGTAATCCCCCAACTACACGTTAAGAAGCAAAAACTTTGTTTTTTTCGTGCGCGCGATTTTTTTTTTATAACCCCAAACTCTTTCGCCTTTTCCTACCCCCGGCTCTTTGAATTTCGCATTTTCTTTTCGAGCCAAGACTTTGATTAGCCAACAACCGTTTCGTGTTTACGAAAAAAACAAATAGGAGATTAGAGAAGCCAATGATGGTTAATGCGTTAAACGATTAAAATGCAGCGATTGTTACAATTTTTTGTTTTATAAAATTTGTCTCAAAATTAAAACGAGTTTAACACAATCTATCATTGATATATGCATTGCAAAAACAAACTATATAGATAAGTTAAAACTGATTGAAAAAATAATACTACGTGAGACTTAGTTAAATATTTTGGTAAATGAAATTGGTTAATTACGCGCGACAGTCGTCAACAGATCGGTTAGTCCTGAAATAAAATAGGCACGGTGTGAGATAAATGAAAGAATGAAAGCGATGCAAGCGGGAAATTTGAAAATAATTGCGACAAATGAAAAGAAAATAAAAAATCGTCCGATTATCTCACCTGGAAACTTCGCGATGCTCCTGCCTATTAGGCGCGGCCCTTTTTCTCGCCGGTTCAGCCCAATCGTGATTTTTCTCGCCTGCCTGAACGCCCGGTGTAGAATTTTGCGTGGTCGTTGTTGCGTTCGTCGTTGTTGGCGTCGAACTCGTTGTATTGGCCGATTGTGGCGCTGGTCTTTTTCGTGAAGGTGCTCTCGGTGTCGTGCTCATCATTGTTGCCGTCACACCGTGATTTTGATTACTCGACAACGAACCCTCGGTTCCACCTTTCATTTGTTTTTCCTGATATCTTTGCAGTTGTAATAACTTTTCCTCAATCTCAGGATTCAAATTTTCTTGTTTTAGAGCGTTCTTTATAGCTAAAAAAGATATCAAACAAAAATATCCTGGTTATTGGTTAATTCATCATTCGGTTTTGTTTCGTAGACCTCCATCACTATAAATTATACTCATCAATTTGACATTTGAATATTGATATGAAATTAAATTTCAAAATACGTTGAATTTATGATTACGTAAAAAATAAATACAATAGCAAATGATAGAAAAAATTGATATCTTACTTTGTTGAATGTAATCCGGAGTGAGAATGAATTTGTTCGGCGATGATTGCGTGGCGTCCTTGGATCCCTGTGCAGGTTGTTGTCCATTAGGGAGTGAAGTTTTTTGTGGTGATTCACTTTCAGAAACGCTAGCTCTGCTAACTTGTTGTACAACGACTTTCGGTTTTTCCGGTGTGGCCGGTACCGCCGTTTGCGAAGCTTCAGCGGTCACCGTTTCCGGTTGGCTGTTTACGGATGGAGCGGTCGCTGGCGATGAGGGAACGACCGCTGGTTTCGTCAGCGGAGTCGAGGGGGTACTCGGCGTCGTGGATGCCTGCTGCGAAACGGTCTGAGTGGCTGGAGTCCCGGGCGCTGGTTGCACAGCCAAATAAATTTTCGTTGGTCCAAGAACTCCTTGTTTGCCCGTAGTCGCTTGAGCTAAGAAAATTTGATTTTATAAAATTTTATTTCCAGAAAATTATTGTAAATTGTGCGTATATATTTTAACAAGAGATCTCGACGCAATTTAATGACGCAGGCTGGGATTTACCTTTGAGCAATTGTTGTTTAACCTGTTGCTGTACCATGGCCAATTGTTGAGGCGTGAAATCATTGCCTTGCAATCCTTGAAGTACGATTCTGGGGCCTTGTGTCGTTTGAATAACTTGAGCAGTGACGCATTTGATAACAGTGCCAGGAGGTTGTCCAGCGAGCAAAGAAGCTTCAACACTTCCAGGTGCAGGTGGTGCATGAGTTTGGCTCGTCGTTGTCGTTTGCGTCGTGGTGCTGGTCGCACTCGTTGTTAAATTATTTTTCGACGATTCTGTCGTTTGATTAGCCGCGTTCGCGGTCGCAGTTGAAACCGTCGATGTCGTCGACGTCATCGTCGTTGTTCCCGTCGTAATTAGCGATTGAACCATTTGCTGCGTCGTCGTTGCAGCCTGAATCAAATTTTTACTTTGAGTTGTCGCCACGTTGCTCTTAAGGATGAGACCACTGTTGGTCGAATTTAAGTGCACTATTTGATTTCCCGTTGGTGTACTGCGTATCACAACTTGATGACCACCGATCGTCGCCAATTGAGCCTTTCCACTTGCCAATTGTTGCGCCAAACTCGTGTTATTTACCACCACCTGGTTCGCCGTTATCGTCTGACTCACTGGTGACATTACCTTTAAAAAAAAAAAAAAAAAACCCCCGTTTTTTAGTTAAAAATAGCGTTTGGTTTTTACATTTTGAATAAAATACAAATTTATTGAAAAAATAGATGAATTTCGTAAATATTTCTTACCTGTTCCTGTACAATTTGTCCGGTATTGGCGACGACGACCGTATTTTTTTGGGGTGTCGTAGTCGTCCCGGCGTTAACAACGTTGGGTGTTACGGCTGTCTTAACACGTTGTATCGTTTGACCGGTCTGGGGTGTAGAAATTTGAGAGCTTTGATTGACAGTTTTTATTGCGATTGGTTTTCCAGGTGTTGCTTTAATCGGTGTCGAAGTGACGATCTTGTTCGTAGCCGTGGCAATTTTTGGTGTCGTCGTAACAACGTTCGTCGCGACTCCGCTCGTTTGTTGTGACGGACTCGCCGCGATCGTTTGCCCGGTATTTAGTACGTGAAGCTTTCCATCGGGCATTTGTACAAGTTGTTGACCTGGCATTAATCCACGAACTTGTAATTTTCCATCAGGACCCCGAAGTATTTGAACTCTTTGTTGAACTTGTTGCACTGCCACTTTTATCAATGATTGTTGTCCACTCTGCTGATTAGGCTGGTTTTGCTGTTGTTGTTGCTGTTGCGGAGTTTTCGGCAAAATACTCGTTGTTCCAGATACCACTCGAGTCGTACCATCGGAGGCTGGAGAATTATAACATTTTATTCATCAATTAGCGGTCCTTGAAATTTTTAAATGGCGGAATTTTAATTTCAAAAATCCTTCTTTTTCGAACGGCTCATTTTATCATTGTAATAAAGTTATGGTTATTATAAACATTATTCATAATTATTAGTTACGAGTGTCGCAATTATTGTAGTTTTTATGATAAATTATTGTAATGTTTAACTCACACTTCGTCATGTAAATACGACGAGTTCCAAGGAAAGTTTTGTTCTGATTGGGCGTGGTGAGAAGAGAGGTGAGTTGAGATTTTGCCTGGGTGTTTGGACTGGCCGGAATCGCCACTTTCGATACAACCTTGACGGTTCCATCTGCGAATTATTCACAAAAATAAATTAAAATCAATACCAATCACATTGATTACGAATTATTATTGTTTCAATCATAAATAAATAAATAACGAATAGGAGTTTATAAATAGTGATTCTTGTTTACCGAGATTCGAATTTGTGGTGACTTTGACGAGCTGACCAGGTGATGAATTAGCCGGACTTTTCAGAGTCTCAAGCGCACGTTTCTGTTGATGAGCCGCTCTTTGCATCCTCAATTGTTGTTCCATCTTTTCTTTGATTTCCTCGGCTGTTCCTTTGCCGCTTACCAATTGTTCGGACACTGACGAGTTACCACCTCGATTGAGACCAATAACAACTGACTGCTGCGGCCCCGAACGACTCCTAGTAATAATCTGGGCATTAGCCTTCTCTAACCTGGATATGCGAGACAGACACACCAATGCCATGGGTTAGTAACGAGTGGTTTTTAGTACCGAGAATTTTCGTTTTTTTTCCTTTCCCCGGCAGATGATAAAAAAATAATTTCAAATACTCTACGAGCCGATAACAATTTTAGCCAAACGAAGATCGCCATTTTCATTTACGAATTAAACTACCAAACAATAAAAGCGTTAAAAAAAATATATAAACGTGTATTTTAACGAAATTTTGAGCCTAGATAAATAGTGCAAAGTTTTTTTTTCCTCGAGTGTCCTGTACAAAATTTTTAATTTCGACCAATATTTGAGTATTTTTGGCGATTTGTTACTTTCATTTCAAGCAAACTGGGAGGAAATTTTCGAAAATTCGGTTCTAGTTTTGTTAGTAATGAGAACAAACATCGCGATGAATGAACAAGTATAACATGACAAAACAAATAATGAAAAAAAAAGATTAAAATTGGTCCCTGTACATTTCCCATAACTCACCGATCACCGTATTGCTTTATTTCCCATAATTCAAGCTTATCCTCGTCGACCCATTCCTCGGAGACTTGTGGTTCGGTGCTTTGTGGTGATTCTGGACGTTTGCGCTTTCTTAAACCACTTCGTATCGATGTAACTTCTGATAAAGGAAGATAATTGTAATGACTGAATAAATATTGTTAAATAACGATCATAATAAAATAATAATGTCAATTCATTTTATATTTGTACAAATGGAAATTTTGTCATTTTTTATTTGTATGAATTGTGCGTTTTACGAACCTCTGACTTGTTTCGGTAATTCGAGGGGTATAACGACTTTTCTTCTGAGATATTGTGTTCTATCCATAAATTGTCCAACTTGACGATGTTTCAATATTTCAAGGGACATGATTTCGGTGTCGGTGGTAATTTGATGTTTACCATCGGAGCTGGCGGGTTTAGCGGCCATGTCGTCCCATCTGAGACAGGCCCAAAGTATTCTCAATTGAAGAGCAGCAGCGGCGAGAGATTTGAGTCCAACAGTTCGATAGAGCCAGCACGTTTTGAAGAGAGGTCTAGGACAGGGATAAGGCCATACCGACATGTTGGCTTTGGCCATATGATGAAAGCCACTGACCGGTGTACGTCCGCCTAAGCGCGACAATTTTCGCAATTCGTGCTGAGGCAAAAGCAAAATACTGCGTTGTTTGTTTTTCGTCGCGAAGGTTGAGCACAACGGATATTTCACGGGTGTTCTCTTTTTTCGTCTCTCGGCCAATGAGATAGCGACTTTTTTCAAATAAACTTTGCCTTCGGTCGAGACGGTCGAGTAAATTTTCGTACTTCCGTCCGGATTCAATTCTTTGGCCATTGTCGATCTTTGAACAGTCCTACCTCGCCGATTTACGACTGTCAAGGACGTCGCTCCGGTGGTATTTGAATTTTCACTTTTTACTTCTCCACAGGAATCCACGGTAGTTTTGCAATCTTTTTCGTCTTTGACTTTTATTTCCTCGTCCACCACTTCGACCTTGATCTCAGTCACATTGCCCAAACTCGTGTCCAATTTTTGCCTCTTGGCCAATGGCGATTCGCAGACCTCGATGGGGCTTTTTTTCACGGGAGTATTCGTGGCTGCGACTTCCTCAGCGCAGTGCGTAGCCAAAGCGACCGCCGATTCCAAATCTCTTCTTATCGCATCTTTGTCATCTTTTTTTACGATCAAGTTCGTCATCATCGCGTTTCCGGCCGGAGAGGGTTGATTGTTATTGAGGGCGTTTGCTTTTCGAAGCAGTGCCAAAAGATCGCGTTTCAAACGAGCTTTTTGTAAGCAAATCGGCGAATAGCAAGTCGATTGAAGACTTTGAGGAGTTACGGGAGTTTTGCCGGCTTGTCCGGTCATGTTACAATATTTCGAATAACATGCACCATTTTTACCGAGTCTCATGATCGCCGCGTATTGCCCACGCACCTGTTGTATCCTTTTTGCTATAACGGCCAACATTTCACGCGCCGTTGGAGAAATTCCTTTATTTGCGGGTTTCCCCACAAGAATGTTGTGCAAAGAATTTTCTCCGGGTTCGTTAGTGTTTTCCTCGGTATTCGTTGAACTTTCGCGATCCTCTTTGTCGCCGGTAGTCCCGGAGGTTTGCGGCGTCGTCACATTTCTCAGACCACCAATATTCGCTTGAAGAGCAGCTTGCTCGCGCGTTTTTTCCGATTGTAAGAGTCTTCTCTCCTCGAGAAGCTTGAGATGAGTTCGTCGCGATAGAAAATCGTCAATACGAGTTTTCTTTGCGATTTTTGGATAGTGTAAGCGTCCGTGAGTAGTGAGCGCTTTGGTAATATCGATTTCCTCGAATTTCTCGATCGGTGGAAAAACTTTTTTGATTCTCATGCCAGCGAGAAAAGAGGGACAAGCTTTAGGTTCGGTTTTTACGGTTTCCTCGATTTTCGTAGATACGAGTGGTATTTTCTCTTCGGTCGTCTCGCTTTTAATCTCCACTTTTTTCGCTTCCTGAGTAATATCATTGGCCAATCGTTCTTTGAGTTCATCCTCGGGTTCGATTTCTTCCTTAATCTTCAGCACGGCTTCCTCCTCTTGTTCCGCCTTCGGTAAACAATATTCATTCATGAGAAAATCGTAAGTGGAGGGATCGAGAGCAAGGATTTTCAAGCCACCCTGATCACGTATTTGTACCATGATTTTTTGTGGTCCTCCAAGAAGACCGAGTTTGTTCATCGCTTGAAATTTGTACCGACGCGACGAGGAGATCCACAACCAACCCCATTGTCCGTGAACCCGATACTCCTCACCTTTTTGCTTCCAAACTTGGTGTTTTAATCCCAGAGTGTATTTGACAAAATTGTACGTCAAACGATTGCGCTCTTCCTCGTCCTCTTTTTCTTTTTTCTCTTTCTTGTCCAAACGCTTTTTCTCCTCGCGCTCCAAAGCCGTAACTCTCTGCAATTTAACGTGGCCCAACTGATCGTGCCAGACACTCGCAAAAACCACAGATTTTATACACGCCTGTAGAACTATGAGAGCTCGTGCAAAATCACGAGGGTTCACGCAAGCCCCGACCGCCGTAGTCCATGGTTTACGCAACAACGGCCAATTCGTGTGCATAAATGGTGCTTGAATATTACTTTCCAACTGCAATATCGTTTGTCTTATTGTACTTACGAGCAACGCTCGTGTTCCCGTCAAACTTCCGATCCACTTGAATTCCGAAGCCTGGGTGAGCGAAAATTTGTGCGACAGATGGCGTTTTTTGTCACGTTCCTCGTTTCTCTGAGGCTTATTAAGCGCGATCGGATTCGTGCTATACTGATTCACGTACGTTTTAAAATTGTTGTCCATTCCGAGCTTGAATAAGTGAGTTCCCGTCGCAATTTGATGAGCTTTTTGTCTCGTCAATCTTGTTCCCTCCACTCCTTCATCTTTCGTCGATTTGTCAAGTTTCTCCCACTTTTCCAATTCCTCCTTTGACATTATTGCCGTACTGCGACGTTTCAAATCGTCCATGTTGAAAGTTCGCGGTTGCAAAGATCCTGTTTTAGATCTCGTCACTATACTGTGCTTCTTTCCGTCTTTTACGATTGTCGATATTGTCTCTTCCGTCTCCATTCCCGTTTCTTCCGTTTCTTCAGTTTTCACATTCTTCGTTCCCGAAGTGTCCAATGACTTTCCCGAGATTTCCGGACTTTTTGTTTCCCCCGACGTTTCCACTTGCTTTTGACACTCTTCGCCAGATGTTAAAGCCAAATTTTCCTCCAACCAATCCGTACCCTCGTGCATTCTTCTTACTGCATCCTCAGCTTCCTGGCGCTCTTTTTCCCGTTTCTCTTCCTCCTCTTTTTCCTTCTTCTCTGCACGTTCTTTTTGTTGCTTTAGAATTGCGGCTGTAAACGGTTTATTTATCATTAGTTTGCGTCGATTAAAAATTTAATTTTTTTTCAGATATGTAAGATAAATATTTACGTACCATTTTCAACTTCCAGGTAGGACTTTTTGTTACCCTTTATCTGATTTGTAATAGTCTCCGTGAGTTCCATTTGCCTAACAATTTCGTCCTTGTAATCGGAAAGTTCGCGATAGAGGGCAACTTCCATCTCGTTTTTGTCCAAGCTCGACATAAGCTCCTCAAACTGCAATGGTGTACTGTAATACCACACTTGGCCATCTTCGCTCTCTCTGCAAAATAAGTATAAAGAAAAATACAAAATACATTCTTGTCATAAACATTAACGGTATTTTATATAGTTGATTTTCAATGTTGAAATACAGGGTTTACAGATATGTTATTTAGTTTTTTGTTCACTCTTTCTACATGCAAAAAGTGGAAGAATATTAGTTTTATTTAAAATTCCGATTGTCGATTTTTCGATCTTCTCGATCTCTTCTCGTTGAAAATAAAAACTCCAGTATTTGCATATGAAAATAATTGTTCTTTCAGTATTAAATGATTTTCGGTAACAAATATGAATATAAAATTCTTCAACGTTTCCATTGGAAACTTCTCGTGTTGGGCTAACGCAGCGTTAGTGTGACTTACACGAAAACGCGTCTGGCTAAAAACCAGTATTTACGTCCGTGTCGATCGAAGCCGAGATGCTCTTGTCGACAGAGCAGACCATTTTTTTCGACGTCTGGAACGCAATCGACGACGCCCGTGATTTTGTGAGCTTTGCAGATGGAGCATTGCCAATCCTCGGTGGGAACATCGACGAGGGGTGGTTCAACGCATTCGAGATGAAAAACAGCTGGACAAGTTTCGCAACACAGGAGATCGCCGAGTCGATGGCAGACGCGACAATGATCGTCGTAATGCATATTGCCTTCGTGAAGAAGATCTTCTCTCACAGGATTGGTGATGAGAAATTGATCAGTGAGGAACTGCAAAACTTTCAACCGGTCTTCGAGAGGGGTGAAAGGATATTCGCAGTTGGTAATTATTTTCAAGATGTTCTCATCAAAATGTTTGTCACTTTCCACATAAGAGCGTAAAACTTCGGGCCAGGTCATGGGGTCGACGAAATAAAGGCCCACATTGACCGAATCCTTTTGATCCAAAGGACCGAAATGAGTTTGTTGCGAGTCCTCTTCCCGCAGTAAAGCTTTTATCAGCATAATGTGAATTTCAGCAAGTAAATTCGTCTGATCGTCGCAGGTTAGCGCTGCACAAAAATCCTCGAATCTGAACGATGAGAGTCTGACGAGTGTACGAAAATGACGCAATACCTCATAGATCGAAAGACACGACATTACGTGCTCTTTGGGGATCAACAAATCCTCCGAGGATTTTGGCATTGCGAGTTTGGGTAATTCACGATTTTGCAGCCATAAAGGCTCCGGACTGGGTGCTCTCTGTTGACCAAGTAGAGCTTTTCGAGGCGTTCCGCTTGCCGTACTGAACGAAGACAATGAAAAATCACTGTCGCTCGATGGATCTGGCTCCTCTATGGACTCTGAACTCTCAATTTCGCTCTGAATCGCATCATCGTCCTGATCGCTCTTTTCGCTTGACTCGTCACCAAAGTCCGAACCATAATGGTACTCCGAATCATGATAATCAACGTTTGGATTATATCCTCTTCTCTGATACGCACCACCTACGTGACCTCCCTTTCTGGCATGTTTTTCCTTCAAACCTGGAATATGAATCATGCTTGTTTTTATCACAATTGGTGGATATTTCATTGTTGATATTAATGTTGCTATTATCAAGAATTATCACAAACTAACATAATTATTAAGAAATAAAGAATTTTGTTATTTTCATTCTGAATTTTTCTCATTTACTACGGGAAATTTAAATTTTTTGAGATTCGGGGAAAAAAAATTTGAAGTTAAATTAAAAAAAAACAGGAATTTACAAATTACTCAATGATATTAATAATTCAATAAATGCATGAGGAAAAATAATTAAATAAATAAGTAACGAACCTTTCTGTTTTCTACTTCTTGTGCTCCTCCGACTTTCTTCGGATTCAACAGGCGAAGAAGCTCGGGAAAGAGTCGGTGTGCTGGGTTGAGAGCTTGGAGTTTCGCATCCAGCTTTGTGTTGCAAGTATTTTGGTTTTTTCATAAGGTGATATTGAAATTTTTTGGGTCTTTCCATAACCACGGATTTTGGTGGACGTCCCCGTCTTTTGGCTCCGCGTCCCGTCATTTTTCTTTATTTATTTCTTCACTTCTATTACTATTCACACTGTTTCACTTGCGTATTTGCGGGAAAAGCGAAAAAAAAAATCTTGCCACCAAACGTCAAAGTCTCGTTAACACGTGGTTCGTGAGAAAGCCCGCGTGTAAACAAATACGTGTGACACAATAAAGTCGTATCCATGTTTGCCCACGATTATTTGCGCCATTTCATTCGATTAAGCGCAAAATAGTAGAAAAAACGAAAGAAAAAAAAGAGAAAACCGTGCGGTCACGTGACCAGGCACGATTTTTCCATAATTCGAGGTCTCGCAATGGCTTCAGTAAAAATAATATTCTCGTACTATCGTAGAGTTGAAAAATGCCGAATGAGCGTGACAAAAGTGCAACAAAAAACAATTATTTTGGTTGGCAGAAAAAAAAATAAGGGGGACGAAGAACGTTACACGGAATGTTAAGTCCAGTGACGCGAGGTACAAACGGGGAAGGGGGTAATTTACAATCTAGCTCCACTTCGTGAGAGCTCGTCCCTCATTGGCTGACGCAAAAGTCGCCATTTTTCTCTATATTCCTCGAAGCTTCGCGTATTTTTCGTTTATCGTGATTTTTTTCGGTCCCTCAAACGTTACACTTCGCGATATTAAGAACTTATATTTTCTTGATTGTTTCTAATGATATAATTGTCGATTGTACAAGGGTTTTTTTTTCACGCGAACAAATCGTCGGGGAGAGGCCTTGCGTGAGAAACTGTCTCGCTTGACGTCCAATCACGTCGAGTCTATCTGCTATAATACGTCGCCGTAAAACACCACGAGATGGCGCATCGAACTCTCGGGAAACGGAAAAGAAAGAAATAAGAGCGCAATTCTAACCACAATTACACCAAGATTTCGTCACAAATTTGATAGATCGACAAGTTTTTTTTTGGGAAAGTGTTCGGATGGGATGTTTTTTTTTCGCTTGAATTTTCGAGATTAAAAATGAAAGGCTGAATTTTTACGAGAATAAATATGCGAACACGACGCGACGAATCGACGAGCGTTTTTCCCCGCTAAAAGAGAACGCACACACATGCACACACGTATAACCTTAGTACGAAAGATGCTTCACGAGAGGCCACTACTTCCAATCCACCGTATATGTTATGTATATATACATCGATGCACTATATATATATTATGATACACTTTTTGTTTGTTTTTTTTTCACACGATTACGCGGCGCAACGTCAGCAAAATAGCGCGTACATTTACGTTAAATAAAATGGTTTGTTACCGCCTGATTGGTACATTTTCGGGCAAACACTTTTTTTTACAATCGATCGCACTGCCCTCTGTATTCATGAAAAATCATTTTATTTGCCCCAGAGGGAGAGAGAAACAACGAAGAAAAATAAAATGGCGTTTTCACGCATTTTATAAACACTCATTATCTGCGTATTCTTGTTGTATCACACCAGCAACACTCTTTAAATCACTACCATGTGAAAACATGGAAATTCAATCACGACACTCACTTTATGCACGAGGTTGCACTCATGATACCAGCTTGACAGGACTGTCGTCCGCCATATTGGTTTCGTAGTACAGTGCTTTGCAACTTTGGCTGTCACGAACAAAAGACTTTTAGTCTAGTAATTTCTATCAAATTAATATTGTTCGTTTGACGAAAAATCATTCTCAACCACGAGAACATTTTTTCTCTGTCAATCAATAATTATTGATCCGCGAGCGAGAATTCAGGCAAATGACGTGAATTCCCGCGCACAGTAATCTCGCAACTTTCGACTTCCGGTTGTTTGGTCAATTTTATCATTTGACATGTAATAACCGACAATGCTCGAATCGATTTTCCCAATAAAGCGAATGAAATAAAACAAGATAGTCGCAGCATTCTTCGGTACGATAAAAATGGCTTTCTTATCGAAAAATGTCGAAGATGAACCGGAAAATGGTCGTTTGACTATGCAGTTTCGAAATCATTACTATTGTTGTTGTTCTCGTCGGTACAATCGAATTTGCGCATGCGCAGCGTCAGCCGGTTTTTAAATGGCCGACCAACATTGAAATTGTGTCTGAACGAGGAAAAAACGGGCTGACAATTTTTACAAGATTGGTGCGATCAAAAGCGTAAAAGGAAACCTAACGTTCCGAGTGTTAGGAAGGGAAGGAAAAAATCAAGAAAAATGAACGGTGAAACGATGTACGCGTTAAAACCTTTGATCGCAACGAATTTAACGACGAGCAATGAAAATAATTGTATGTACGAGATGAAAAATATTCATGAAATATGTTCGGGCGATGACCATGCGTTCAAATTTTGCAACAACGTCACGGATATATCAGAGCAGGTTATCAACTTTTTAAAGGTTTTTTTTCTTCATCATTTATGCTCTACGTAGTCGTGTTCACAGCAAAGCGTGTTCATTAAAAAAAATAAAGCGTTGAGTTTGCTATTTTTTTTTTTTCGTTACTTACGTTAATAAAGTTGAATCGATGAAAGTTGAGAAATTTTCTCAGCTACTTTGATGCATGATGACTCCTCCCAAAAATTTTCACAACCACTAATCACAATCGACCGGAGAATATGGTTCTTACCGTGGCTTGATCGATCTTTCTAGCCCCCCCAATTTTTTTTTCCAACCGTACAATCGCCATGAAACTTTATTCACTAACCGACATTCCTGAAAACATCGAAAAAATATTTACAAAAAAGATGAACCGAGACGATTTCGAGCGTGTTACGAATCGCGAATAAAAAACTGTCTCCCAACTTAATATGCGTGCGTGTC
Source organism: Rhimphoctona megacephalus (assembly GCA_963989365.1). Taxonomy (NCBI): domain Eukaryota; kingdom Metazoa; phylum Arthropoda; class Insecta; order Hymenoptera; family Ichneumonidae; genus Rhimphoctona; species Rhimphoctona megacephalus. The sequence goes on along the minus strand of OZ022416.1, from coordinate 23,010,724 downwards.
GTGACGTGTGGGTTTTTCGTGATGAAAAATCAAAGTACGAAATTCAAAAGTGTCATGAGAAATTTTTTTATTATCAATTTCGAGTGATTCACATGGAAATTTCGCAAATTCGTAAAAACAACTATCTAATGTCAAGTTTTTACTAAATTCACGATATCTTCAATTTTTGTGAAATTTTTGATGTTACTTTTGTACTTTTTAAATTACGTTCCAAAAAATACATTTAAAAAATATAAAATCTCTAAAAATAGTCGATTTTTACAAATTAATACTATAACTAAAAATTCAAGCGTGCCTTGAAAATAAATCCATTTTTTGTATTAACAGTAGTATTGATTTCAGAATCCTTTGCCGGAGGTCGCTGTTCTTGAAGCGAGGCAGGAAAAAATTTTGGCTCAATTGGCGGAGCTCAAAGAACAAGTTTTGTGCCTCTGCAATGTTCTCAAATCAAACAACGCCGGTCGAACTACCTTAACACCGCCAAAAGTTCGAAATCCAATTGTTATAAATTTGATAATCAAAGCAAATCCAGAAAAACCTTGTTGGACCATTTTAGGACTCCAAAAAATATGGAGGAATGTAAATTTCAACATCAAATCTTACAAACATTCGGATGTTCAAGAAACGATTCCTGAATTCACGATACATAGTAAAAAAAAATTTCAAGATACTGTGAATGTGACCTTGATCTGGAAAAATGGTAAAAAAATGTCAATCAATTTTAATAGTCGGAATAACGTTTTCTCAATTCTGTTCTTGTTAAAATTAATCTGGTAGAAACTTTATTGACTTTAGCGAAAGAGGGACCAATCGTTGGAGCTTTTTCCAACTATGATAATATTTTTGGTGAGTGTTTCTAATAATTTTCTAATATCTGAGAAATAACTGCAAGAACTGCACTGCTGAACTGTATTTCCAGTCTAAATTGCAAAAATCGTGAAAATACGATCCATCTGTAATTGTGATTAGCAATGGCAGACTTTTTCACACATTCCTCAAAGTATTAAGATCAAAAAGAAGTACCGGTTTTAACATTAAATATTTTTTTGTAGAAATATAATTATTTTACGTCGATTTATTGATGTAATAGAAAATTTTTAGATTCAATAAAAATGATCACCTTTTCGTAATAATGATTCAGAGTACTTTTTTCTGTAGAATGTTGAATAAAAAATTAAATAAAAAAATTGCATTTCCGGAAAGATTATTCGATGATACAACCGATATTCACTTTTGTTAATAATTCTGACAGAATTGTGTGAAAAAATTTACGATTGGTAGTGGAAAAAGTTTGGCAGGTAAATCATTTTTTTGGGTTTTTGCTTCCTATATCGAACATACAATTCAGCAGGATTCTTACAGTTCTCATTTTTTTAGAAAATATAAACACTCATCCAAAGTACCATTATCGTTGGTAAAAGCCTCGACGATTTGTAGTTTGACCGAGGTCTCTTCTTAAACTTATAGCATTTTGAATGTGATTTGAGTTTGATTTCATTTAATTATTTTAAATGCAATTCAGAGTATTAAAAAAAAAATCCCGTAAATATCATTCGAAACTTAAGTGGATCAACTAAAGTTATATTAAATTGAAGAACTCGAATAATCGTACAAAAACTCGTACAATAATAGTCTTCTGAATGAATAAAGAATCTTTTTTTTTCAGTCGAGGATACCGAAATAATCCTTTCGGGAGTTCACAGTTACCCATTGACAGGCGAATCGAATATGCTTCGTTATTTGGAGCGGCAATTGTCGACAGAAAATTACGAAAAATTGTCAAATGAGAGAGAATTAAGCAGGACAGATAATCTCTTGGATTTGTCGCATCGTTTGAACTACGATTCGCCAAAAGAAATACAATCGACTTTGTCCGAGATAAGTGAAAAATTGGCCAATAAAAATTGGTTCTCGAGTGGTGGAGAACGGCCAGGAATTGTCGACGTAGCCGTTTGGTCTTCGATAAAACGAACGTCGCTGAAAAAAATTCGTTCTGATCTCACTTCGTGGTTTGAACGATGTGAAAACACATTTCTGAACTAATTTAAACATTTTCATTGTTTTTTTGTCATAAAATTTCGTAAATTTTTATTAAATGGATAACGTGTATCGAAAAAAACACCTCTCTTTTTATTTCGAGTGTACAAATGCAACCTTCGATCTGTTTTACTCCGCAGAATATCATTTTCCTCTTCCTGCTTCGTATATTGCCTACGTAGCTAAATTACTTTTATAAATAATGCAAAAAAAAAAAGACGAATTTGAACTAAAAGAGATTTGTTGGCAGTGTTTTACGGTCTATCACTTTTGTGACTTCCGCAGTACAATATTGTAATGTATACGTAAATACATTTTTATATATATACTTATAACTTTCATTTAAGGTATCTCCGAGATGGACAAAATCTAATTTCACAATAAGAAAAAGAAGCTGCAGTCAATTTTTTACCGATACTAATTTTTCCTAATTGAGTAATGGAAAACTCCAATTTTCGCGCTCGTGTAGCTCGGAGTAATCTTTTTGAATATTCGTAAAAAAGTTCTAAACTCCTTGCACGCATTTGGAAAATCGCGTTTCATCCATCTCAAGATTTGCAGCGTGAGGCAGTATTTTGGTAATTTTTTTTTTTTTTAAGCAAAAACGCAATAAAAATATTCGTGGTATAAAAATTCTTGTTCTTCACGAAATAATTATACTTGCATATTGAATAAAATGAGATTTCACATTTTAGAAAAATTGCCACGTGTTTGACTAATTCAGAGATGTATAAAAATGAAAATTTTTATTCATTAGAAAAAATCTGTTGCTTTATTATGAATATATTGTCGTTTTTTTTTTTTTAATGGTTTTGAAAAAAATAAATAATGCAGGGATAAGAAAAATGGAACATTTTCGTTCGGTTGTATTAGAAAAAAATTTTTGCTCATCTCCGATATGTAGAGCTACCTTAAGTAAAAAAAAGCCGACGGAATTGCTCGTTCTTAATGGTAAAAAAACGTCGTCGGACTTGATTATTGAATTGCTTGGAGTCGGAAAAAACGTTTCTCGACATTTTAGTCGGTGTATAAAATTGTTCTTGTATCGTTGTATTGGATATTCAAGTAATACAATATCAGCCTTTTTCACTATTACCCTCAAATTGGTCCTAGATAATATTAATTATAATTTTACAAAATTAACTCTATCGAAATGAAAAGACGTAGATCATTTTCTCGTTTTTTTTCGTTCTTAATCAGCTGCCAGTAAATTGCGTCATTCAGATTCATTTTTGCTTAATTTTTTTTGTCATATTTACAGTTTTTGTATTAAGCAAAAATCGCAGTGAAAATTTTTAAAGATTTTTTTTGCAGCTGCGTTTAATTTATTTACGTTTTAATTAAGGCCCTACAAATTTATTCTTCTATGGATTATTTATCCAATTGATCGAGCTAGCTACGCGTTCGAAACTAACGAGTAGTAATTTGATACAAAAAAAATACCTTTATCACTCGTAATGAAGTAAAATCCCGCAGTCTCGAGTCCTAGGACTGCGGATATTTTTTTGTTACAGTTACAATATTTTTATGCTTATTCATATATATATATATATGATATTATGCTATTAGAGCGAGAAAAATCGATATGATAGTACTTTGTTCGTGATAACTCGGAGGGCTCGAATGATAAATATAGAGATCGTCTTGGGGTGGCACATATTAAAAGAAAAAAAAATGCATTTCATCACTATGTCCTCAAAAATCGCTATAAGGCCAGTCGAATTTGCTTCACAATTTTTTTTGCCAAAATTCGTAGTTGTCCGAAAGACATTCAGGATAATTTACAAAATAGTTTCACGGATATTCTTATAAATTGACGTTACTCTGTGATATTCAAAGCATACTTGAGTCGTCGTGTTTAAAATACTCTGAAAACTCCTCGATGATTGCAGATTAAGGATTTTCCAGAATTTTTAATTCACTCAATTTTTCAGTGTAAAAAATGTGAACAAAGATTTTGAATGGCTTTCGGAGATGGGAAAATACAAAAAACTGTGGAGCAAATTTTAGGGTTAGGAGTATGAAATTCAGGTGTGAAATGCCCCTTAAAAACTATCATTTTCGTTTTCTCCCCGAGATAATGCGCGGAGACTCAAAAAAAAAAAAATTAAAAAAAATTACGAAAAGTCTTCGTCGTGATATGAGAGACGCACTTCGTCTCATAGTCTACGTAAAGCTCTTTATATAAAAAAAATTCTAGCCCAGCATATCAGCACAGCTACGTGACTAAAAAAAAAAAAACTGGCAATTTTTCTTCGTTGCCTGTTGTTTCTTTCTTTTCTCCTTCACGAACTTACGTTCTTATATAAATAAAATATGGAGCCAAAATTTTATATCACAATATTGTTGAAGATGCCGTAAGCCTTTAAGTATTTTTATCTTTTTCTCCTCTTTCGCAATGAGCGTTTGTCGATGTAAGGAAAAAGAATAATTGTATGAACACGCGAGAGGAGTTAGCACGTAATAAAAATCGCGAAAATTCGTTTCGACGATCATACGAAAGACGAGAAACCCGGTAGTGGAGCCCGCGATCTCGCCATATTGTTCATGATTATTTGTCCACCGTTTAGGCTCACAACTGCACTTCCCTCCGGCTCCGAATCCGTGTACGAGGAATAATTTCTCACGGGTTTTTGCCGCTTCCACGATTGTCTCAGCGAGTCGTTTACATTGGCGTAATGATTTACGAACGAGTGCGGATCCGATTGGACACTTTCGTTTTCGCTCTCAGAGCCCTGAAGATGGAACAAAATTCAGTCAATGTATATAAAATACAAGAATAAAAGTTTAACGAACAAAATGTCAGGATTGCAAATTTATTTCGATAAAAAAAAATGCCGTATCTGCATTAAAAACGTTTTTTTATATGTCAAAAAATACCTGTGAATCCGTAGAGCTGATTTCCGACGGTTTTTCCGTAACACTGCTATCATCGGGATTTTCGTCGTAGCCTTTCAAGCTCTCCTCGTCGCTGTGATAGGCGACCGAGGCCGGCGATGGCCTTGGCGGTGATTTACCGAGCATCGCAGGCGGTGGTGGATGCATCGATTTCCGCCCAAGTGTATTTTTCTTTCCCAAAGTTCCACACGCGCTCCCAATATTCATGGCACCGTTCCCCGTTTGTCTCGATCTGTAAAGCTCCAAATCTGACTCTTGGCGATCATCAATGTCCATCGCCATTGACTCTTCCAAAGTTTTTTGCGCCTCTTCTATATTAATAATAAAAAAAAAAAAACCAAAATTGAGTTATTTATAAAATAAGATAATATTTCAGAAGACGAAGTTTGTGTTTAATTTTTATGATGATTTCTCAATATTTCAGCTTGTTGAAACTCGCTTAAAATTACTCGTAAGTACGTGAATGTTAAAATATATCAATCACTTAAGGAAGTTCACGCGAATCTAATGATAATCGAAAATTTCAACTTTGAGGGTTGAAATTTGGAAATATTATAGAAAAATATACCGTACATCTATCACCGGAATTATTTTTGGATTCACCGTCTAGTTGTCAAGAAAACAATTTATGAAAATCACATTTTTTGAATCCTTATACATAGGCTCTTATGTGATTTTCATAAATTGTTTTCTTGACAACTAGATGGTGGATCCAAAAATAATTCCGGTGATAGACGTACGGTATATTTTTCTATAATATTTCCAAATTGCAACCCTCAAAGTTGAAATTTTCGAATTATCATTAGATTCGCGTGAACTTCCTTAAAGAAAATTCAGTAAATTTTTTGAAAATTTTGCCGAAACTTACGTTTGTACTTGTAACTCTTGCTCTTGACGCACAAAATTGCGATAACCATTATTATGATAACTATCGAAGATGCGGCAAGTGTGACCATGAACCAAGTTTGTCGATAGAAAGGTCTGTACTGAAGATACGCGTATTCCAGATACAATTTCGAGGGCGTCAACACCTGTGGAAACAAATTCGATATAAATTTTTATTATAGAACAAGCAGGCGATTAATTTTCATAATAAACAATGAAGAATTTCGAAGCTTAAGAAAATAATGATGGTTTGAGGAGGAGGAGGGTCGAAAAGCATCGATGCTCATTGAAGAAATTGAACGAGAAAAATTGAACGATGCATTTTTAGAACGGAAAAAAATCAAGTATTCAATATTAATTACGAGAAAAATTCTTTCATATAAAAATCAACTCACCGTATCCGTGGAATAAACTGGGTAACTGATCCCATATCGATTATACGATATAACGCGAAATAGATAAGAAGTCGAGGGTAGTAAATTTTGATACGAAACAGCGTATTCGGCCAAAGGACCATTGCTGGTTTTGACAATCGTCTGCCATCGAGTATCGTCTAAAATAGGAATAAAAGAAAAAAATCATTATTCACTCATTAATAAGAATTATTATTCTAATATTTTCGGGAAGTTCACGGGGACTGAGAACAGTTTCTACGTAATTATTATGGCACGCATAAAAACACACACTTCTATTCAATTATTGATGGATGCTATTTTTGTTTTATCGTTCAAACCAATAAAAATCGTTATGAGGGATCACGTATGGATGTTTTTCCTAATTGGTTAATGGGATTTTCTAATCAAACACTTTGTATTTGTTACCCAAATTCTCGTGGACGAAATTTCATGCTTTTTTCTACACAGTAAAAAAAGGAGTTTTAGTAATATAAAATTAACAATTTCTTCCAGCAATGAAACGAATTAACTAATAAAAATAAGTATTGACAAAAAAGCAATTCAAGTTTCTTTTGTAATTTCTCGTCGATTGCCGTTTGCCTTTAAAAGTTTAATTTTTTAGATATATCGGACATTAGAATAGATATTTTTAATGTTTTTTTTTACTGTGTAATTTTACGGTACATGAAGGATTGTTGGTTGTTATTTATATTACAAGGAGAGACCTAAATGGCAAATTTCATTTTTTTTCAGCATATTTGGGGCTTATTGAAACTTACGATGCTGCCAATCTTCCATTGCTGTTTTCGTTTATATGAAAAGACAATATGTTGGATGTTTATATTTTGATAGAAAAAAGCACAGAGAAAGAGAGAGGAGGAAAAAAATGTACTTTAAGGTGATTGAAGACGTTTATTTTGCCAATTTCGATTCTTCCTCATCTTAAAAAAAATTCTTGTTACCCATTTTCAACATATTTCAATTTGAAGGTTTTCCCATACTTTCAATAGTTTTGAAAATATTTTTGTTTTACACAAAACGATTGGATGTGAAGATTCCTGAATTTTCTGTCGATAATTTTTGATCATTTCAAAGAGGAATGAAGGGAGAAAAAATGTTTTGTCACCTCAGAGTACATATTCTTTTTTTTCACATGGCTTTACAGCAGGTCGAATAAAGCCATCAAGTGTTTTTTTTTTCATAGTTTACCTTTGCGTCGAGTCTCGATGTAATATCCCAAAAGTGGTCCTTTGCCGGAAGCTCCGTTTTTCCAACGAAGATCGACGCTGGAAACGGTTTTAGTCACGACCAGATCGGTCGGTGCCATTGGCGATCCTTCCTGGGGGCCGGTCGTCACGTTCCCGGATATCGGTGGACCGAAATCAATCGTTTGTGCTCTAACCATGAACGTATAAGTTACCTCTTCCTCAAGCGGTTGTACAAGCAAACTTGTTTCCGTCACTTTTTGTTTAACTTGCTTGCTAAAACCTTTTGCGATAAAAAAACGATTGAATAAGCATCTTTTAAAAATGTAACTAATTGATGACTTGATTAAAGACGTTCGCATGGTTTTATTTTTACTTTTTCAAGACCAAAAAAGCTTTGATAAAAAAATGAATAATTTTGACGGGAAACTTCGTTATGATCTTGAATACTATTCATATTTTATGTCTATTGATGTTTTGACATAAAAAATATATACAATTTTTGTTTTGTAATCTCAGAATTTGATCAGCCATTTTTTATTCAAAAATAAAAATAAAAAACTTACGATCATTTTGCTCCGCAGTTTCGTAAGTGACAATATAACCGACGATTTGTCCGTTCCGTAATTTTGGTGGTTCCCAAGAAACTCTCATGCTGGTCATAGTGATCTCATTAAATTTGAGATCGAAAGGAGGTCCTGGAAGGTCCTGTTTCGTACGGACGGTAATGGGTGGCGATCGTGGGCCATCGCCGGCTGGATTAAAAGCCAAAACTTGTATTTTGTATTCCGTGTATTTGTCAAGAAAAACGAGACTGTGAGTAAGGTAAGAGGCGGGCACAACTTCGATCTCTTCTTCCTGCTTTTTTTCCAGAGCTTGAGGTGAATCCGTCACGAGATAAAAAATCTACAACAGAAAATCAAATGTAGTGAAGGAATTCAAAAAATGTTTTAAATTTGTGCTAAATTGAATGAGTAAGAATGATTTAAAAAAAAAATTATGTAATTAAATTTGTTCATAATTAAAAAAATCTTGACCGTGTACTCAGGACTCAATCCATTATTTTTTTTCACTTACCTTGTACCCGAGAAGATCGCCATTTTGCATATTAGCTTGTGGTGGTTTCCATTTTAAATGGACCTCTGTAGAGGAAATTGGTTTTGCCTCGACGTTCTGTGGCTCGCCGGTCGGCACAGCTTCGCCGACGTAAACCGTCACCGGTGGGCTTGGCGGGCCGTCACCCTCCGAGTTAAATGGTAGAACGACGATTTCGTAATTTCTGTCCTCCATCAAGTCACTCAGAATCATTTTCGTTTCCTACACATTTTTTTACGTTTTATCCGAAATTATAATAATTAGAGCATCGAATACTATCTATACGCGATCACAATTTTTCGTAGATTAAAAAAATAATTGAACCGTACAATTTTATTTGAAACAAAGATACTTTATGTACCTTAATTCCAAATACTTCTTGTTTAGGAGTCGCCTGAAGAGCGGTTGGGAAATCGGAAACTGGTTGATATACGACCCGATAACCCCCAGTTTCGTGATCTCCGCTCCAGTGAATTTCCTCGATCATGTCCCAGTGAACCTCGACGCTCGTCGTTGTTATTGGTACAACCTTCAAACCGCTAACTCCTCGTGACGGGGCTGAAAAAAGCCAAACGATCAGAAATGCAGAAAAAAATCAAGTGTACGAACGAAAACATCGAATTTGCGCCCAAAAAATTACGAAGCAAAATGTGAAGTATACAAAGTGTCCTATAGTTAATAGTCATAAGTATAAACTTGAATTCAGGACCGATATCCGAATTCTGAAGTTTATTAATATTTTTTGATGAGGCTCCCTTCTGATCAGTTATTAATTGTTGAAATTGGAGGATACGCGTTCTTTTATCGCGCATACTGCCGCAACGATTGGAGATAGAGCAAAATACCATAGGACCAATCTCGTAGAACATGAAAGTCCCAACAAAAAAGTACGTAACAGCATTTTCCTATCTTCAGTAGTTTAGTCCTAAGAGCTATTCGGAAATGTATCCTAGAAACGTTCACTTTACATTCGACCCTTGGAAACCAGGAATATTCTCGATCAAATTTCAGGACTGAACTATTCAAGATAAGAAAGTGGCTTTAAGGACTTTGTTGTCGTAAAAGTTATGCTCTACAGGATTTGGACTTTTGCTCTCTCTGGAATTGCTTCATCGCAATAAAAAAACGCGTGTCCTCCAATTTTAATAGTTAATAATTCACGAGCAAGGAGTCTGGCATCGAATATTACGAGACTTTTCGAATCAGATTTCGGTCCTAAAATTAGTCTTACATTTATGACTATTAGTTGTGAGACACTGTATAACAGATTATTAAATTAGTTATAATTATGGAATTGCACGGTGTAAAAAAAGAGTAAAAAAATCGAACCTGCTGGTAGTGTCTGAACCTGGGCAGACTCAGCGCTCCAATCCGAAGGTCCAATATCGTTAGTGGCCTGAATTCTGAATTGATAAAATGTGAACGGCTTTAAATTGCTGACTGTGTGTGAAGTGAGCGATGGGTCAAGACGTTCCGGTATTGTTTGAAAAGGGCCTGAATTTTCGGATTGTTGAACGGTATAATAGCTGCAAAATAAAATAAAAATGTGTATTTCAAAAATCGAAATATTAATTTTTCGTTGATAATCTTTTGGAAAAAAAAAAAATACAACAAAATATCGATTAAATATTATTAACTGATTCGTTAAATATAAGAAAACATTCATTTCGATGTTGTTTACAATATCAGCAAAAACACATCTTCAAGGTCGACAGGATAAACCAATCGGAAGTATGAAGAACTCAAAAAATCAAAAAAAATCTTATCATATAGCGTTGTCGTTATAGTCTGTCGAGCCATATTTTTTAATTCCAAAAAAATGAGCAATTCGTGATATTCTGAAATTAAATATGCATTTTTCACGAAAAATTCGAATCATCAATTGTTTATAAAAAAAAATTGATAAAAAAAAATATAAATAAAATGGTAATTTATCGTTATAACGCTTCTTATGAGTCGAATTAAAAAATGGACATTTTTTGTGTTTTTGAAGAACACGTTTTGAAGATTTTTGAAAAGCGATAAGCGATAAATAAACGACATTTTGGAAATTTTCGACATAAGTAACCCCTTAATAATTTCATAGATATTTAAAAAAATCGATTACTGGGAAAATAAATAACAAATTACGTTTAATGTTTATTAAACTACTCATTTTTGTGACTTACCGGAGAGGAGCAGATCCATCTCTTCCCGGTGTCCAACTGAACGTGATTTGGCGGCTCTGGACTTGTGATCTGCTGACTTGTGGTAACGAGGGTGGTTGAGGTCTTTCCCGATTATTGGTCGTCAAAACGAGACCGTAAGCTGTTTTGCCCCACCCGAGTCTCGTTCTCGCAGTCACGGAAAACATATAATATTTTTCGGGCTCCAGCCCCGTAGCGGTAAAAGTTCTGTCCGAGGCTTCGAGTTCTTTCGAGAATTGTCGCTCCTGGCTGCTGTTCAAATGGAACATTACTTTGTAACGTAAAATTTCGCCATTCGGATCTTCCGGAGTATCCCAAATTATTCGGGCAGTTGAGAAGCTGACGTCTGGAAACGAGACGTTTGAGGGTGGCCCAGGAGCTGGAAATGAAATTATTGAACAATTAAAAAAAGGAACGGAAGAAAATTTTCAAAATATTGGTCAAATGAAGTAATTATTTGAAGTAATTGATAATCATACTCACTGTCATCAAAAGTCTGAACTCGAATAGGCGGAATGCTGAGAGCTCCGTCGCCGAGTCTCGTGTAGGCCAAAACTTGTACGTGATATTGAACGAATTTTCGTAATTCCGTGAGGGTGGTTGTGAAGGTTGAATTTTTAGGAATATTTTTGTACTGGTAAGGTGATCGATTTGCACCATAGTAAACTTTGAATCCTTCGATCTGTCCATTTTGATGGTGCACAGGTACGTCGCCCCATTTGACAAGAATTGTGGTTGAAGAAGTTGCATTTGCCTCGACGTTGGCTGGACCAACGGAAGGGACGGATTCTCTCGTTCTTTCAATCGCCTTTGGACTCGGCCTTGATGAACCAACGTCGTTGTAAGCTTGCATCACGATCTCGTACAATGCGAATTCTTCAATCTCTTCGAGAACGTACGAATTTGCAGTGTGATCGTCGATGCTCACGCTCTTCGAGATGTTCGTTCGTACTTCCGTGTACGTCACGTTGTAACCACGAGGATTTCCATACCACTCGATTTGTTGCAATGGCTGGAGAGAAAAAAAAGATTTGAAGCAAATGAATTGATACTTGAAATACATTTGAAGAATTTCTTATATAAAAAAAAATCATTTGTAAGTAAAATCAGGAAAAGGAAAGAGCGACGCGATGAAAAAAGATCATTTTAGGTGGGGGGTCTCGAAGAGATATGGAAATTAGTGGAGTGGTGTAAAATTAATGGGATGGCGATAAAACAAAAATAATAATAAAAAAAATATTTTATAAAAAAAACTTACGATCCATCGAACTCTGAGTTCGGTAGCGCTCATGGCTCGTACAGTAACGTTTCTCGGTGGATGAGAAGGTGGCGCTTGAATAGTTTGAAATTCTTTGGTTGGTTCGGAGGGAATTGAAGGTCCGACGACGTTATTGGCAATTAATCGTAATTTGTATTCCATAAATGGAATTAAACCGGCGACGGTGATCGTGCTAGCATCAGGATCGGAAACTTCATAGATATTGTACCAGGTTGTATTGCGTTTAGTCTGTGCTTGTACGGTCCATTTGATGATGGAGGAATTGCCATCAAAACCGGGAGTGAATTGTAAAACAACGGAAAACGCATCGATGTTCGACAGCGCCAATTTCGTTGGTGGTTCTGGCAAAACTGGTTCAACTCCGGATTGTATAGTCGCGAAACGAGATTTTCCTGGACCTATCGAAGTCCAAGCGACAACTTCAAACTTGTAATGTGTCGTTGCTTGCAAATCCTCGATTTTGCACGAAAGAACGTCTCGCGTCAAATTTTTTACTCTCAAGGAATCCGGCGTGTCTTTTATCATGTACTTGAGTTGATACATCGTTAAAACTCCGTTTATTTCGCTCGGAGGATTCCACTTCACTGTGAGAGCACGGTCGCTTATATCGTCGAATTGAAGATTCTCCACTTCGTCCGGTACTAAGGTTTAAATAAATGAAAAACAATGAATTTGAATTAGTAGTCAGAAAAATATTAATTTGTTGTCCTTTAGGACATTAATTAACTCACCGTCTTCGCTCGTGCGAATCTGAATCGGATTGCTTCGTTCTCCATCCCCGGGATCAGTGAAGCAGAGAACCGTGATATTGTAAAGGGTAAATTTTTTCAACCCCGTAATAACAGCGCTCTGTTCGGCAAGCGGATCGAAAAGACTCGGTGGTACGGTCATAGATTTGTACTCGTTGCTCTCCGTGAAATTTCCACCCGTCCAAGCTTGCAGCTTGTAACCTTGATTTATGCCATTTATTTTTTGAGGATTCGGCGGTTTCCACCACACCTTAACCGACGTTGAATTTATTGCTTTTACGCGAACGTTTGTTGGCGGAGCCTCGGGAACTAAACAAAAATAATACATTTTCTGTTATAACATTTAATTTCGATTACAAAAAAAAATAACTCAGTCGGAATTCTTCATTTTTCTGGGATGGAGGAATTTTAATGTTACTTCAAGTGGAAAAATTCGCGAAACAAGATATTTGAATAAAATTAAAAACTGGAAATTATCTTTGAGGAAAAAACAATCATTACCTCCTTCTTTCGTTTTGATTTTGAGCTCTTCGGTAAAAACACCGACGCCCTTGTCGTTGTAGGCAGCAATTTGTACGACGTAATCCTTCCAAGTTATCAGATCCGATATGAGATAATTCTTTTGCGCCTCGTTAGTTATGTTCTGAGTTGTCCAGGGACTGACATTGTAACCGCGCAAACGATATCTCAGTATGTAACCCAATATGTGACCGTTCCGATGCTCCTCAAGTGGCAATTGCCATTGCGTTATTATCTCGGAAGAGGAACGTGCCGAACCAACGAATCCCAGAGGTGGTCCGGAGGGAGCTGACAAAAAATGTTCAAAAATTCAATAAAAAATAGAAATTTAATCGAAAAAACATTATTCTTACTTGAATTATTAAAATTTGGTATTGTTTTTTTTCTTTCTGCTATTAGAACTTACGTTCTTGTGGTAATACGACGACGTTACTGGGATCCGACGGAGGCCCCTCGCCGACGCTGTTTACAGCGGTTATTCGAAATTGGTAAGCCGCAGCCGCTTTTAAATCGCTTAGCAAGCACCATTTTTCTTCCGCTGAAACATTGTTGTTTTCTCTTGCCCAATTCGACAGGGGATCCGGTATTGGACCTCCAGAAAATAAAAAAAATATACTGCGTTAAAACTTGATTTTCAAAATATTACTCGAATCAGTACATGACAAATTTGGTATTTATTAATTATTGATTTTACTGCTGAAAAAAAGATTTTGTATTTTTAATGTGTTTTTGATGTTTGTATTGAATTTATTTTACCTAATTCAGGAACTTCTCGTCTCTCGACGATGAATTTTTCCGTGGGGCTATTGCCGTCGAAACCAGGAACCCAACTGACGTTTATCGTCCTTGGTGAAATGGACTCGACGCGAACGGCTTTAACGTTTATCGGTGCGAATGGCAATTCGATTACACTGAGTCTCGCAGTTCTCGTCTCGTTTCCACCCGGAGAAATAACCGAACACGCGTATTCGCCAACGTCAGAAGCACGTACGGCTATTATTTCGAGTGCACCGTCGTGTCGCATTTTTACTCGTTGGCTCGCCTGAGTATTAATAACCCTGTAAATAATAGCACAAATTAATTACGTTTTGTTAATTAATTAATACGAACATTCTTTTTTCTTTCAACGTCTTCTTTTGGGACGTAAAAATACGGAATTTTCGAAAATATTTTTTAATCCTAGAATCCCACAACGGGGTAATTAGTTAAGGAGTTTCGACACAAGTGGCAAAATGTAACCATTTACTTCAAATTTACACAGTATATTCTTTGACATATACTGGATGTGTCGTTCAAATTTTAAATCGATCGTCTACACCGTTTTTGTGAAATTAAATATGAAAAAAAAACACTTTTTAACATGGTGAGATGCCTACGGTCATTGGTGAATGACAGTTTTACGAATGGAATACTGAGAAAAAATGTTAAAAACTAATTGAAAAACTGCCAAACCACTAAGTATACTATTGCAATTCCGGTATCCAAAAATTAAATAATTCGTCTACATGGTTTATTAATTATTCATTTATTCATCAACGAAAACGGTGAGTTTTCCTCCCATCGACCGAACGAACAGGCTTTTTTTATTTGTTTTCGACGAAATATTGCTATGTGAAATTGGCGCTTTGCTTGAAAACAATAAAATTGTACCGAAACCCCTTAACCCACGAAAATGTCAAAATTCCTTACCGAACCAATTTTTTTAAGCAATTCCTTCCATTTTATAGAGTTTGCACCATTAAATATGTACCAAATTCGACTCTATCATGGACCATTTTTTTCATTATCAAAAAATGAAGAGAATGGTATATAATTAAATCTTATTATCGCATACGAAGAACATTTTACGGTAAAGAGAAGATTGGGGTATTTATTTACCCCAGTGTGGGGTTTACGTTGGGAAAATAGATTGTGGGATTCTAGGGTTAAATCAGGAACATATGTGAGAAACTTTGTTAACTGTCACATCAATTGACAAAATTAAAGAATAAAACTTACTGGGAATTATACAACCACACAATATCGTATGGTACACTAGGATCGTTAGAAATTTTGCATTGAAGCTCAGCCGTGTGCCCGAGAAGAACGGAAGTGTCACTCGGAGGTCGAATTATTTGTGTTCTCACTGTCGGCACGATTGAATTTGAATTAACATTCAAAAGATGACAAAAAACATTTGGTAACGACTAATTGATTTGTTTTTTTGCTTTGCTTACCCACGACGGTCAGATAGGCCGAGGCATTTACCGAGCCAGCTTCGTTCGCACGTACGCACGTATATTTGCCAGCGTCGTTTGGTTTTACTGCGGCGATCAAAAGATCTCCTGTCTCGAGCAATTGGACTCGTCCGGCTATTTCGACGAAGTTGTTGTCTGCGGAAAAAAAGTTAGAAAAATTATACTCAAAGGAGAATCGCACATTCATTCTTAAGCTAATTGACAAAAAAAAAAGTAAATTTCATTTTGATCAGATGTTAATCGATCTAAATTTAAATCAAAAGGAATTAACATTTTTTTTACTTCATTCGTTTTCAAATTAGTCGCACTTTTCTACATTATGAATGTATAGGTGTATCGCTTGAAAAAAAAAAAAAAAAAAAAAAACAATGAGTACGAGTTATATGTAGAATAATAGTATATTTAAATAGAATTGAATTAAAATGGATTTTAATTTCACTCAGACCGGGTTAACAAGAATAAATAATGGGAAAGATCCAATTATATTACCATTATAAATCCAAGTGGTGTTAGGAATTGGCGCTGCGATAGCTCGGCAGTTTATGGTAGCGTCCTTACCATCGAGGATGGTGATATTGCTCGGTGGGTTTTCAATAACGGGTACCGAAGCTGAAAACAATGCGTCGTTAATTTTGAATTATTTATATGAATTTATCATCATGCAGCGAGCTCTAGAAAAAAAGTAATACTTAATTCTATATGAATAAAAAAAGGAACTAAAAAAAAAAGATTTAATGTAAAACAAAAAATGAAAAAAGCTCGTCGATCGTACTGGCAAGTCCAAAAATTATCGTCAAATTGTGCACCGCCGTAATATTTCGCAGTTGTCATAGCAGGAAACACGAACAAATAATGATAAACTGAATAATCGCCGTTGATAACTAAACCACTGGATCAAAAACATACAACCAAACTCGCAAACTTTCATTCCAAAATAAAAAATCTCCACCGCTTGATAAATCGTTGGAAATTCCTAATTACTAATAATACAGTTAAAAAAACAACATAAGCAATACTAAAAATGTGTGTGTGGTATAATTTCAAGCATTTTTGTGCCTTACATAACAAAAAAAACCAATACACGTTGCAAAGAGAGAATAAAAATAAAATGGTGATAAAATCTAGGAAAATGAAAAAAAAATTTCTAAACTATCGTGAAATTTACACTTTGGGAAAGTCTTTTTTGGCTTATTGTTTTCCTTACTCTCCGGATATTGAAAGAACTTTAAGCGGCCGTCGGATTGGCGAGCTCGGACTACGTTGTAGCCGGCTGCCCTTCGCGCCACCCTTTTCCTCACGACGTCGTTTACTTCCGCTGTTCCCACACAAAAATACGAACGTGTTAAACCCCCGAAAGGACATTTTTTTCACGTAAAACGTTCCAGAATTCAACGATAACATTAAATTGTCGTTCTTCTTAATTCCTAAGTTAAATGAGTAACCGTACGTTGTTTTCGGTCGAAAACAGGTCGAGTAAAAAAATCGTTCATACTTTTAGCTTTCAGCCAAGTGTAGCTCGATGCTTCGCCCGCGTCGTTTGAAGCGAGACATTGGAACATTCCCGAAAATTCCATCGTTAGCCTCTTTACCGTTAATGAACCATCTTCTTCCATGTCCAATCTAGAAAGAAAAAGGTTTAATCAATTTAATTCGAGTCTCAGGACTCGAGAAATATAATAATAATCAGAAATTAATTTTCAAAAAATCAACTCATTTCAACTTATTCTAATAATTTTATTGTAATTTACCTTGAATTTGTAATAACTCTATCAAATTTTTCGAGTTGCATTCTCAAACCATTTCTCGTGCAGAACGAATTTTTTTACGAATAGCCAAGAGCCAATTATTTCTTCAAATTTTCTACAAAAATGTGGAATAATCGGTTAATTTTTTATTTCTTACTTGTTGCCCAGAAGATAATCGACGGGCTCGGCGTTGAAGAACCAACTGATTTTCGGGGTTGGAACACCCACAGCGTCGCAGGGTAAATTAACCATAGATCCATAATCGCTGTGTGTCTCGCGTTTAAGTTCGTTCACGAAGGTCGGTTTTTCTATTGTTATTTTGAGAATTAGATTAAATTAAAAAAATATTGGGAAAAATAGATTTCTATAGATTGAATGAAAGTTCAAATAAAGAAAAATTTGTAACTCGATTCGATGAATTCGAATCCGAAAAGACCGATAATTTTTTTCAAACTCTAATATTTGTGAAAAAAAAACTCAAAAAATTTCTCTTTTAAGCACTTGTTCAACATTATCTCAGGGATTTATTGAAAAATCATTTTTTTTTTAATTTCTCAGAAAAGTTATAAATTGAAATGGTGCTTTTAATCTTATTATGTGTCAAAAGTTTTTCGTTTGTGATATATTCATTGAAATCCGTTATGCAGTTTGCAGTTTCGAATGTATGAAGAAAGATGCGAAATAATCGAATAGTTGAAATGTAAAAAATAGTATGATCCGCGTGAAAAAAATGGTTGATTATGTAAAAAGGACAGAAAATGACATTTTGATAAAACGGGAGATAATACCCACCGAAAACATCGATCTTGGCACTAGCATTTACACTTGGATAACCTCCACCGAGTAAATCAACCTGGCAAGTGTAGACGCCAGTGTAAGTGAGATTCGCCGATATGAGAGCGAGAGTTCTGTTCCAAGAGTCGTTGAAGCTGTAAACTATCCGGGCATTTTCGATCGGTATGCCGTCTTTGGTCCAAATTGTTCGGAGTTCGTGGAGTGATCTGAAAAAGAATAATTAACATTTATTAACATTGATAAAAATTAATAAGAAATTAAAACAAATAAAATGTCAAATTGATATTATCGAAAAAGAAATAAAAAAATATTATTTATTGTCGTTCAATAATTATTTTCTTATTTTAAATGAATTGTTTTCTTTCACTTCGTGATTCCGACAAAATATTGATAGTTATTTATCATATGAATAAAATATAAAAAAATATTTACCTTGCATTAGCGATACAATCCAAATACGTGACTGGTTGATCTTTGATTATCTGCATATCTCGAGGCTCGACAATAATCGAAGGTGCAATCTCGTAATTCGGATCACCGGTGACTCGTAAATTGAAAATTGGGCTGTTTTCCTCTTTTCCGATTTGCGTATTCGTGGCGCGTGCTCTGTAAGCTCGTGAATCCTTCTCTGAGACATTGAGTATTAGAAGTTTGTGATGACTCGTCGCGTATTGAATCTCGTAAGGAATTGGACCGTCCAACGTCGACCACGTTACGTCCGGTGTTGGATCACTCTCGATCGGCGGCAGCTCCAATATCGCTGCACTTCCGGATTGCACCATTACCTCGATATCCGTTAAATTTTCAAAAACTCCCATATCTTGAAATAAATAAAAAATATTATTATTAATAAATTTTCACTACTTAATTAATTACGTAGTTATCGATTATTTGGGATTTTACATTTGAGAGTTGAAAATTTGCATTTTTAATTGGGGTATTAGGATTAAAAAAAGAAAATTTAAACAGATAATTCGAAAGCTCTTTTAAAAATTAAATTTCCTTGGCTTAATTGATTTTCTATGAAAAATTTTAATCACCATTTTAAATGTTTGAAGGCAGACAAAAATTCCTTAGTGTCCGATTCGGAATTTCGAAAATGTAAAAAAAATATACGGTGTGAGAAAGTAAAATTTTTAATTGAAAAATAAATGAATGACAGTATGGCGAATTGAAAATACTAATACAAATAATGAAGCGGTACTCACAAGCTACGGAAAATGTGACCCTCTCGCTAAAAATCGATCCAACGTCGTTCGTAGCTACGCAATAATAAACACCCGCGTCTTTTCGACGCGGGCTTTGAATGCGCCAAAAAGTATCGGAAGTGAGCTCGTTGCTCAATGGAACGCCGTCCTTGAACCATCTGTATTTTGGTTGTGGATAACCTGTGAAAGAAATCACAATAAAAATTAAAAAATCAGTTTTTCAAAACGAGTTTTTTGCCCATTTCGAATATTTCTCAATTTAAAATGTTATGAATCACGATTACTAAATGTTTAAATTTTTTATAATTTCAGTGTACACGGAATTCTCTTTATATAAAACAAGATTGCTTATATTTGTTTGCAGATATTTTTTTTTTCAAGTTTTTTCTTTATTTTTTTTCGATACAAGCACCTCACGTGGCTATACCGTACTTATTGTCACAGAGGGTCACGATATCACGTTACGAGACTTAATGCAGAAGACGTTCGAAGTCGAATCAATCCAACGATACTTCAGTTTCTCCATTTTATTGCTGATTTTTTTGTTTTCGATTCTTAAGGCTTTTCAAAGTATTCACGATTTTTGCAAATAATTTTATATCACACCCTTGTCGAGATACGATTTTTTTTTTTAATCTTTTCGTAGGACTAAATTTTTTTAATTATTGTAAATAGTGATAATTAAAAGGGCATAAAAAATATCTAAAAACGAGGGATACTCGTGTGGGAGTTTCTAAAAAACTTGAAGCCCTTTGATTTTTTGTAAGAAAAATCAAAATTTCTATATTTTAAACAAGTTTTGGCTAGCTAAAAAAATTGCATAGTGAAATAATGGAAAATTGTAACTTTTACATTATTCGAGATAAAAATCAGGGAAAAATGGTGAAGACTCGGTCAATTTTGAGAAATATGAGAAAACATTGACGAAGTGACTGAACAATCAGACTCGGCTTTATATCCATTTGGCGTGTAACGCCCCGTACGTATGCATATATCGAACAGCAAACTTTATGGCTTCATTTGGCCACTGTTCACATCCCACTATCGTCGACGTTATTCGATATTTCACGAGAAACTTTCGTCGCTAGCCATCTGCACGACGATATCGTCATCTTTCGTTATACAAGCCAAAAATGAGAAAAAAATGAATTTCCAATCACAACTTACCTCGTGCCATGCATTGTAGAATTTTGGTTCGATTTTCTATCAAGATATTGCTCACTCCAGATGGCTGAGTAATAAATCTCGGCTCTTGAAGAGTAACTGAAAAAAAGAAAAATACGATCAAATGTTGACCTTTCTCGAAATAACAATTTTTAAAACCTTTATTACGAAAAAAATGCGATAATAATCGTCATTTGTGCATCGTGGAAAAAAATATCTTATTCGGCTCATTGATTTCATAAGAAATTTGATAAAAATTGTTTCAACTATCATCCAATTTTGACGTTTTTTAACAGTTTCTCGTTGGATGTTTACTGAAAATATAATGAATAAAAATAATTCATTCACAAATAATTACAAAAATTTTTAAACAGAAAATGTATTTTTTATTGTTTTACGTAGAGGGAGAAAAGGGAGTGATTTGATTCATGTAAGTTTTCCGAAGTTCTGACCTTCGTGAGGGGATCGATAATTATATCCTTGTGAATCCTTTCTCAGGGTCAAAAAGTACGTGACCTTTCTCTGGCTCTCTTCCTTAGCCAATTTAAATGAGCACGAGGAGAGAGCGTAACGTCGATCGTGGCAACGATGTGGTCAACATAATCGCAGGATGCGAGAAATTACGATTTATTTTGAAATTCTTTTCTCCCTCGTACGCTTGAACGAATTAATAAATTCACATTTTGACGTAATCAGTGCAATTAAGTTTTTTCACATAATTATAATGACTGGAGAAGGAAATTAGTTTTTTTTTTTTTCAACTTTATATTGAAGATAAACCCCGAAATTTATATTTTTTCCGGATTCGAATGCAAATTTGAAGAAATGAAAAGTCGAAATGTATAATCATTTTGTTCGAATTTATTACCAATTTTTTGTAGTAGAATATTTTCGACTACTTGCATTTTTTTATTGGCTGTCTATTATAAAGAGTTATTCAAATACAATTTTGTAGTCATACAAATTCATTATTAGACGTGTGTATATTATTTCAGAAAAATCACAAGAGAGGGCAGTACGAGATAGTATCCGGTTCTCAACATTCTTTTCTTATGTATCCCTTCGATCGCCGAGTCTCCTGGCTACTTTTTAATGATCTTCGATGACTCAGTCGCGTAACAATTTTCCGTTTGTAACGGATATTGTACGTTGTCGTGAACTCGTTAATTTCAGATATGTTAGAGTTTAACGACATGTCATTGTGGTCGTAAAAAAAAATAAGGTTGTAAGTCAATATCGATGTAACGAAGATAAGAGAAAAAATGAAAATGAGTTGCAGTTTTTTTTTTTTTTTGAAAGTTTGTAATTGCTCATAAACAGTTTAAAATTAAGGTGAATTTTTGATGAATTTTTATCAAATTACTCGAAATGAGACAAAAAAAATGGCGCTGAAATGTCAAAAACTGCTGTAAATAAAGAAGAACAGTTTCGGATTAGTAAAGATTGTATTTAATTAGAAAAAAATATCATCGATGGTAAAAACGATCATTTGGCATTGTTATATGTCATTGCAAATCGGTAAATCATTTAAAGACTTGCGCAATCGTATAAAAAAGTGTTTGAACCGTAAATATTGGAGTAACCGGAGTAAAAACAAAACGTAATAAAAGTGAACAGACATAGCTTCTTGGTCGAGTGCTTGCGAAAGGGGATACGAGTATAGGAAAAGTAAAAAATAATAAAAAAAAAAAAAGGATTGCATTTACCGGCTGGTTCGACGCTTCGCATCCTTCAACGCGCTCCTCGTTTCACTCTCAGGCTTTCGTTACGCATTATATGTATGTATATGTACATCCAACATTGAGATCCTTGTCGTGTTTACTCGGATGGAACGATTCGGTGTTGCGAGTTTACGAAAGTGGAAATGGATCATTCTTATATTTAGTTTAAAAACAAAACAATATCTCCCAAAATACTTTTTTCTTTTTTTAACAATTCTACAAAACTCTTAAAATATAGACTGCCTTTCATAAGCGAAAAAAATCGGCTAACGTGTAATAAATATGATGTTGAAGTTTGCATCGTTGGAATACAACGAAATCCCTCCTTTTTATAGAGCGCAAATTTTATTCGCAGTGCTACGATAATTCGTTAATTTTTATTCGTAACTTGAAAACTAAATCTGCGAAAAAAATTAGAACAATTTAAAAAATTACAAAAATAATGAATGGAAAAAATATTTTTTGTTGCGTTCCAATGATGCAAACTTCAATATCATTAATAAATTCATCTTGAAAAACGCTTGAATATCAAATTCCTGACGTCACAAATGAGTTTCCGACGAAACTAAAGTTTGCGTTCGAGGAAAATTTCTTTTAGTTCTCGATCGACTGTGATAAAGTTTCGTTAATTACCGTAAGTATGCATGACTTATGGAAACTCTGAATAATTTCGAGAAGAACGAGGCAATGGCTGCTTGGATAAGCATTAATTATTATTTTTTATATCCCACTCGGGGTTCCTCAGCTTTAGTTCTTAACTGCTTTTCTTATTCGTCTTAAACTCTTCGTATTCTTGAATCGAGATAAGAGATTCCGGATTAACGGCTAAGAAAATATTCTTACAGCTATCCAAGCTGGGATCCTCATGATTTTCATACGTGTACAATATATAAACATGTACATGTATATTTGGAGTACCGTTCGAAGGGAAAAAGAGGTTTTAATTCTTTCGTACTGGGAACATACAAGAATTGTATGTAAAACGGGCCACGAGGGTTTCGTCTCTTAACTTACACCCCAGCATGTATGGGCGATTCCATTTCGAATATCCGGGCTCCTTCCAGTTTGAATTAATCCATTTTTAATTCATTATTCTTTTTTTCATGCAATCTTGATAATGAGAAAACATTTTTAACGGCCTGTACATGCGGAAATTTAATAAGCTCTATTAACCATTCGAGAAAAAAAAAAAACGGCAACAGAATTGAAAGTATTTCTGACTCGTTCTGATAAACTTGTTCTTCGAAAAAAAAATTGGCAAATATTTGTGATTATGCACGTTGTAGAAAATGTGCTAAAATTTGAAAAATTTTGTGCGAATTTGCCCATAAGTTTTCTCCGTAAGAAGGACCAGCTGTGAACCATCTCGGTTTCATGTTTTTCAAGTACCCACAGTGTAAAAGTAGTAAAAAAAAAAAAAAAAAGGAAAGAAAGATGAAGTCTCTCATCTTCTCAAGGCATAAACGGCGCCTTAATAATTCAGATATCTCTCTTCTTCTCTACCTTTCTCCCTCACTCTTTTTTTCTGGACTTCATCTTGCGAGACATCGGATAAACAAACTCCACGTCTTTAAGAGATCCGCTTTGGAGCAATCTTCTCAGTTTTTTGTTTTCTTTACGTTGCACATCGTAGACTGATGACGAAGACCCTTCTGATTTTTGTAAACACACTGTTAAAAAATATATGAAATTTACAATACTTTTACAATACAACGGTAAATGAAATTTACAAACCGGGTGTATGAAATGAAAATTATTGCACTCGTATGCCAAAATTGAAATATGAACATAAATTTTGGTTACTGATGTGGAATTTAAGATGCATAACATTGAATATTCATATGAAATCTGAAAATTTTGTGGACATGCATTGAAATAAATCATATGTTTGATTGATAATTAATACAAATGTATATGAATTCATCTACTATCAACAATGTATTAAAATTACAGTATGATCTTCACTTTTCTTGACAGTTGACTGAAAAATAAGATACACATGAATGTTAATAATACGATACATGTTATTTCCCATCATAACTCTATCTCTTAAAAATATGGTACAAAAATGGGAATGAAAATTAATATACCCTGCGGTATAAAAAAAAAATCCGTGTATTACAATTCATTTGCCTATGTATTAATTATAAGAATCTCAATATTAAAATTAATACACAAGTGTAGGAAATTCGTAACGCTCTGTGGGCACCGTGCTTCGCGCTCTGGCCACCGTGTGGCGCAGAGCATCGACTTTCTCATAGGAGGCACGTGCTTCGGGCGAGGATATATACAAGTCGCTCGAATCTAAGAAAATCGTGTAAAACATGAAAATGGTAAACACCAAACTTAACAGAAGATGTTGAGATTATAATAAAAATTTTTACGGTGATAATTGCTCGACTTGATTGCCACGGCATCAAATGGTGATAAGTCACTCTAATTAATTTCTTGAGATGTCTGCATGATTTCGACCTTCAACTTTAAAAAATCGAACACAATAGTACATGAATTAATGTATTCCCCGTATAAACTCATAATAGCTGAATTTATTTAATATTTATTCGTATATTAATATTCAAAAAGGATCACCAAATTTTATGATACATTTGTAGAAATATTGTAAACATATGTAATGCGAAAACGTTATACGGTGCCTGAAATTTAGTAATCTTGAATCTGAAAATTACTACGCTGGTAACATGAACTTTAATATACCTGTATAGTAATATTAGTTAATGTTTCGTGTTTTTAATATGCACAAAGTCAAGATTTCTTACATGTATATGATTTTTCAAATACACAAGTATATTAATTTTACTAAACAGTGCTCGTTTCATTAAAATACCGCGTCTCTCAATTTTCCTCAGCGTATCTGAATTTTCATGTACGGTATCCGCGTAAAAACTTCCTATACATTTGTATTAATTTTCATACGGAAATTTTTTACAGTGCAGTTAAGTGACTCGTATGCTACCGATCAAACCGTTGTGAAATAAACAAATGCAAAGTTAAATAAGGGGAAATCATCAAATCCACATTCGGAATATTTCAAAAATAACTGTAAATTATTAGCGATAGTTGCGTCAAATAAAAAACACTCAGCTGATAACAAAAACTCTTTCTTCTTGCTAAATATCGTTGAATAATTACAAATTATTTTTTCAAAAATTCAACTTAAGCTAGAGAGAAAAATAATGATTAAAAAAATAGTTCAAAAACTACCGTAAATAAATCATTTTTCCCCGACCGTAGATCATACTTTTTTTTTCTTATTATCGAGGCTTATGAATTTTGCACTCGAGAGTGGATTGAACCTCGGGAAAAGAGATTTCGAGTGGAGGAGAATTAATGAGCACAAAAGTGATCCCTTTCCACCTATCTCGTGGGTTCAGGAGGTCAGAACGGTGAAAACCACAGGCTTTTTTTTTACCTGTGTCATTGAATATTCGGTCCCTTTTGCACACTAGGGGATAATATCTTTCTTCCTCTCTATCTCTTTTCTCTACATCAACCCCTACAAGCTGCAGCTGTCGAGACGGTCGGTGAAAGGGGAAGCTGGAAGCGATCCAAAAAGGGGTGGAGAAGGGGTGACGAAAATCGCGTATGCACTGCAGATAAAAAACAATTTGTCACGCGATCACCATACGATTTTTGTTAACACAACAATTCCAATCTCGAACGTAAAACAAAAAAAAACTAGTTATTCAAAAAAAAAAAACTCTAGAATTTAACATTAATGATAAAATTTAAAAAATAATATTTCCTACATTAAAAAATGCAATAAAAAACAATCATGAAGATATAATAATCAAATATATTTTTTTTAATATAGTAATAATCAACAAATGTATTTTTTTTAATGATTTGAAATAATTACTTATTAGATAAAAATTGTACAAATTACATACAACGGGATATAAACTTTATCAAAGTCTACAGATTATAAAACCAGCAATATATTTATATTTACAATTTTTTTTAATGAATTCATTACCAAAAGCATAAGTTCTAATTGACAATAATGTATAATTTCATTGTTATTAAAGTAAATTGATAAATTTACAGAATATTTAATTAACTGTGTTGAACTAAAAATTATTTTGTTTTTTTTTTTCTATTCGCTAAGTATTGCGATAACGGAAGAATGAAACGTCAGTGAGCATGAACTTTCATTCATTGCGTTATTCCAACTCACTTTAACTTTTACAATCGTGCAATACTATATATATATATATATATATAAGTAATGAATCGCTTCTTTTCATTCACAGAGCTTTGCTTTCACGTGCAATATGGATTCAAACCATGTGAGTCGATGATTGAATGATCCTGGGTCGTTAAATGTGCTCCAGAAATAACACATACTAAACAGGGGTTCACGCCCTAGTATCCCTGACGAAACTTCTTCACAAATCCACTAAAAACCCTATATATATACACATAGTTTAGAAGTTTATATATATATATATATATATATATATATATATATATATATATATATAGAACTTTTTATACGGTGCACGAGAACAGACTGGGTCTCTGTTTTGTTCATCGTCTCGTTATACAAAACCGACCACTCGCTCGTTTCCAAAGCCACGATTGAGTGATTTTCAATTGATTTAGTTTATGCAGCAACATCATGATTTGTCTCATTGAAAGCTTCTTTCTCAGAACATTGGACAATGCGAAATTTAATTTAGTTTTTTTTTCTTTTTTTCTTTCTATCTTTTTTTTTTTCATTAAAAAAAGTTTTCGCATTTTGGAAACGATGAAAAAAATGTACTGATTATTCAATCGGTTTTATAATTAATAAACTTCATATTTAATTAGGATACAAATTTTCGAATAAAATTCACTTTCAGAGTAGTCTTTTTTGATTTATCCTTCATTTTAAATAAAGGAAACAATTTTTACAGAATAAAAAAAAAAAAGAGTAAAAGTATTGACGATTGAGGCAAAAGTTTTTTTTGGGGCTGATAAACATCTGGCTAAAAAAATGGCGTGTATATGGAGTCTCAATTGGTTACGAAAAAGTTTACTGCGGGGAAAAGCGAGGGGTTGACCACCTGCAACCTGCAGTAGCGCTTGTCTAGTAAACTATGTACAGTTACGATCCACATACGTGCAGATTGCCAACATTATATACTATACGTCTATGGGGAATTCCAGCACAGAATGGTCCTGAGAGTTTGATTAACGTTATTATTTTTTCCAAACAAAATGATTGGCTACTTTACTAACGATTACTTACTTTTAATATCAATTCTCATTAATATTATACGAAAAGTCAAATTAACTAAATTTTCTTAAAAACTACCTTTTTTGTTCTTCGATATTTTTTTCGTTTACGGAAAATAGAAAGGAACATTAATTTAAAAAGAATTATTTGACAATATTGGACTATGGTCTTCTTTATTTTTGTTCGATGTTTTTTTTTCTTAATTTTTCGTTGACCAAAGCCCAATGAGAAAATTAACACATTAATTTTTTACGGAATTCCCCATACCTCTATGGGGAATATAGATTCGAGTGGGCCATCCCTCTCTCCCGCTCTAAGACGCAATGCGCAACGTTTTGCGGAGGTTTTCCCTTCTCTCTTTCTCTTTCTCTCCCTTTCCCAGAATTTGCTCTCTATCGCCACTGAATCTCGAATTTAATGCGATATATACATATAGATATATACGAGTATAGCATATAGAAGAAAAAAGAGACGCTACGCGATCGTAGAGTGCACAGAATTTTTTCGGAGCTTCGTCAAAATTTGTCACGCTTAAATTATTACAAAATTAAAAATAATTGTTTACCGTTGCACTAAAAGTTTATTTGAAAAAATTGTTATTGTCTCAATAAATTAGGTGCGTAAAAAATTAAAATTTCTTCTATAATTAAACAATTGTATGCAGTAAATTATAATTGTAATTGAATTAAAACTTTTCACATTTTTATTGTTCACTTTTAATTTCTTTAAAACAGTGTGGTGACAATTGTTTTTCAGGCTGAAGAGCTTGGAAAATACGAGGTTTGAAGTTTAAGGATGTGGCATTAACGAGTTCATGCCTGTCGAGTAGCAAAAGGGCTATCTTCGGAAGAGTGTCTTTAAATAACTGTGGAAAACGAGGGTGTCTCTTTCCATATGAAACTTGAGTAACTTGGTGATGCTGAATAAAGTAGAAACTTGTTTTTTTTTTTTTTTTTTTAAGTAATGCAAAAAATTAGATTTCTCAATTTGACGATTAGGGTGGGGGTAAAATTTTCGAAAGACGAAATTTCGAACAGCTAAAATAGCGAATTTTAACATACAGTTATCGATATATATATATATAATTGTATGTTAAAATTCGCTATTTTAGCTGTTCGAAATTTCGTCATTCGAAAATTTTACCCCCACCCGACGATTAGATAAATAAAATAATTCATTCATAAATATAATTTTAATATTATTGTCAATTATTTAAATGGAAATGTATATTCAAATAACTGCAGCAAACGATTGATGTGAAATAAAGCGTTATATTCTTTTGTTTACTTTTTATAATAGCAATACTCTCGATCCATTTTCATCGTAGACGAGCCTGAGAGTAAAAAAATCATAGTAGTCGTAATGTCAAGAAACTCAAGTGAGTCTAAGAGAAGAAAAACGAGTGTGCAAAGAAGTTGGCGAGTTCAAAAGGAGAGAAAGAGTGGAAGAGAGAAATAGAAAAAGGGAAAAAGAGGAAGAGAGAAATAATGAAGAGAAAGAGAGAAGAGGGAAAAGAGAGAAGAGACATAGAAAAGCATGACGATTATCTTTGGGTGTGTGTGTGTGTGTGTGTGTGGTGTGTGTGCATTTGAGGAAGAATACTTCAAGTTCTCTTTGCGGCTAAGCGAGTTCTGCGTCCCCCGTTCCCTTTTTCCTCTCTTCTTCGTTTTCCTCGAGAGGGCACCTGCGAGTAGTGGTCACTCTAGAAGAACGACTTAATAGTACAGGAATATAGAAGATTGAAGAATCAAAAGAAAACAAAAACGAGGGAAGAGAAGCGGAGGGGGAGGGGAAGAAAACGATATCACAGAGTCTTGGATTACTCCCATAATCGAGAGTCCCGTCTATCTTGAGCCTCTGAAACTTCTTCATAGAAGGCAGACGTTGATTTAATACAAAACAACAAATCTCAAGGAAACATTTGAAATATGAAAAAAAATTCGAACGACGGTTTAAGCCTTCAACGAATAAAAAAAAAACCCCAAGTCTAACGTTATGAACGAATAAAGAAAGAACAAAAAAATGAAGAGTGTAAAAATTATACTGGAGAAAGAATAAAAATTTGACAATCTTTCGAACGAAATTAAAATCATTTTTCGTGTAAAAAAAAATGTAAAATTAATGCTTGCGCGAAAACAAGTGCTATATCGATTTGGAAACAATATTTTTATTATTTTCAATGTGCCACGAATTGATTTGTGTCAATATGGAATTTATGCTTGAAAACGAAAAAAAAAAAAACATAGAATTGATTTTTTTCGTTCGAGCTTATTTTCGGTTTGGTCGTTAAAATTCTCGATAAGATGCAATTTTGAGAGGGGCCTCGTCTGGAGAACCTCTTATGGAGAATCGATTCGAGGCTTCACGACCGGAAACGTGCTTATAACAGTGCTGTTCATCTTTTTCGCAGAGACAGCAGGCAATAGTGACGACACAAATAAAAAGAAAATCGACGTTTGGTGATTCGCCAAATACTTCGCGGCTCTAACCCCAGAGGACGGAGACGAAGGGCGATGCACTAGACATTGTTTTGTGTGTGTTGTATATTGTGATCATAAAATTGCGATGTCGTTACACCATCTTACATTTTTTTTTCTCTTCTTTACTTTCCATTCTACTTCTATTCATTCTTATCGTGATTTAGTTACTTTTCTCTTTATTCTTTGTTCTTTGTCCTCTAGATGTTTTTTTCTTTTATTTATTCTCTTTCTCCAGTTCTTATTTCCTCTTCTCCTCATTTTCGTATTATTTCTTTTTTAATCTTATTATCTTCTTTCCTTCGCATCTTTTTTTTATCTTTAGCCTTGCCTCCTCGTCTTTTCTCTCTTTCTTATTATTTACTCTCCTTCTCTTCTCTTTTTCCTCTCATTTCCTCTCGGTCTCATCTTCTTTTCCCTCGCTTCTTTCTTTTTCTCAGAGTCCCCCTGCGAACCGTGAGCAACATCGCGGTTACATTTATGGCATCCGCGTCGCCCCACGCCACACGAACTCTTCGCAAACCTCACGTTCTTCTCGTTGTCGTCTCTCATCCAACTTTTCCAAGTAACGCACGCATTCGAGTGCGTGATCCACGTACGGGGAATGCTCGAACGGGAGAGCAGCCGTCACCGTGAACGAAGAAGCAAAAGAAGACGAAGAAGAAAAGAAGAAGAAGGAGAAAGACCGAGAAAAAGTTAAAAAAAAAGATAAATAGAAAGAAAAAAAAAGAAAATGAAGGTGAAGAAGGATGGGGACGATGGAGAGCCTTGCCGGGGGCGGTCAGTGGCTTTTCTTGCACCGGCTACCACGAGACGACCGCGGACTACTCAACAATCATCTTCCTTCTCACTCAAATGCCACTTCACTTCTGCCTCTCCCCGCTCCCTTTTCCTCTTCGCTACTATTTTTCTTCTTTCTCATTTTGACTCACCCTAGGGAATAATAATGGGAATTATACGATCGTGAAAGAATTTTATATTCCTCCCCCCCCTCCCCCCCCCCCCGCCATCTTCATTCTTTCGTCATTTTTTTGAGATTTCATTTTCTAGGTACATCTGGCGCGAACGAGAAGTCTTTGTATCTTTAAAATGCTGTTTCGAGAGGAGTTTTTATCGGACGATTTTGGGTGGCCGCACGTTTCTTAAAACACCACAACGTTGGGGACAGATTTCAAGGTCATCCGATCTGCAGAATCTCATTTTGTGATCGTATGAAGCATGATAGTGGATTGGTGGAGGGGCAGTAGTAAATATGAGTGAGAAATGAAGAAAAATCCTCCTAGATGGTCTGCTGATTTTTGGGTCCATCTCTTAAGCAAAATCGAATTATTGATAAGTATAAAATTTTGTGATTTCCGGAGGTTCTGAATTCGTGAGATAAGAAGAGGACTGATTCGGAGGCGGATTTTCAGGGTAACAAAATCGGTATTGAATATTAAAGGGATAGAAGGAGAGAAAAAAATACGATGAGCCCGTGCTTCGGAAAGATAACACTCGAAGAAGGGAGCCTTTTGCTGATGCCATGGTTGAAGAGCCCATGAAGGCCATCATGAGGATTACGTGTCGCTGCATCATCGAAAAAGAGAGCAATAAGAGACCCAGAGGATCGGGGGGGGGGGGGGGGGGGCGAGAAAGAATGAATGCAAGGATTTTATACAGGGTGTACAAGAGTCGCGTACAAGTTCAATTATATAAGTACACCGGTTAATTTTAAAGTGAAAAGTCCTTAGCTAATTTTATTTTCGAGGCGCCGTTTCGGAGATATTCAATAATTAGCGTTAGCCAATTCGATGCGTCGCGGGCAGACAGCGCGGGGTGGGGGAAGCGCGTCACACCCACCTTCTCATCAACGTACCGGATTGGCTAGTACTAATCGTTCGATAACTTCGAAGCGACGCATTTAGGAAAAAAGTGACCAGAAAGTTTTCTCGTTAGAATTACGAAAAGAAACCGACGGCCCTAACTCGAGCGCGACTTATCAGACTCCCTGTATGCAAGCTCGAGTTACAGGTACAGAATGGCGTTTAGCGCACCGAGGGAAAGTCTCAGAAGCAGTTTTGTACCCGTACAACTGGTACACACGCTTAATTCGCGTATGCACGTGTATCCGTGTGTGTGTGTAATGGATGAGAAGTGGCAGGAACGAAGAGAGGGGAGCTCGTGCTCGTCGGAGAAGAAGAATAAGATGAGGAGGGTCTGGAAGGGGGGCAAACGGCATCCGGTTGGCGGGAACAAGTGTTCGAACCAGTTGGAATTTTGCAAATAACTCTTCGCTAAAGTATTACGCAAAGGATCTACGGATAAATCTTCGACGTGAATAACAATAACTGTTTTTTGTGTGTTTTTTTTTTTTTTTTTTTTTTTTCATTTAGAAGAACTCTCACCCTTTGCGGGTTGTTAAAAAACAGAAATTAGATCGATTCCAACGGTTTATCGTACCAAAAAATGTACGGACTACTCCAAGATGCTTTTAACGTTTCAACGTCTGAAAGTCGCTCAACTTAACCCAGAAATAAAACCCGTACTAAATGCCCCCACCAGGTTCAACCGGTATATGGCGTTTATTGCGATAAGGTTGTGTTAAGGTCGTTCGAAACTGGTTCCAACCTTAATGAGTTCAACCGCAGTAGTTTCCTGAAACATTGTATCCTTAATTTGACCTTTTTCGGAAAAATTCTCGTTCGCAATTGCTTGAAAAATGTTTAAAATTCGGGCTTTTGGGTGAAAGAGGTAAAATAGACTTAAGGGGGGAGCAATTTTGAGACTGAAAGAGAGTCGAAGCTGTGCGCTCGTTCGGGACGAGAGCCTCGGAGCGGAACGTGAAACGAACGTGTTTGGGGGAAGTAGGGATAGAAGGGAAAGGGGTAAAGACGAGTATAGGTGAGATCTCGAAAGGTGGAGGAGGGAAGGAATCGAGAGGAAAGAGAGAGAAAGAAGTACTACTCGAAGAACGGGTAAAGGCCCTTGTCCTCCATTGTGTTTCGCCGCGTAGAGCTGACGCGAGTGATAGATAGCTCACTACGAAGTATTATAAGCTAGGCTCTCTATAAAACCTTTCTCTCTCTCTCTCTCTCTCTCTCTCACGTTTTTACCTATTCTTCCCTACTCCTCCCTCTTTCTGCTGCTACCGAGTCCCAACATGCGTCCAGACGTTTTTGCCTATAGGGGGCATCCTCAACGTCTTGTGAAAAAAGGGAAAAAGTGAACAAACGCACACCGTCATACGATTCAAAGTATATAGTCACACGATAAATCTTGCCTATAACACACTATTTTCGAGAGTATCATCGAGCCTTATCGATCCCCCTCCCCCCCATCATCCTAAGGAGACCCGCAAAAGTCTTTACTGGCTTTTGCATGCTGCATCCATCATTAAAGATCCTTGCTTTTTAATATTGGCAAGAATTTTATACTGATCAATTAATTAACAATTAAAATGGAGGAATTTTAAATATTTATTTAACTACGCATTAACTTAACGAAGAGAGTATAGGGCTCCGATTTTTTTTCTGTTTTTGTGCTGAGAAAAAAATCTTTGTTGACCGAAACAAATTATTTCTGTTTCTCTTGGCGAAAATATTTAAATCGATACGGGAAAGAAAATATTTTTGAGATGAGACAAAATAATTTGTAAATGCTGATATACAAGTTATTGGTCGAACCAACAAAACTTTGGTGCAGCCAAACAAATTAATGTTAATGCAACAAAATATCATTAAAATAAACTAATTCATTTATTCGTCCTAAGGATTACCATTTAATCGATTTGGTAATTGAGATTCAAACAAATATTTTATTAACGGGAGAAACCAGTTTAGGAAGCCGAAATGTTGGTGTTTTTCGTGAATTTTTTTTAACAGGGAAGGAATAATCAGAATTTGTTTAAACTTGGAGAATATTTTATTCATGTTTTGAAGTATACTTTGTAATTTTTTCAAGTCATTTCCGCCGGAAATAGTGGAGTTAGAAGCTGTTGTCCATTGACGACTTTTTTCAGCTGGTGGACATTCTAGCTCAAAAAGTTATTGACCAATCGTTCTGAAAATTTGTGCGAATATTCTTTATTCAATTACAATCTGTATGAACCTAACTCCGGGATGATATTATTATTAAAAATATTTTTATTAATGCAAAAAAAGGTGAAAAAACATGGTATAAAAACATGACATTGTGTTGACACCTCAAAAACATGCAATTTTCAACTTTTTTGATCACAATTAGGTTCATATTCTTAGGAAATATGTTGTTAACGGAAAAAAAAAATTGTAATGATTACAGATAAAAATCGTGACTTCAGGAATGCCCACCAGCAAAAAACTCGGATGGCGATCGTCCATGGACAGCAGCTTCTAACTCCACTATTTCCGGCGGAAATGACTTGAAAAAATTACAAAGTGTACTTCAAAACATGAATAAAATATCCTCCAAGTTTAAGCAAATTCTGATTATTCCTTCCCTGTTAAAAAAATTCATGAAAAACACCAAAATTTCGACCTCCTAAACTGGTTTCTCCCGTTAAAGCAAATAAAAAGTATGCGCGAGCAAATAAATGGCACCAGTTGTTCGAACAAAATCATTTGGCTCCGGTGATTTAGTTGATTCCTCTACAAGAATTTTTAATGATTTAGTTGAATAAACTAAATCATTTGCGATTCAACAAAAAAATTGTTGGGTCCACCAATTTCTCTTCCAACAAAATGGAATTAGCTCGATGAAGAAATTTTTTTCCTCACTGTGTGTTAAAATGGATCGAGAATCAGTCGCCTATTTTTAATTATTATTTACTGATACTTTATTTATCAATTTATACTATATTAGATTCATTTCTTTCGTAACATGTTTTTTTTTATGAAAATGGATCACAAATCCAGCGGCTTCTTTATAGATCGTCATTCAAATGGATCAAGAGGCAACGATATTTCTTATCAAAACGGAGCAAGATTACAGCAGCCATTTTGTAATTTTACAAAAAGGCGCATAGATTTAACTGCCATTTGATCTCTTTACCAAAGTGGAGCAAGAATCCAGGGGCCATTCTGTTCCTATAAAAATAAATCAGTTATAAAAGAAGCATATTCCATTTTTACCAAAATGGACCACGTGTAAAAGTGCAAATGAAATATTTTATCAAAACGGACGATGGTTCCTATCTCCTTCAGACATTTATTCTTAACCCTAGAACCCCACAATCAATTTTTTCCAACGTAAACTCCACACTGGGCTAAATAATTACCCGAATCTTCTCTTTAGCATAAAATGTTCCTCGTATGCGATAATAAGATTTAATTATACACCATTCTCTTCGTTTTTCGATAATGAAAAGAATGGTGCATGATAAAGTCGCATTCGGTAAATATTTAATAGTGAAAATTCTATAAAACGGAAGGAATGATTTTAAAAAATTGATTCGGGAAGGAAATTTGACATTTTCGTGGGATAACTAATTACGCCGTTGTGGGGTTGTAGGATTAAAAAAGGGTTATGCAATGAAAAATAGCGCGATCGTTTAGTCGAGTATTCATAACCCTATTCATTTATCTCGGATGAAGGCACCAGGTGATAAAAGTCGATAAGAAAAAGCAAATAGAGAAAAATGAGTCACGGGATGGGACGAATAAACCCGAGTCAAAGAGGGCGTTGTGTTGCGTATTATAGGCTGGTTATGTCGGTTGTGTATCTGGAGGACACGCGCCGGCACGTGCTTCAAAAGCAAGGCTTAAGTGCACCATACTCTGTATATAGTTCAACTGACGCCATACAGAAAGACCGGGCGTCTCTCATTGTGAGAGGTCAACGTTTTAACTTCGTTCCCACCAATTGGACCGGATCAACACCCGTAATAAATCCCAATTAAGAAACATAACCTTATTCCCAACGGGGTTCCTCATTCGGTACTTGTCGCGGAGATTTTTTTTTCGTAACGCTGTATTTCCGGCGGGTCTAAAAATTACCGAAATTCAAAGGGTTTTTCAAAATGTTAATTATTCGATAAAATTTCATTTCAACTCAAAATGAATTGGATACTTTATTTTGTTTCGTTCACCGCAATAAATCGGCCATTTTTAAGTGAAAATCATCTCGAGTTCGAACTCGGCAATTTAAAAAAAGGTTGAGTATGAATTTTCATTGAAATCGGGATGAGCAGTTCGCTTTTTAATCGGCCATTTTGGATTCACGTTTATTTGTTCACCAGACAATTGAGTCGAGCTAAGTAATTAAATTCAATTGAGGGCGAAAGTGAAAAATTAATCGACTAACTTTTTCTGCTTATTAAGCCTACTCAATTAAAAACTTCGAAGAATCATCGGCTTATTAAACGAAAAAGACCGAAAAAAAAAAACAGTGGGGAAAAAAATTATCCGTCGTTCGATCGACAAAGTTCTATGCGTTAAAATACACAACAATGAGAATTCTGTCGTACTACACAAAAGCAGCGGAAAACGTAAAATACTCCCACGATTTCCGTGCTCCGGCACGCAGAACCGAACAAATTACGTTTCAACCGGTATACGGGGGAAAAAGACCGAGATAATGTGAGACTCTACCAGAGGGATTTGAATTAACTAAAATGGCTGTTCGACGTTGATTTTTTGTTCGGAAATTGAAAAAAAATTGAGTTAAAACTAGTACAAAAAAGTAGCCCGCAAGAGAAATAAAATTTAGGTTTGAAATCAGGGAGTCGCTTATTCATACGATGTTTATAATTATAACTTGACGTTTTTTATTCTCGATAGATTATACGATTTTTATTTATATTCATTTATTCGACTTTGGTTTACACAAAATTGGAATTTTGTGCGATATTTATTTATACTTTTTACGATCTTTAATTATATTCATTTGCATTTAAAATAATTTGCATAATTTTCAGATCGTTGTCTCGATTTTACAAATAATCGAAATTTTACAAATATTTGCCGTTCCCGATTTGAGATATTTCCTATGAAAGATTCCGCAATTCCACATGCGTTTCTCATAGGGAACAATTGACGATTTCTCATTTCTCGCGACGATTTTAAATCTTTGTATCAGTTCAAAATAAAAATTTCAATTACAAAAAACATATGACGAAGTTTGTAAAAAAAAGAAACAAAAAAAAAGGTTTCGACTGTGCGGTATCGTATAAGTAGCGATAAAAAGTATGCAATGTGTATTGAGGGATACGGGGAACGTTTTTATGTCTGAAACTCGAAAAACTGATACACAAGGCATTTTTTCTATTGCTTTATACATTTTTACATTCCCATGAGATAAAACAATCGACATTATTAGGATAATTAGCAAGTTTTATGCAAGCAAGAATTTTTCAACATGACTGTAGCGAGAAAACTATCTTAACTGGTATTTGAAACGATGTTGAACTTTAGTTCGTTGAAACGCGACATTTTTTTTCAGTACTGTCAAAATTATCACGCATTGAAGCTACGAATATTGTTTAAACTTTTTTGTTCACGTTGTGACAAACTCGGATGTGTCCGAAAAATTGTACGGAATTTTTGAAAATTGAAAGATAAAAAAAATCGTCGTAAACTTAATCATAACTTCGAATGAATTAAGGGGTTATATAAACTTGCAAAAGTCGACAGATCACTTTTTTGAAAACCGAAATATTTTGAAAGTATAACATCTCATAAATGTTCCCTGAAAATTTCAAGGTGATCAGATTAAAATTCACAGAGTTATAAGCTGTTATGTTGAAGCCCGTCGGAACGCTCGAAGCGTCTTTTCGAAACTTTAGGCGAGCAACCACTTTAGATGCTTCAAAAAATCAATTTTTTTTTATATTTCATAAATCGTTAGCAAAATATCTTAAGAATACACCCCGAAAATTTTAAAACGATATTCGGATTCCTTCTAACGGTATGTATATAAATGATAAAAGACTCTCCGCTCGACTCCCAAGCGCGCTCAAATTTTAAACGTGTTTTTCTCGAAACGACATTTTTTTAATTTGCGGGAATCATAACGCAAAAACTAATTGATGTATCATCTTCAAATTTGGAGCACGTTTACATAATATAATTTATTAAAACATGAACATAAAGTTGGAAAGATTAGATTGTTTAAAACATATTTATTATTGCAAAATGCCGGGGGAAAAATGCCAAAAATCGATCATTTTTTTTCAAACACGTTCCAACATTCAATTCTCGATTTTTTTTTCAAAATTTAGGTTCATGTTCTTGAAAAACATCTCAAGAACGTATAAAAAATTGTTGGACTATTTCAGATGCGAATTGCGAGCTGCACAATTCCCGCAAATCGACAATGACGATGAGGACACGCCAAGGGACACAGCGGATTATACCTTAATTAATGCATGAAATAACTTGAAAAAATTACCAGAGATGTATGAAAATATGAATAAATTATTGTCAGAGTTGCGGAAATTTCCGTTTTTTTCACAATAAAAAAAAATCCAAAAAATCGTCTAATTTTCGGTCTCCTAAAGTGGTTGCTCGCCTTAAACGCGTTTATCTCGAAGCTACGTATCCAAAGTCGGCGAGGAAGATATCTCGAAAACTATTGCATCGATATTTCTGAAATTTTTGGAGCTTCCTCTAGATATAAAAATCTAATACTTAATCCAAGGAATTATTTTTTCGATGCATACTTTCGATTGGACGAACGAAAAATGTCGATTTTTTTTCGCAAAAATCGAGATTCTCACTTTGAAAAGCCGCCATTTTGTTTTAATTTGATATTTCGGAAATTCCTTCGATAAATTACACAATGAACTAATATGCTAACGGAATCTGTTTGGTTTTTTCATTTCAGATGACCTGGATCGGAATGGCATTGCTTACCGCAAAAAACGTTTTTCAAAAGTGCTTCCCGGAAATCAGCTATATCTCCGTTATAAATAAATATTTTTGAATAAAAAAATTACTGATCGTTCTTCAGATGTTACTTTTTAATGTACCAAATTTCTGTTAAGGTTTATAGTTCCGATTTTCTAAAAAAAAAGTTGCAAAAATGCGCCTTTTTCGGCCCAACAAGTGTAATATAACCCGTTAACAAGCAATAAATTTATCATGAAAATCGTAAAATATACTGTAACATACCGATTTGAGGACTTGCGTACACCTAAAGCAATCAAAGGGTTATTTAGGGTTATTTTTCATAATTTTTTCATATCAAATAAAATTTTGCTATAGAAATTTTTTTTTGTTGATTCCAAAAGAACTACTCTATAAAATTCGAAATTTGCATAAAACAAAAAATTAGAGGAGTCTCAATTGTCGTTTTTGTAAAACAGCTTTCGTAAAACGCCATTTTTCTTAACCACAACTAGCAGTGAATGAATAATAAAAGAAAAAAAATTTCTTAAAGTTGACAAAAGACTAGTCTCCGTCAGGGCCGATTTTTTTAAATGTATTTTTCGCATAGGTTTGAATTGAAAAGTCGAGATTTTACTTAAAATTTTGTTCTCTTTTTATTTGTGAAATCAAAACTTTTGTGTTCAAAGAAAATAATCGTACGACAAAGACTGGATAATTGTGTAAATATCCTCTGTACCAAATTTCATTCAAATCGGTCGTTTAGTTTTCGAGATAATGATGGTTACTGTTTTCAAAAACACCATTTTGAGAAAAACGCACTTAACGGTTCAAACCCCATTCGAATTAACATATATTTTTTTTTCAATGCTTGCAAAATGTCATTGATACTTGGATTTTTTTGATAAATTATATTCAAAGGGCTATTCTCCAGAAGGAGTAAGCCCTTCATACCGTATTGACATTCAACACGATCGATTGATATTTGATATTGAATGTCATTCAATACCAATAATTGAAATACTCTACGAGTGAATTTCGAGCGGCCACGATAGCAATACTGGCGCCGTGATCGGTAACGAAGGTTGTTCTCAATGGAATCCGAATCGTAAGTTTTTTCTATTGAATAGATCATTTTTTCTTGGGGTATATAAAAAAAAAAAGAGAGAAGGGATCTCACCGGAAGCGTTGGCATTTCCCGTATTGGTAGCGAGGGAGGCGAAGAAAAAAACGAAGAGGCTGGCAAGGTTGAGGATACCGGTGACAGGCCTGAAGGCTGGTTCCCTCGGATACCTCGGTAAACCCATGTTACAAATCCACAGGAGTCGTGAACTATTATTCCCACAGCTGTCGCGGGGGACGCGCGATCCACCGCTCTCTTTATATATATTTTTTTTCACTGTACTCGGCGACACTTAAAATTTGTCGTTCCTTCTCACAGAAAAAAAAACACTAGTATATCACTCGCATGTTTCACATCCGACCTTTTCCCAATGTTGTTTAACTGTTCTCACCATTGTTTCGATTGTTTACCATTTTTGGCCACCGATTCAGATCCGATAATTCTTTGTAGTCGCGAACAAAAACATTTGGCACGAAACACAAAATATCACAGTCAAAATAAAAAAGGGGTACAGTGAATGAGAAAGAAAGAAAAAACAAAAAATAAAATCGGTAAATAAAGGATGCGCTAGTTGAGTTTGTGTAAGGGGCGAGGGAAAAAATTCATCGTGTGATCGTGACACCATAGCCGATCGCTCTGTCCCATAGTCGCGAGCGATCCAACGCGCGACAATGATAACAATAATAATAACGATCCATCGCTAAGGATGTCAAAAAAATTAAAGTGAAGATACTCGATAGCGAAGCCGACAAGTATTTTACTCGATGCACGATTCTTCGTACGTATTTTACGTAGGTTTAAACATCACAGTAAAATAAAATATGATAAAAAAAAAAATCGGCAGCAATGTTACGCGATTTCCAAGATAAAATCGACAATTCGAGGAATCACTTGGACAAAAATTTCTAAGAAAATATACACGTTTATTCTTTTATTTGGAGTTAAAATAAAGAAGAAAAAGCGAGTGTACACGAGAGTTGGTAAACTTTGAGTTCGCGTTCACCTGGTTCACAACCTGGCAACCCTGGAGAGGGAAGGGGACGGGCGCGCTCACCTTTGCCAGCACACTAAAAAGCCCTTTTCCCCTCTTTACTGTCAACGACGATTCGATACCGATCTCGTGACTTCATTCGTATCTTTTTAACACTCAATCCTTTTACAACTATCGAAATTGACTTCTTTCGAGTTCACGTCACTCCGATCGTCGTTTATCGATGAATGATAAACACCGAATTTGAGTTTCTTAACCGTCAAACGCTCCGCTCGGCGGATGGAATGCTACTCGAAATCGTGGCTCGAAGCGCGTTACTACGAAGCCTATCAAGCGGCACACAACGGTGCTCCTTCGAGTGGGGCTACGAATATTTGAAAAGGACATCGAAAGTGCATCAGTGTCGCCATCTATCGTGATCGAAAACAAAATTCGTCAGTAATACCATCTCGTGGGATCGTTGTTAACCTTCTATCACTTTACCGTCTGTCAAGCGGGATTGACATATAGAAATATGTACCTCCACTGAGTTAGTCCCCCAAAATTGATTAAATTGATTTTTTTTTCTTATAAATCCCTTGGGGGTCGTACAGTGGTGTACGGTGTCATA
This sequence comes from Rhimphoctona megacephalus, assembly GCA_963989365.1. Taxonomy (NCBI): domain Eukaryota; kingdom Metazoa; phylum Arthropoda; class Insecta; order Hymenoptera; family Ichneumonidae; genus Rhimphoctona; species Rhimphoctona megacephalus. Next base: position 22,969,386 of record OZ022416.1, on the reverse strand, counting down.
TTTAGATTATTGAGTGGTTTATCATTTTTTCGAAAAATGAATTTCAAAAATTATCACTTGAGTTCGCCTCCCCATAATATTTATATTGGCTTTCTTTTTGGAAATCGCTTGGTGGTTGTTCAGTGGTGTACGGTGTCACATTTAGAACGTTGAGTAGTCTATTATTTAAAAAATAGAAAAAATTTAAAAAATAACCCCGGAGTTAGCCCCCCCGTATTGACTATAATAATTTTTTTTTCTACAAACCGCTCGAGGGTCGTTCAGTGGTGTATGGTATTGCATTCAGATTGTTCAGTGAAATATCATTTGTTCAAAAAATAAATTTGAATAATTGGATCGGAGCGATAACCTCTAGATATCATCGATCCATCGAATCGAAACGAATTTTGCATATTTACGAATGATGAACTATAGTTTACGCTATGACTGCCCCCATGCCCGAAATCCCGCTGCCGAATTTCATAATATTTCGCGAATAAATGGTAAAAGTAATTGTTATTCGTGTTCGCTCGAGTTCCATTCGGTTGCAGTTGTGTTTGTTGACCGCAAAAAAAAAAACAGCACAAATATTGTAAACAAAGTTGAGACACGTCCACTTTGAAAATTTCAAAAAATCGATTTTTTTTACTGTTTTCGAAAGTACATACATTCAGAAATATTGTGTCAAAATTTTCTGAAAATCCGAGCTCTCTAAGTATTTTTTTTTTTTACCTGAACGTCAGAACCTCATTTCGTCTACCTGAGCGTATAAACTTCAAACGCGTTTTTTTCGAAACAACGTTTTCAAAATCTAGCTCCATCGTATCTCTAAAACTAATAAACCGATTCTCTTGAAATGTGAACTACATATTGTAAACATGATTCGCAACAAGATGACCCTCGATGGTTTTGAAATTTTGATTTTTACTCTTTTTTTTGTGAATAACTGCGAAAAAACGCGTTTTTTTTACTTTTTTCGTTTTTCATCTACCATTTTTTTATTTTTTGGTAAAACTTTATATCCGAGGGTCATTTTGTAGCTGGTGTCATACTGAATCTAATGGACTTTGATTTTTTTGTTTCAGACAAGCCGTTGCCGAGTTGTGGTGGAGCTACCTAGCTCACCTATTTTTGAGGCGTTACGTTAAACTATAGTTTTTGTACTTAAAAATAAATAAAAATGAATTAAATTTTTTTTTTATGTATTTCAAGACTTTATTTATCAAGCCCAACAACTTTTATATTCATATCTTTTATAAAATCCTCAAAAAAAAACGCGGAAATAGCCTTTTTTTCGTGGCTCCAAAGTGGACTGGCCCCTTAACCTTTAATAAAAAATCTTGGTAATTATTTAGAATCGCGACTCACCTTAGAATCGACTCGTATATTTTTTTTAAGGTTTGTTGTGATTTCTAAAAATCATAACTACTTATTATATATTGGCGCATGACCTTTTTTGGACTTAAAAAAATTGAGGTAAAAAAAAAATTTTTTAAGGTAAAAAATGATTTCCCTTGTAAATTTTTTGGTAACAGGAAAATTGAACCAAGGCAAATTCTTCCCGGAAAATTTTCCCCCCGGAATTTCACGAATCGGAATTCCATCGCAGATGTGAAATAGTGGGGTTGGTTTGTATCATCTCGGTGTGCGTACGTGGAATAGTGGGGTTTATCGCAGGTTGCATGAAATCGCACGGTATGATTCCATATGCACCCTGCGATAAACCCCACTAAATTCTAAAAACCCCACTATTCCACGCACACGCACCGAGATGATACCAGCCCACCCCACTATTCCACACACAACGCGATTCCACGCTCCCTGCGATTCTACAGACCCCACTATTCCACGTACACACACCGAGGTGATACAAACCCACCCTACGATTCTACAAACTCCACTATTCCACGCGCACATACCGAGATGATATAAAACCACCGCACTATTCCACACACAGCGCGATTTCATGCATCCTGCGATTCTACAAACCCCACTATTCCACGCACACACACCGAGATGACACAAACCCACCCCACTATTCCACACACAGCGAGATTTCACGCACCCTGCGATTCTACAAACCCCACTATTCCACGCACACACATCGAGATGATACAAACCCACCCTATTATTCCACACACAGCGCAATTCCAGGCACCCTGCGATTCTACAAACCCTACTATTCTACGCACACACACCGAGATGACACAAACCCACCCCACTATTCCACACACAGCGAGATTTCACGCACCCTGCGATTCTACAAACCCCACTATTCCACGCACACACATCGAGATGATACAAACCCACCCTACTATTCCACACACAGCGCGATTTCATGCATCCTGCGATTCTACAAACCCCACTATTCCACGCACACACGCCGAGATGACACAAACCCACCCCACTATTTCACACACAGCGAGATTGCACGCACCCTGCGATTCTACAAACCCCACTATTCCACGCACACACATCGAGATGATACAAACCCACCCTACTATTCCACACACAACGCGATTCCAGGCACCCTGCGATTCTACAAACCCTACTATTCCACGCACACACACCGAGATGACACAAACCCACCCTTACTATTCCACACACAGCGCGATTTCACGCACCCTGCCATTCTACAAACCCCACTATACTACGCACACATATCGAGATTATACAAACCCACCCCACTATTCCACACACAGCGAGATTCCACGCACTCTGCGATTCTACAAACCTCACTATTCCACGCACACACACCGAGATGATGCAAACCCACCCTACTATTCCACATATAGCGCGATTCCACGCTCCCTGCGATTCTACAAACCCCACTATTTCAAGCACACGCATCGAGATGATGCAAACCCACCCCACTATTCCACGTACACACACCAAGATGATACAAACCCACCCTATCATATCACACATATCGCGATTCTATACACCCCGCTATTCCACGTCAATGCCTGTTTCCACTTGCAAATTATGTACAATGGAATATTCAATCAGCGGGGATGAATTTTCTGGGGGACGAATCCTAAATAAAAAAGATTTAAAAACACCGAAAATCATTTAATCACCTCCAAAATCGTTTTTGTCTTTCAATGAATAATTCAAAATGATTTTTTTTTCTTTTTTTAAGCCCCAAAAAGGTCATGCTCCAACATGTAATGAATAGTTATGATGTTGAGAAATCATAACAAACCTTTAAAAAAATTTACAAGGGAAATCATTTTTTTCCTTAATAAAACATTTTTTTTCAGTCCAAAAAAGGTTATGTGCCAACATAATACGAGTAGTTATGATGTTTTAAAATCATAACAAACCTTTGAAAAAAATCGCAGGCCGATTTTAAGGCTAGGAGTCATACCGACTGAGCCGCCATGAGTGCGAGAGATATAGCTGCAATTTTCGAAAGTGAAATTCTTCGACACGGTTTGACTGATTACGAAAAGGCTCTGTCAAACCATTTTTGCCATCGTCCTGCGTGGGCTGACAGAGCTTTTTTGTAATCGGTCAAACCGTATCAAAGAATTTCAACTTCGAAAATTCGAGGTGAGGTTAGGTGACTGATCCATCCCCTTAAGGTGAGTCGCGATTCTAAATATTTACCATATGCAAAATTCGATTCGATGGATCGATGTTGTTTAGTGGTTATCGCCGCTTAGATCCAATTTTTAAAATTTATTTCTTGAAAAAACGATATATCACTGAATGATCTGAATGCAATACCATACACCACTGAATGACCCCCGAGCGATTTGTAAAAAAAAAAAATATTATAGTCAATACGGGGAGCTAACTTCGGGGGTATTTTTGAAATTTTTTCTATTTTTTAAATAATAGATCACTTAATGTTCTAAATACGACAACGTACACCACTGAACGACCACCAAGCGATTTGCAGAAAAAAAGTCAACATAGATATTCTTAGGAGGTAATTTTCGAAATTCATTTTTTGCAAAAATGATAAACCACTCAACGATCTAAATATGACACCGTACACCACTGTACGACCCCCAAGGGATCCCTGGCGGATCATAGCGACCGAAATTCTCGGTCTTTTTAGGCGTCTAATTTGCCGAAAAAAAGACCCAATTGGGTCGTTTGAAAATTAGTCGGTTAAATCGGGGTGTACACTGGACAGTCAAATTTTTGTCGGCTCATTAAAAAAAAAAAACTTAGAAAAAATTACAAAAAAGACTTAATTGAGTCTTTTTTCGGCAAATTAAACGTCTAAAAAGACCAAAACCCTATTCGGTCTTTTTTTCGGTCGCTATGATCCGCTAGGGATTTATGAGGAAAAAAATAAATATAATCAATTTCGGGAGTCTAACTCAATGGAGATGAAATAATATGTTTAGATGAGGAAACCAGGATGAAGTTGGTCAAGGAAAGACGTGATTCTTCATTGGAGTTCGATTTCTATGAGTTTGTAAAGTTGAAGGATAGCAAGGTTCTGCGGTCGGAGAGGTAAATTGTGACAGGCTGTAGGTAAGGAAATCCTGCTCCTTACGCATTGCGTAGGAGAAAATATTGGAACTGCTTTTACCATTTTTAGCCGCGTTGCGGTTGTAGCGTGAACTTCTGGACGCCACAGACATGACATTTCCATGACATCTTGCGGTTTCTTTTGGTACTTAAAAGATATGTCATCTTACGAATAAGATGACTAATATTAATTGATTAAGGTGATCTATCGGCCGTATGGTCGGTAAAAACCCTGCTGCACGTTTTTTTCGGAGGCGTGATATTTCAAGATAAAGAAGTCACACGTCGTTATCCTTTTATCAGAGAATAAGGTGAAACTTTTCTTTTTTTTTGAAATATCAAGCGTGTCCGAGAAAAACGTGTATCTACTTTTGAGTCATCTCTTTCGCACTCACGCAACTGATAGTGAGTGCGAGAGAGATAGCTGCAAATTTCGAAAGTGAAATTCTTCGACACGGTTTGACCCATTACAAAAAGGCCCTGTCAGCCTATTTTTGCTATCGTCTTGCGTGGGCTGACAGAGCTTTTCTGTAATCGGTCAAATCGTATCGAAGAATTTCAACTTCGAAAATTCGAAGTGAGGTTACGAGACTGACCCATCCCCTTAAGTTTGTTTATAGCCTTTCGCGACTATTTTTTCAAATTGTTTAATCTACAATGTTGCATTGATTTTTACATGTAAATCATTGCCAAATATTTGTGTAATTGTAAAGAAAAAACGCTCTAGATGTTAATTTTTTCAAATTGTTCTATCATATAGGAAGATAAAAACTCATCAATGGAAAAATTGTCTAATATAGTTTAATTTCAGAAATAGTAACGTATACTCACTTTTACTTTCTATCCCTGTGTTCGAAATTAAGCGGTCAAAGTCCTAGTTTTCTTTTGATAACTTTCGTCGTATGTTTTTTTGTAATTTTCAGAATTATTATTTTTAAATCTGTGAAGTGTCAAATCGCGACAAATTCGAGTTTTTCTATCTTGTTTCCCACGAGAAATGCATGTAAAGTTGCAGAATCTTTGATGGGAAGTATTTCAGATCCGGATCGCTGAATATTAGTAAAATTTGACAAGTAATCACATAGCAGTGTCTTGAATATATCCTCTGAATGTTTAAAAAAAAATTATAGCAAAACGCTTTGTTTAGAAAAACTATCTTGAATTGCAGTTTTATTTTCTTTTAAATTTGGTTTTGATATCACAGTCACATAAATTTCGATTTATTCACAGCAGTTGTGCTACGAGACTTTTTTTCACACTTCTATTAAAACGAAGATTACTCGAAAATATTAAATGGCACAAGCATTTGAAATTTTTTCTAACTGCTTTAAATTGATTTTTTTGTATGATGAAAAAGTTAGAAAATGTTTGAAAAACATTAATGTTTAAATTTTATTATATTTTGTTTCGTATCAATTATTTATTGTTGTTCTTATTGATTTCAAGAAATAAAAATGTTTGTAAGTCATAATTACTGTTCTGAAATAATTCGTAATGTCCTATTTTTTAAATTAAATAGTCGAAATGATACATGTGAGAAAATCTCTTATCAGGTGATCAACATTGACGATGTCAGTACGCGACCCGAGTTAAATAAATATTATGATTTTGTTTTTGAAATGACCTGAATAAAAAGATAAATGATGGGTGTTTTTGTGTATACTATTATGAATTCAATTTTCATTTGCATCAACCGTTTATTGTTGTTGATACAAATAGAATTTTGTTTTTTTTTACATTTTTCTTTTAATAAAATTTTAGAAGAAGAATCCGAGGATCTTGCCTCCCAGATGTTTCCGCCTCGCCTCTTCGTGGTCCATGATTCCTCCGCTGGTTGTCAAAACGACGTATCTAAGAGTAATATTACTGGTCAATTTTGCACCTTTTGAAATTTTTGTTACCCCAATAGTTTTTACATAAGTAACAATACATTTTTTTATTTCAACTGAAAACAATGGAAAAACTAAAATTCAAGTGACGACTTGAATAGGAAACATATTTAATAAAGTCACCATAAAACTTTAGCGTTTATACGAACTACTAAACTAGAAATAAAGTTTTAGGTAATAGCTAAATTTACATTGTGTTCATTTATAAAAATTCCAGTGTCGCATCCATTTTCCTCAACTAGATACTAAGATTTGAATAAAATATTTATGAGAATTCACCAATTTAAATTATACAAAAACTTAATATTTTGTTAACAATATACAACATAAAAATTATTCATAAATACTCAAGCAATAATAAAATCAAGTACTCCTAATTTTCGTGTACCAACCTAATAATTATTAATTGTATCACTTTTACAATAGAAGGTTTAACAAGAGAAAATTAGTATAATATTTTAATATAAATATAAAAAGTATTTGAAAAATAATGAAACATTTGATGATTTTTCATTTTTCATTTTGACATGAAATAAGGAACAAAAATGACACCCCATGAAAATTCAATATCAATTGATATTTACCCAAACTGACGGGAGGGAAGTAGATTGTTCGTCCACTTTTCAATATCCGTGATGGGTACGTCAAATCTTGGTGAGATGACACCGCACTTGTTCAATCTTCCAGAAAGATTTACAACAACTTTGCCGCTGCGATGATCGTCAACGATTTCAAATTCTCCGATGTAGCCTGAAAGTAAAACAGTTATTTAATCAATTGAACGATAAATAACAAAAATGACAATTAACAGTTGAACATAGTTATAGTATAAGTTTTTGTTCTTTGCTTTTTCACCACTCACCGTGTTTCATCATGACAGTGAGAAATTTGACGATGACTTTCGAGCAAGGTCGCAAAAGAACTTGCCTTTTGCCGCGCTTCTCAGCATTGTTAATTGATTTCAGGGCATCACTGAGAACGTTCATACGAACCATGGCTGAAACAAGAGACACTTGTCATTCATATCACTTGACAAGGAGAAAATCGAAAAAAAAGGTTTTTTTCACAAATTAGAATTTTGTATTTTGATTTTTCAGGAATGTTTTTGTTAATTATACTAGATTATATGGTAGAGTTTTTTTTAAGCGACTTGAGGTGAATGTGTTTGTTCAATTCGTGGGAAAACGGAGATAAGCACTTTAGCCGACACTCCGCACGCACTGACTTTTCAACACCAACGAAACCTCGAAGAATCGAGGATTACCGAAAAATAACGGTTTGAGAATTATGAGAATTTCTTCAAGTTTCAATTGAGCTATGAATTAACGACCGATGCACTCTTATTATGCGAGATTACCTGCGATTTGTGATTGTTTATCACACCGACAGACACGTTAGGTTATCCGAGGGAAAAAGAAGAGAATTCGGCATGCAGGAAGTTACGCTTGCGCCAACTCGCGGTGAATTTTTCAAACTTTTTACCCGTGGCGCCATCTTTTAATTAGCTGGAGGCCGGAGGGAGATGTTTCCGAATAAATTCGGTTGATAATAGATCGTCAAAAATTATTCACATAAACAAACAAATTGACCAATTGAACAAAAAATAGAGATTTATTAAAAATCTAAACAATCTTGCTTTAATTTACAAATAGCTGGCTTATGACCAATGGATCATTAAAAATGATTTATTATAAAAGAGATGTGGACAATATAAATTTGGATGATTCTGCAATCTCGGCCGAGTTGTATTTGCTGCAAGCAAAGGCGCCACTCCCGTTATCGGAGATTGTCCTAAGACGAGTGTTTGAAGTTTGAATTGTCTCTCGGTTGCCAGTAAATATGGCATCGAAAAGCAAGAAAAGTTTGAAAAGGAAATTTTTGGAGCACAGTGATTCCGAGGACGACGAAACAAGTGAGTTTATTAAATTGTCTTTGGCACTTTTTAAATTTCTAACAGTTGTGACATCCTGCATCGATGTCTCGGAGTTATTACGACGGTTAAAATTCTAACCTCAAAAGAGTGTACACGAATGAACACTGTAATTGTGTTTGTATTATAATATTAAAATAGTCAATGAAAATCATCGTACAACTACTCAACTTAGTATTTTATTATAGAAAATGGCGTCAATTCGAAACGGAGAACAGATGCTCCGCGTTTGTGTCCTTATCTCGATACAATAAATCGACAATTCTTAGACTTTGATTTTGAAAAGTTGTGCTCTGTTTCCCTTTCGAGAATCAACGTTTACGCTTGTCTCGTTTGTGGCAAGTATTTTCAAGGCAGAGGAACAAATACCCATGCTTATACACACAGCGTAGCAGAAAGTCATCATGTTTTTCTCAATCTTCATACTCTCAAATTTTATTGTTTGCCGGACAACTACGAAATAGTCGGTAAGTCCATTTTTTTTTTACTAGTTTTCTTTACTGATGATTCGAACGATATTTATGATTTCTACTTATATAATCCACTTATATACATTTTTGATGATATTTGTTGATTCAAATTTTTTATGCATTTTATTATAATAACCAGCAATTTGAATTGTTTCATGGTAGTTTTGTTTCCAAAAGTTTCTTGTACTTTTTCCTCCTTTCAAATCTGTATTAATCAGGAATTTTTGTAATTTTTAAATATTACAAATAATTTCTTATGTTTAAAAAAAGTTTAAAAAAATTTCTTGAGATTATGGAATAATCACTAATAAACTCAAATTTTCCTATGTATTCTGTATATCGTTGGAAGTTTTCAGAATTAATCATTTTGGAAGGTTTTACTATTTTCTAGAAAATTCATTTATTTCTGAAAAAAATGTAGGAATATTCCTTGAATTTATGAAATATACCCTTAAATAATGTAGAAGTTCTGTGTGAATTAAATTTTTTTTTTATTATTTGTTAAATGACAATCGGGCAATTATGTTGCCTGACATTAAGTAATTAGGGTGTATTTTACAAGGATCTTGGGTAGCATCCAGTGACGTTCTGCATGACATGACTTTATTTTTCATTTTTGTTAATTCGTTTGAATACATGTACTTTACGTGTGTCAATGCATTTTGTTCGCTGCTTTATAAAGATTGCGGTAAATATCTAGAAAACGGTACTCACTTCCGATTTTAATCATTTTGAAATATATTATATTTCTCCCCCTATAATTATATATGAAATTACTTAGGAAGATGCCCAGAATAATATATTTCAAAATGATTAAAATTGGAGGTGAGTACCATTTTCTAGTTGTTTACCAAGATTGCTTCTTTTTTAGAAGGTTCTGGAGCAATCCAGAAAATTTCTCAAAGTTCTGTAATATGATCTCGAATGTTCTCGAAATTTCCACTGCATTCTGTCATTTTCTAGACATTTATAGACGTTCATAATTTCTAAATATACATCTCAAATTGTGTTAAGATTTTTAACATTTAGTTTGAATTATTTTTTTTGTGCTCTTCACGATGATTGTTGTGCGTTGGAATTGTGATAATTTATATGGAACATTGTTGCAATGTACTGAAATTTATACTTTTCTCATTCTGCTAAAATAATGTACCGTGGTGACAATTTCAAAAATTGCGAAATTTTAATATATTTTTATTGTTCCTGCGTATACCTTTGTGGGTTTTTACGCGCTCATTCCTTCGCTTTAACTCCACTTTTTCCCCACGTCACTTATTTCCAATTTCCTAATTTCCATGTTCCTGAGAAACCCCTCAAGAGTGTTGCCCACAGCCACTCTTTTCTATTGCACTACTGTATCGCATTGGCATGAGGGCCAAGGGAAACTGTGGAAACCCCGGCCGATACAGGCGGCTATATAGTTTTAGGGATTGATGCGCGAGCTGGTGCATGGCTAAGCGGTCACCCAACCAAGTATTGGCCTTGCCCGAGGCTGCTTAACTTTGGAGATCGCTGGAGCCACACACCGACCGCGCACCTATCACTGTCGGTGAAATTTTAATATAAAAAACAAGGGTTTGTTACAATTAGGGCTTGTTCTATTTACTTGCGTTTCTCCTCAGATTCGTCCTTGGACGACATCAAGTATGTACTCAATCCAACCTTTGGAAAGTCTCAAATTACCCAATTGGACCAAATTTCTAAGCGTTCCCGAGCGATTGACGGATCTATGTACTCTCCTGGTATCGTAGGAATGAACAATATCAAAGCGAACGACTATTGCAATGTTATTTTACAGGTGAAAAAATGAATTCCTCTTATTCTAAAAATTTGTACTTTAGCATATATTTTCGTAACTAATGGAATTGTGTTGAACTATAAATTTGTTTTTATTTGTTAAACAATTGAATGAATTAAGAGAATCCATTTTCAATGATTCTTCCAGGCTCTTTCTCATGTGACCCCATTGCGGAACTTCTTTCTGAGGGAATCAAATTACAATCAGGTTAAAAGGCCACCCGGCGATTCTTCCTATTTGTTGGTACAAAGATTCGGTGAGCTTATGCGAAAATTGTGGAATCCACGAAACTTTAAAGCACACGTCAGTCCTCACGAAATGTTACAGGCTGTTGTATTGTGGAGTAAAAAAAGATTCCAGTTTACAGAACAGGGTAATCCTTTTTTCTATCATTGTTGCAATTTCTTATTTTATCATTGCTTCAATTTTTCTTACAGATTTACTTCAAAGAATTATATTGTTAAGGGAATAAATGTTCTATTGCATTTTAGCTTCAGTATCATAAGTTTCGTGGACAAAGTATTGAAGCCATGAATTTTCATTAATTTTTATCTCGTGATTTTTGCATTCAAGGCGATCCTGTGGATTTTTTGTCATGGTTTCTCAACGCCTTGCATTTGGCTCTCAATGGTAGCAAAAAAAAAGATTCGAGTATTATTTACAAAACTTTTTTGGGACACATGAGGATATATACACGAAAAATTCCACCCCTCGAGCTCGAAGAAAGTCAGCGAAGTGAATTACTCAATACTGTAGAATATGGTGAAACAGTTACCGAAAGCCCATTCCTTTATTTGACCTGTGATCTTCCACCGCCTCCGTTATTCAAGGATCAATTTACTGAGAATATTATTCCTCAGGTTAGTAATAATACCATAATATTTGATATAAATATTAAATGAAAGTAATTGATTGATCGAAATTTCTGTTATTAATTTTTATCACCGATTCGAAAAAAAAATTCCTTCGATGCAGGTCAACTTGTACACTCTCCTGAACAAATTCAACGCCGTTGCTGAAAAAGAGTACAAAACTTACAAAGAGAATTTCATGAAACGATTCGAAATAACGGAATTGCCGCCTTATCTCATATTATACATAAAGGTAAATTTTGATTTTTCCACTCCTACCTGAATCTTAATCTGAATTCTATTCCAAAATAATGTCTAAAATTTATGTAAATATTTTTTTTCCAGCGTTTCACGAAAAACACCTTTTTCGTTGAAAAAAATCCGACAATCGTTAATTTTCCGATCAAGTTAGTATCCTGGTAATAATATTAGGGATGCCGATCTTAAAATCGATTTTTGCAGGAATCGATCTTTTCCTTAGCAATAATCGATTTTTTAAATCGATTCTCCCAGACCAATTAATTCTCTGAATTGATTTTTTAAATGCAAGATCGATTCTTATACCGTTTTATACTGCTGGCACCGTAAAAACCGCTTTCCGAGGATGATTGCAGCATTGTTACATAAAATGCGCAGAATCTTAATAAATGTCGTATTGAAGTGAAGTTGGCTACAAATGAATACGTCTTTAAATTTCGCATTCTATTGGCTGAACCAATTGCATTTCAAATACAAGTGTCAAACTGAAAATCCGTGGGGAATAACAATAGTTTTTGTGGATTCCATGTTAATCCAAATTGGGGGGACATAAACATCTAGAACGGTTAAATATAAGTGATTAAAAAAAAAAAATCGGTGAAACCTGTTGGATTAATCGGATGAAGAATTTTTGTGGCTGAAAACATACATTTTGCGAAATGTTGACAATTTTTTTTGTTCAAAAAAAAATTCGTATAATTCTTTACCCCTTCTAGTTGTATATGCCCCCTTAATAAGAAAAATATTGTTATTTTTGACGTGACATTTTTTTTAATCTTCGAACCTGATATAACGAATGAAAGTTGCCTTGATTTTTAATTCCTTTAAAATATGTAATACACTTCATTTTTCAGCATAATTCAATAAAGATCGATTTTCACTAGATCGATCTGCTGGTACTCAATATATTATGAAATCAATTTAATGACTTACAATTCGATTTGATTCAATAGATCGATTTTTTTCAAACAATCCGGCATCCCTAAATAATATTGAACCTGAAAAAAAAAATTGTTTGCGAAGTTATGTATCTTTTTGGTGTAATAATCATTTTTATGATTTATTCGGATTTTCGGATGCGAAAATCGAAAATTTCAAATATATGAATTTATTTTGCTATTATTTGTATATTGTAAATTTAAAATAGTCGAAAAAACCTCATATTCGCGCATTTTAGAGTGCGGCAGGGCTCGAGAAATTTTGCCATTATTTTTTTCCTTTCAACATTTTCTTTTTAATACTTGGCGTCGAGTCGCTACCGCGTCTCTTGATATCAATTAATTTTGTCATTATACCTTATTTTTAATCTCAAACTATGTTGCAATTAAAAAAAAACTATGTACTTCCGCATACCATTTTTTTCATTTTTTTGTCAATTTTGTTTGAAAATTATATGTTCGAGTGAATGAATATTTTTTTAGAAATGTGGATTTTGGGGATATTCTGACACCTGAGGTAAAAGCTAGTCATCCGTACACAACGTACGATTTGGTAGCGAATATAGTTCACGACGGGGAACCCGGCCAAGGAACTTACAGAGTTCATATTTTGCATAGAGCGACGGGACAGTGGTACGAATTGCAAGATTTGCACGTAACACAAATTTTACCTCAAATGATAACTCTGACGGAAGCATATATTCAGGTTCGCAAAAAAGATCCTAAATTGTCTAGTTTTAGTATTGAATTTTTGTATTCATGAGTTTATTGCTTTTGTTATAATTTCATTTTTCACTTGATTTTTTTTTCAGACTTGCCATTTGAATATTTTTGTTCTATTAATTATGAGGATTTTTGTGAAAATTTCAGATATACGAATTGCGAAAAGAAGACAGTGTCGAGAACGGCGATGAGACGATAAAACATTCAGCCCAGTAGTGAATAACATGTACCAAATTGTGTAAAAAATATACATTTTATATGTTTCTTCAAAGTTTCTCAAAAGTTTCTTCCCTCTCAACTTACTTTTCTACAAAATGATGATTTCCCAAAAATGAATGAAGGTATGTACCGATATTTTATTTTCAGGTACTGTCATTTTGCATAAATTAAGTTATAGGAAATTGTTCGGCGGATGTGTACCGATCTTTTTATAAAAAAGTTAACACTTTGAGCGATGGTGGGGCTTACGATGTCCCACCGTTTTTCTTTTTTTCAGTTTTTTGATTATTCAACTACTTTTGTTGCAACAAATACAGAATTTTTCGTTTGTGCATGATTCGTAGGATATTCATGAATATACAAAAAATATGTATACATCCATTATTTGTTAATTGCATAAATACCATGTATAAAAAATAGTCAAAATTCGTGCTTTTTCATGAAAAAATGCATTTTCTACTAATTTACTATGGAAATCTCGATGACAATTTTTTCACAACCTTCATACATTCCAAATAATTGTTCAAATTTTTTTCTAAAATTTTCGGTCTGTGGTTTTTGTCCAAAAAAAATAAAGATACAATCGTTTTTATACTAGATCCAAATTAACAATAGTATTGACTGAAATCTTTCATTTATTTTTAATTTTTTTCGAAATCGTACTTAAGGAAAAATGTATGCCTTAAAGGGTTATACAGCTATTTGAATTTTGATCATTTGATTAAAAAATTTCAAAAAGTAAAATTGAAAACTTTTTGTAATAATTCCGAAATGTAGTTTAAATTTTTTTATAACTGTCTGCGCCTAGAGTCTAGACGCGAACAATGGTAAAGCAACGTTTTCAACGAAAAAAAATACATTTTCTCCCGATTATTGGTAACATCGACGAAAATTCTTTTGAACCAAAATCTTTAAAAATTGAGTCTTGAACTATTGTGCACTTAGTTTTGCATTACAGAGTGTAATTGTTATTCGTACAATGGGAGTAATTTAAGTATCAAAAATTAATTAACGAATAGTTTTTTTTTACTATTATTAACCGTAGGGCTCTACCATGTATTTTTTCGAACATAAACCCTGCAACGGGGTCGAAAACGGCCTCGCTCTTCTTAGCATAAAATGTGCTTCGTATGCGATAGTAAGTCGTAGTTATGTACCGTTCACTTCGTTTTTTGATAACGAAAAGGATGGTGTATGATAAAGTGACATTTGGTGAACATTTGATGATGAAAACTCGATAAAACGAAAAAAAAAGTTTCGAAAAGAACTCAAGAAAAGAAGTTTTTTACTAAAAAAAATTGAAGTAGTGTTCGACACCGTTGTAAGGGTTTAAGGTTAGACGTAGAGTAGTTTTTGAGGTAAGAACGGAATTTTCATTTATATCAGTTAAAACTGTTGAGCATCGAATTTCTGTTTCTTATACGGTTTTCAACTGGTTTTACGTATGGGGTATGTGCGTGTGGACGGGGCTAAACATTTTTCGACTGAAACGTTCGCGGTGGCGAAATAAGGAAACGGATGCAATCTTGTCTCGTATGTTTAAGGGGATGGGTCAATCACCTAATCTCACCTCGAATTTTCGAAATTGAAATTCTTCGATACGGTTTGACCGATTACAAAAAAGCTCTGTCAGCCCACGCAGGACGATAGCAAAAATGGGCTGACAGGGTCTTTTTGTAATCGGTCAAACCGTGTCGAAGAATTTCACTTTCGAAATTTGCAGCTATCTCTCTCGCACTCATGGCGGCTCAGACGGTATGATTCCTAGCCTTAAGGTGATCTATCAGTTGCATGAGTGGGGGGTCGATAACTGAAAAGTAGATGTTTTTCTCGGACACGCTTGATATTTCGAGAAAACGAAGAGTTACATGTTGTTCTCTGACAAGAAGAAAATAACGTGTAACTCCGTTTTCTCGAGATATCAAGCGTGTCCGAGAAAAACGTGTATCTACTTTTCAGTTATTGATCCCCCACTCTTGCAATTCATAGATCACCTTAAACTCAGTTCCTAAATATCAGTTGTAAATATCACGTGTAATCGCGATAAAAAATTTTATTATTGACATCAACGAGGTTCACCAATTGTTAACATTTTTATTATACAAGTATTTTGTTTACGGAAAAATTCTGGCATACAGGCGAGCGATCGGAATCGCAATGCAACTAGTACATGCCATAACCAAAAAGTACATCAAATCGGAGCGTTCTGTAAATAAACAAAACTTGTATGAGGAAAATGAAAGGTTAGTCTGTTACGTCATCTTATAATCTAAAAATAGAATGATCTAGATTAAGTAACGCCTGATTAAAATTGACATTAAAAAATAATTGGAACTTACCTTGCATATATAAAAAGGGTTTAATCATTTACCAATAATTCACTGGGCAATTAATTAATATATTATTTACACCGTGAGGCACCATACAAAGAAACCGGCAGCCGTTTTCAAACGTGGCCACCTGGAGGCGCCACGAGGACAGTTGCACATAGCCCATAAGAGCTCAGTAATAATAAAATCTTGATAACGTTTCTCAATTTTACTTTAGAACTTACATCGATGTTTTCGTTCAATAGTGTTGCCTTCATACATAATTTATAAGAAATTTCTAGGAATCGAGGAAATCTTTCCTTTATAAAAAAGCAATTTTTCAGATAAACTATTGACTTTTCGATTCAAGCCTCCACAATTATGGGGGAAAAGTCATTAAAAAAAAATCATCCATGACAAATCAGTTTTTTGTCAACTTTGTGAAAAAAGATTGTTTTATTTTTCATTCAAAGCGTACTGTCGGAATCGTGATCGCCGCGAATAGCGTTATGCGAAAACTGTTTTACAAAAACGACAATTACGGCTCCGCTATTTTTTTTTTTTTTTAAGAAATGAACAAAAAGTTATCTCAATAGAATATTTTTTTCAGTATAAAAACATTATGGAAAGTGTTCCTATTTTTGGCACTTTCAGGTGCCAAAGTTTGAAGTTTGCTTAGTTGGAACTCAACAAAAAATATGTTTCTCATTCATGTTATCTAATTTGTGAAATCGTCCAAATTTTGTTTGTACATTCAGTTTGTTCGCCATTCGTCGCAACTCAATTATCCGAGAAGGAATTGAGGTGGGACTAAAAAAATGAACTTTTAATGATATAACCGCAACTATTTTGTCAGAATTTTTCAAAAGATCTTCATGATATGTTTTCGCAGTTGGCATTAATTGAAGCACTCCCGATTTGCAATTAGTTTCATAATAAATTAGTTATATTCGTAAAGATAATTCCGATTTCGTGATACGAAACGAATCGCACTGAATTTCAGTTTTTTTTTTTTTCAATTGAAAACTTTTACGAAATTATTATTTTATCATTTAAACATTAGCGGCCAACTTCACGTTGGTATTTTGAGCGCGTGGCCCGAGGAGCGAGGGTAGAATAGGGAGTGTGGAGGGGGAAGAAAGCCTCACAGCACGCAGCGTCGGACTCGTGAGCGCGCCAGCCGAGCCGGCAGTTGCGATCGTGAAGTCGTGTAAAGTACTTTGATCGATTTTATGGTTGAAATCTCGTGTGCTCAACATTTTAAACGTGTTTCACATGCGCCCGTTTCGACGTTACGATTCGCGTACATCCACGTTTCAGTGTTTTATTTCTTTTGTTATCATATTTAACAGTAGGAAAAATTAGACTAAAACGCCGCCGATTTTTCACGCGTTTTTATTATTCTCGAGTGTCCGTGTGTTGTGTTTTTTTTTTCGTAACAATTTGTTTTTGTGCTTCTACCAATTCCGTGGATTTACCGACAATGCGGGACGAGCATATACTGCCGTTTGGGGTGAGTAAAAAGCATTAAAATTGTAATAAAAGTAATAAATAAAATAATTCCGAGAAATGAAAAGGAACAAATGTTTACTCCGAATTTGAACGTTTGGGCGAGTTTAGAAGTGATAATTCTAATGTGAGTAAGCGTGTCTATAACCGCGTTCCCGTCATTCACTCCGAGCAGGATTCAATTCGTGCATCTAGATTATTTCAATATTCAACCCGCGATCGAATTCTTTTTACTTTTATTTTTCTAATTTTCATGTTTCTCCACATTATTAAAATAAAAACAAAAGGAAATGTTTCCGTCGAGCGTTTTATACCTAGTGAGTTTGCAGTTATATATCGTAGAACGTTTTATTCCCCCTTTCTGTCTCAAGTAACGTGTTTGCCTGCCGGCTGTAACGGTTTTCGTCCTCCGCGACACCTGACTGCCTCGAGAAGATGAGCGAACCCCGCACGAGATCGCTTCACAGTGATCCACGCAAATTCGCCCCGTTTCTCGATCGTTTTTATTACTTGCATTCGAAACGTTGCCCTGTCTTTGAACTCTTTTCGTAGTAACGTTTTTTTCTTTCACTAATTTTACGTCCCATTTTTTGAAGTATCGATAAAATGCAATGATTATTTTTTTTCGAAATGTCAACATTCCTTTTATCCAAATGAAGCCACGAAAATTGGTCAAACTCTTTGTTTTTGCTGTTTGTTATTTTATTAATTACAAAATCGACAGAATAAATTTGCGAAAAATATACGTTGATAATAAAAAAAAAAAATCTAACGCTCACAAATTGAACAAGACATTTTCGTTGCATTACAACGATGAAAACTTTAATTCAATAGTTCTTCTAACTTTTTATCATATCAATTTTTTAGAGAATACAAAAGTACTTGAAAACACAACATAATTAGAATTCATTTGTCAAATCTCGAATAAAAATTCAACGATATTCTAAGAAAGAATAAAAAAGTTATGGTTTTGATTGAAAAAATGTAAACTGGCCGTGTACAGTAAAAAAATAAGGAATTTTGGATGAAATTATTGCATTAAAATGAAACAATAGTGAATAATCCAAAAAATTAATTACGAAATGCAATGAAAACGGATGAGCACAGTCGAATTACCGATTTCTATTGATTTTATTTACACTTTCGAGAATCTCGCCGGACCGCCGCGTCCCAAGGAATCTCGAATCTTTTTTTGACCGCCCACACCTCCGGAAATTGACAGAATCGATAAACTTTTACCGTTCTCTTAATTATTTCTCTCTCTCTCTCTCTCTCTCGCTCTCGCTCGATATAACATGACCTTGCTGTCCCTGCTGCTTCACGCAAAGAGTCTTGTCGTCGTCGCGCTATTCCCTACCCCTCGTCCAATCCAAAATACCTGTTTCACGCGAGGACCGACCGAAAAAAAAACGAAGACGAAAGAATCAAGTTTTTGGATACTGACGCGCTGCAGTAACCAGGAGGGGGGATTAGATATGACAGGACGAGAGAGAGAGAGAGAGAGAGAGAGAGAGAGAGAGAGAGAGAGAGAGAGAGAGAGAAAGAAAAAAAGCGAGATACATTAGGAAATATGTCGGGATGCGTTGACGTGATGCTTAACCCTAGGCCCCTACAACGGGGTCGAAAACAACCCCATTTTTTTAATAGTATAAAGCTTTTTTTTGCATTTCTCCAAAACTTTGTTTCGTTTCATAGAGTTTTTATCATCAAATGTTCACCAAATATGACTTTATCATACACTATTCTCTTCGTTATTAAAAAACGAAGAGAATGGTGTATAATTAAACCTTATTATTGCATGCGAGGAACATTTTATGTTGAAGAAAAGATTGGGGTTGTCTTTGACCCCGTTGTAGGGTTTACGTTCCGAAAAATAGATTGTGGGGGTCTAGGGTTAAATATGTGTATACATGGAAAGAATTATAAAGTAAATTTAACGCTAAATCCCACGTTTAAAATTATTAAACTGTATTTATTACTACACTGAGAAAAAAGATTTGTTGTTTGAAGAAAAATTTTGTTGAAATCATTCAACATGTTGATTTGTTTATTTGTCAACCACTTAAATTGCTGGTTCAAATAAATATAAACTGCAGTAAGCGTATATTTATTTGAGTCAGCAATTTAAGTGGTTGGAACAAACAAATCAACGTGTTGAACGATTTCAACAACATTTTTGATCAAACAATAAATTTTTTTTCTCAGTGTAGTTATGAAACTATTCTTGGCTTAAAAATTGAAAAAAATTAACTGCATTGTGTAAGTTTTACAAGTTGGACAGAAATAGCTGTACCGGAATTTTTATCGTGAAGCGTTATAAAATTTATGTGACGTTTGGTTAAATATTTTAAACACGTTGAAATTTTCCTTCGAATATTATACGATATTAAGAAAAAAATATTTATGAATGAAAAATGAACTAAGCGGTGAGATCTTCTTGTGCCACGCAATTTTTTAATTTATGTCCGAAATTATTTTGATTAAAAACAAAGCGTATCACTCAGCCGGATAAAATTTCTTAATATAAATTAAAAAAATGTATTTTTATTCTCATTCAAATCTTTAGCTGAATAATAACCTTGAGAATTTCGGGCAGTTCCTCCGGTTCTAGGATTTTCACGGTGATTTTTTTCAAACGTAATTCTTTCAGTGTATATTTCTGTTGAACTCACGAGCTTCGAATTCCTATCCTTCGAAAACAGACATTCCAAGAGTTTGCACTCGACTCTTCTTTAAATTCTTTAAAATCTTTGATTTCGACGCTTTATTTTATATTTTAAATATACGTTTTCTGTAAATTACATTATGTTTGATATTCTTATTTTAATTATTGTTATTAGATTGTTTAAAAATTTATACACATCCCCTTAAACATTGGGAAATCAGATCGATAGCGAAACCTCAATTAATGTTTGAATTAAATGCGTACATTTATATATCGTAAACGTATAAATTTAGATGATTTAGTGGAAAAGAAGATTGTGGCAAAAAAATCAATGATGCTGAAGTTTGCAACGTTTTTTCGCAACGAAATCGAAAAAAAAATTATTGATTGAAAAATGATTGATTCAACCGGTTTTTCGCGGTTCATAACATTTTTCGTCCCGCAAGTCTTTGAAGGAAAGAAGAAAAAGGTGCGTGAAGCGCCACTGACAGGTGTTTCGATGCCAAGCCGATTGTTTCCTAAGGCTTTCTTCTTCTTCTTCTTCTTCTTTTTCTTCTTCTTCTTCTTCTTCTTCTTCTTCTTCTTCTTCTTCTTCTTCTTCTTCTTCTTGTTCTTCTTCTTCTTCTTGAGAGAGAGAGAGAGAGAGAGAGAGAGAGAGAGAGAGAGAGAGAGAGAGAGAGAGCCTTCGAGAGTCGAGCATATGTCGTTCCTTGAAATATATCCATATGTGCGTGTTTTGGCGTACAGGGGTTTTCATAACTGATAATTAACGTTAATACATTGTTAGAAACGGATTTTTACGAAACGACCAAATATTTTTTACGAATCTCAGTTTACGTTACTGACCTTCATTTTTGGGGTGCATTCCGTATAAATTCACGACGAGAAAGGTTTCATATCTTATTGAAGTTGACAACAAAAATCAATGCAACGAAAATCCCTTTCTTATTTTTCGTATAAAAAAAAATGTTGATAAATTTTCACAGCTTATATTTGTCAAAAAATGTAGCAGTACAAAAAAAAGAAGAATTTTTGTCGCACTCTGAAGATGGAACTTTAACGTCGTCGTCATGTATCTGCGATATAATCGTATTTATTTTTTTCTTGTACTGTCTAACCTCTTGGAACACTTGACTGTGAAAAGTAAGAGGTTGAAGTAGAAATATCAATTTGCACTTCACATACTTGCAAAATATCAAACAGAAAATGAAAAAAAAGAAAACAATGCAATGCTTTCACTGTATTTTATCACGATCTCTTGACTTTCGTTATGGAAATCTTATTTCTTATTCGTCGTTGAGTATAAAACTTTTAAGATTGAATGATGGAATAATTTCTAGGCGAAACAAAACAATGAGGATATTTTTATTGCTGGGATTGTTAGTTCATTAATTTTTGAATGTTCCATTGTGTTCAAATATTTATTTACCTCCATTTTTATAAATTTTAATTGTTTAACGCGTTAATTTATCGATTAACAAGAGGCTGGTTCGATTAAAAATTATGCAATAAAAATTTTCAATCAATATTATTATGAAAATTCCGTAACAAAAAATAAAAAATCATATTTAGTACTGTCATTTTTTTCGTGCGATTGAAGTTACGAAAATTGAAATTACGAAAACTCATGCGTACACTCTGTGCAGTTACGAAAATCCACGCGTATACACTCTGCGAAAAAATGATGATAATTATAAACGTTCGGGAGTTGCAATAAAGTACGAATTTTTGTTGCATTTCGACGACATAAACTTCGATAACATAACATATTTACGTTGGTACGAAATAAAAGTACCGAGATTATTTTTAAGGTATTCCTTTCGCGGCGGGCCGTATTTTTTGGGCGCATAAGCAGGGCTCTCCACACTTGTTCATAAATTACGCTGAATTTTGTTTAAAAAAGTTATTACTGTTTTCTCGTAATTTTTCAGTTAATTTATTTTAAAAAAAAGCTGGGAAGAAAAATAATTAAACGACAGAAATTTGGTTGGGAAAAAGCCGTGAGGCATAAAAAACCCAATTTATTTTCAAATCAGAATAGAACACAGAATTATTGTGTTGAATAAATGAGGTGTGAATCGTGTGTGTGATTGCCAGTTTTTTAGTATGTAGATATGAGGAGAAAAGGTTCGACTAAAATGCAAGGATCGCGAATCCGTATGTAGATATGAGGAGAAAAGGCTCGACTCAAATGCAAGGATCTTGAATCCGTTGCAATATAACGAGGGTCAGACCTCGGGCGTGTGGATCGGTTGGCCAGACCGATCGCTGCCGTGAAATGACGAGAATGTCGGTATGGGATGAGAGGTTTCGACTCGATTAAAATGTTTATTATATCGAGTACCTCGCAATATATATTTACATATTGAATAAATAAAGAACTCGCGATAACTATTTATTACCGCGGTGTTATATTTTTTGTGAAACTTTGAACGCGACTGATTTGCGAGACGTTTCGAGAACTATCGATATTTTTCTCTTTGCCACACTAAAGCTCTTTTTTATTTAAAACAAAACGATAATGATTTTTTGATGCTCACATGTCTTTCTTTCAATATTTGACAAGAGACTTCTCGTGGGCTGTACATATACACACACATCCACACATATACACATACATACATACACATACATATATTTACTTCCCACGGAACAATTACCAATTATTAGTCTCAACTATAAACATAAATCGAAAATATCAGCTTAATTGTGTAAATTATGAAACTGTTTGATATTTTTTGGAGAGCTAATTTATAAAAATGTCAACAATCCCACTGTCAAAGGGAGAAGCTAGACTTATTGTATTTGGTTTAAAAAAATAGTGAAATATGGGTGAAAATGGGTATAAAGTACGCAGCGACATTGGTAAAAATGTGAGTCAAATTATAATAGGCAAAAACAAGAATAGCGTTAACCCTAGCTACACACTACGGGGTCCAATGGAACGACAGCAACGCTAAATTTTCACCTTTTTTCACCACACGCCTTAAACGTTATAACTTTTTATCAAACGACTTTTTGGCTTTACTGATTGCTTCTCCGGATTGGTTGGAGTCTGACGTTTCGATTTCACTACAATTAAGGGGACCGTATGGTCTAGAAATTTGAAAAAATCGATTTTTTTTTTTTCGATATGTCGAAAGTATAGTATCTCAAGAATATACTGTGAAATTTTCATGCGGAAATTCTCAATATTACAGCTTCTACAGCCCATAACGCAGGTAGAGAGCGGTCCGCGACACGAAAACGTTCAAAGCCTTATTGGACACAAAGCCTTACGGGGATGATTTTTTAGTTTGCAAAAAAGAATGTGTTTTGCATGTTAAAAAACGTTTGTACAAACGTGCTGTTGATGCGAAAAAAAAACATGCACAAATAAAGAAAGCAACAAAGAAATTGACAGAAAAAGAAGAGGGGAAAAAGACACAGCGGAAATCGATAAATAAAACACCGAAGCGTCAACAATTGACGAATAAATTATTGCAAGAGCTGTCAACTTATTACGGTCTAGCAATTAGACGTAATTCAGATTCGACTGAAGGGATGAGAAGTGAAATATGGGCAGCATATTATCACAAAATTTCAACAGATGAAAATCCGCAACACTCGTACTGTCCTCCAGGTTCCGAATCGTGGTGCAAGTGGCGTCAAAGTGAGGCTGCAGGTACTTTAGACACCTACGAGCACCCACCTGCTCTGTGCGATGAAGCACAAGAGATATTAAAACCAATTTATGAAGAATTGACAGCAGAGACTTTATTGGAAAGGTGTATTGGCAGTAATACGCAGAACAATAACGAAAGTTTCAATGCTTGCGTGTGGCACCTTGCGCCGAAACATCTGTTTGCCGGAAAAAAAATCATTGATATTGCCACTCACATTTCCGCTTGCATATTCAATGAAGGATTTGCATCCCTATTGAAAATAATGGAGACCATGGGCATAACAATCGGGCCACAAGCGGAGCAACTAGCGCAAAACCGAGACGAGCTGCGAGTATCGAGCGCCAACCGTAGGAGCACGGACAACTCCAAAGAGGCTCGGACAGCTCGAAGAAATGAAAGGAGTGAGGAAATCTTGAATTATGAACGATCCGAAGGAATCCTATATGGTGCCGGAATCGCGGATTAACTGTAAGTATTCAAAATTTGCTCAATTTTTGAAAATATCTGTACCTCAAACTTTAAACTCATTTATCTCGAAACGACTTTTTTCGGCACTGCGCAGGTGAAAACAAAAAAACTATTCAACCGAATCACTTGAAATTTGGATATGTTGTTCACAACATGTATGGCTATCGTCGGAACTACAATCATAATTTTATTTAAATAATTTCTTATTGTTTATACTAAAAAACTAGTGAAAAAAAACCCGATTTTACGAATTTTTTTTCAAAAGCGCGCCATTTTGTCAATTTTTAATTTTTTCGATTTGTTCTAGTCCCGACCATAACTGCACTCTTTCTGATTAAGAATCTTCTTGAATTTTGTGTTTCAGATGAGTAGAAGTCTCGGATCGATCTTCACCGTCCGGGTCGGATTTTTCGAGAGGGTCGTCTTCAATGCCAATTATATGATAATAAACACTGTTTTTAAAATTAAAAAAAAATTTTTTTGTATACTTAATAAAGGTAGTAATAAACCCGAAAAGTTAAAACATCGATTTTTAAATTTTTTATGGCAAAAAAAAAATCGTGAAAATAGGTGAAATTTTCGTGCTCTAGACCATACGGTCCCCTTAAACTTCAACAGACGCGTTTGTTACAATATTATAGAGCAATAAAAGTCGTCGGTCCAATAGACCAATAGTGTGTAAGTAAGGTACTAAAAGTGATAGTGTGTAGCTGGGGTTAAAAATGTTGTAAAAACTGTCGAAGATAACATAACCTCATGAACGTCATGGCTACGATAAATCGTCTGTTGATCACATTCTTTCAAGTTCCATCGTAAATATTTTTTTTAAACGTTCGGTGACTCTTTGTTTTTATAGTTGCTACGGAATCTTTAGAATTTGATTTAACCATAGGACAGTTTATATCAAACATGTATCATTATTTGATATATGAATTATTAAATAGTAATGTGAGCAGCAGGTAATCTCGATAAAATGTCGTGTAAATAAGACGATTTTCAAACTTATAATTATTTCCTAAAGGTTCGGTAACTTGGCACGATATTTTTCCAGTGGAATGGGATGTATTTTTACATTTTTGTACAAAAAAATCTGTTAATTGTAAAATATTCGAGTTCGTGAAAGGAATACCTTAAACGAGTGATACACGAGTTTCAATGCTGCCAGTTTTCAATCCTGTCGTAAGCTTTCACGTAGAAATAAAATCTTGTGAATAATTGATCGAGCCTCAATCGATTTCCGACTGCTTTTTACGTGCATATAGTTCAGGTTAGGGTGAGACCTTTTCAACTGACTGAGAGTGTCTTTCGGTTCTCCTATCTTACGGATCTGGGACACGTGCTCGCGTAAGACAAGTGTACTTGCATATCAGTGGCCTAGCGTGCGCCATCTGCGCGGCCAAATCATTCACCATCGAAAGGATTCATGAATTTCGTGCTCGATTATAATCTTTCGAGTTGTCTGTCCGTACGTAACCCCAGGGAGAAATATTTAGGGTGAAATCGTAAAAAAAAAAAAATGGGAAAACAAAGAACAAAACTCGTGCAGCTCTCCCGAAGTTTGGATGTTACCAGGGTGACTAAAGTCGAAGGGTTGCAGGTGTTGCAACGCCCCTATATACACTGAGAAAAGAAATTTGTTGATTCAACAAATTTCATTTTGTTCGCTAAAAATTTGTTGATTCAACAATAATAATTTCATGGTAAGCGCATATGTAGCTCAACCAACAAATTAAGTGGTTGAAACAATCAAATCGTTTGGTTGCATCCATTTAGTTGTGTCAACACGCTACGACATTGTCTTAACTAAATAAAGATGTTGAAACAACAAATCTGGATTTTGGTTGACTAAATTTATGATTGAGTCAACAGGCTTAAAAAAAAAATCCGTACATCCCAGTCAACTAAATTTTCAGTTGTGTGAATTGAATCGTGTGGTCTCATGGACAGAATAATTGGTTGAAGATACGAAACTGTTTCAACAAATTAGGTTTTGTTGTGTGAACACTTTTTGACACTATCGTAACTAAATGGGTTTTCGAAAGAATTAACGAACGTTCGAGTAGCTTCTCGGTCCGGCCACCGCGTGGCGCATAGCGCCGAGGCTCTTCTTTCATACGCAGTGGCCTCTGGACGGACATAAATTGCGAAAGTCGAGTAAGATGAGACGTTCCAACCGATTCTGATCCAGAATTATGTAGCGAACGTTTATAACAGCCACGAGTTACATTCTCGTGAGAAATCCATCAGAGTTTGATAACTCATATGGTCAAATGATTTCTCATCATGATTTATGAGAAATTAGTATAATACACATTTTCGTAATTTTAAGAGGTTCAATTATACATGTTTGGATATCAAACAAAAAATTTAATATCAATTTGTTTAAAATAAATATTGGTTGTTTATTTGATTTAAATAAATATTCAGTGCGAAACAATGGTCAGTTTCAGTCAGGGAAACAAAATAGTTAGTTCGATTGACTCTTTTTTGTAATTTGAAATAACTGGATTGTATGATGAACTGAATGTTTTGTTCGCCTCCCGTGACCGCAGGATTTGTTGATTCAACAATATTCTTTTCTCAGTGTAACTTAGTTTCGTTATATATTCATATATGTATTTTTACGTTTACATATGTATATGCATCGATTTCTGAAAGGTGGGAATGGAAGAAAATAAACAATTAATAAAATGTGAAGTTTAGATATCCATTAACACGTCGAATAAACGAGAAAAATCTCTGTTTAATTTAATTTATCATAGCCGATTTCCTGATGCACTATTTTTTGTCCCTTTTCTATGTAACTCATTATTTTTGATAACATATTAATCGATTAAGGGGACCGTATGGTCTAGAAATTTGAAAAAATCGATTTTTTTTTTTTTCGATATGTCGAAAGTATAGTATCTCAAGAATATACTGTGAAATTTTCATGCGGAAATTCTCAATATTACAGCTTCTACAGCCCATAACGCAGGTAGAGAGCGGTCCGCGACACGAAAACGTTCAAAGCCTTATTGGACACAAAGCCTTACGGGGATGATTTTTTAGTTTGCAAAAAAGAATGTGTTTTGCATGTTAAAAAACGTTTGTACAAACGTGCTGTTGATGCGAAAAAAAAACATGCACAAATAAAGAAAGCAACAAAGAAATTGACAGAAAAAGAAGAGGGAAAAAAGACACAGCGGAAATCGATAAATAAAACACCGAAGCGTCAACAATTGACGAATAAATTATTGCAAGAGCTGTCAACTTATTACGGTCTAGCAATTAGACGTAATTCAGATTCGACTGAAGGGATGAGAAGTGAAATATGGGCAGCATATTATCACAAAATTTCAACAGATGAAAATCCGCAACACTCGTACTGTCCTCCAGGTTCCGAATCGTGGTGCAAGTGGCGTCAAAGTGAGGCTGCAGGTACTTTAGACACCTACGAGCACCCACCTGCTCTGTGCGATGAAGCACAAGAGATATTAAAACCAATTTATGAAGAATTGACAGCAGAGACTTTATTGGAAAGGTGTATTGGCAGTAATACGCAGAACAATAACGAAAGTTTCAATGCTTGCGTGTGGCACCTTGCGCCGAAACATCTGTTTGCCGGAAAAAAAATCATTGATATTGCCACTCACATTTCCGCTTGCATATTCAATGAAGGATTTGCATCCCTATTGAAAATAATGGAGACCATGGGCATAACAATCGGGCCACAAGCGGAGCAACTAGCGCAAAACCGAGACGAGCTGCGAGTATCGAGCGCCAACCGTAGGAGCACGGACAACTCCAAAGAGGCTCGGACAGCTCGAAGAAATGAAAGGAGTGAGGAAATCTTGAATTATGAACGTTCCGAAGGAATCCTATATGGTGCCGGAATCGCGGATTAACTGTAAGTATTCAAAATTTGCTCAATTTTTGAAAATATCTGTACCTCAAACTTTAAACTCATTTATCTCGAAACGACTTTTTTCGGCACTGAGCAGGTGAAAACAAAAAAACTATTCAACCGAATCACTTGAAATTTGGATATGTTGTTCACAACATGTATGGCTATCGTCGGAACTACAATCATAATTTTATTTAAATAATTTCTTATTGTTTATACTAAAAAACTAGTGAAAAAAAACCCGATTTTACGAATTTTTTTTCAAAAGCGCGCCATTTTGTCAATTTTTAATTTTTTCGATTTGTTCTAGTCCCGACCATAACTGCACTCTTTCTGATTAAGAATCTTCTTGAATTTTGTGTTTCAGATGAGTAGAAGTCTCGGATCGATCTTCACCGTCCGGGTCGGATTTTTCGAGAGGGTCGTCTTCAATGCCAATTATATGATAATAAACACTGTTTTTAAAATTAAAAAAAAATTTTTTTGTATACTTAATAAAGGTAGTAATAAACCCGAAAAGTTAAAACATCGATTTTTAAATTTTTTAAGGCAAAAAAAAAATCGTGAAAATAGGTGAAATTTTCGTGCTCTAGACCATACGGTCCCCTTAATATATGCTAGACTCGATAGTAGTGGAAACGAAGCGTATCGAGCGATACAAATTTCATTTCACTTTTATACGCTTGTTTACTACAGTGCGGTCTCCCGGTAAATCAACTCGCTCAACCGCCTCATCGTCTCATCAACAACAAATAATAACAGAAAACAATACCGAAGCCAAAATAAATATAAACTCGCAGAAATACTCCGATCTGAATTTTCATACCAAATGTTTCGGACTAATTTATAAATTTTCATGTGCACTAGAAAATTTCGATTATTTTGAAAATTGCGTCGTACGAGTAGTTTATTATTTTATAGAAAAACTTTAAGGCAAAACTGTATTTTTAATCAATATTTCAATACGTGTTTAGAATTTTAATTTTTATTGGGTTGCGGGGTAAAAATTGCCGTTTAGCTATTTCCTTGAAAACTGTAAGAATTACCAATTTCACTTGAACTTTTATGACTCAATTTGAACAAAAATTCATAATTAGTGATAGATACTTATTTTTACATCTGTTCCCACGTTCCAGCGTATCGCGATAATTTCTACTGTTAATTTTAGCGTAAAATTGACTTAATAATTCTTTTCGTGTATGTATACATATTCGGACGTATATATGTACACTAATGTGTACATGCACATTGAATATCGAGGGGGGCCATAATGTTTGACCGCGTTTCCCTTCCGCTCGTGAACTGGGCTACAGGGTCAACGAATCGGAAGCATCTCGTTGAGTGAGAATCGAACGGTGTGTGTATGTGTGTGTGTGTGCATCATTCAATATTTAAATTAGGTATATCCGAGAATAAATCAAAGGATTCAAATTTCGCTGAGCTTTATCTTAAAAGATTGATTTTCGGGATCCATTAAGAATTCAAACCTGATCGATCACGTGAAAATGTGACACGAATGAATTTACGAATCTGTTACTTTGCTTAAAAAAAATATCTGAGATAATAACACAATTATCGTGCTACGATTAGCGTCAAAATTAAAAAAAATATATATATATTTATTCAAATGGATGACTCGAGAATAGAATGAATTTAAATACAAAGCTTATTATTATTTTTTCAAATCTCCTTTAAATCCTCAACGAACTGTTTATTTTTTCTTGGTTCTCATATTTACACAACAATTGTTCATCATTTTTACGCACTTCAAATGATTGTTATTCTAACTTGAAAAATTTACGATTTTCGGTATACCGTCTCGGGTTAAAATGTAGAAACAACGTAAACTAAGATCGGCGAGGAAGAAAAAAGAGTACTTTTTTTTCCTTTACGACCGTAGATTAGAATCTACGAGCATGAAAGAAAAAAAAATCTCGTGGACGATTCGAGACAGGGATAGTAAAGAATAGAAACGAGCTGAGACAGAGAACTCCTCCCATCCCCCCGCCCCCTCCTGGGGGAGGGTAGTTTAGAAAACGATGAAAAAGTACTGAAGAAACGAGGTGACCAAACTCAACGGAGGCATATCGAGTACAATGGGACCCAACTCGTGAAAGCGTAGGTAAAAAAGGTGGGAAAGGGGGAAGAGCTACCCTCATTTACGTAATGCACGCTGAAACAATACCGGTCCAACGTGTTTTGTATGTATATATATATAGGTATATATCACAAGTTTAGTTCGCGCTTCGCCGCTCGAGGAAAGCGATATTAACGGCGTCACACGCCCGATTCATAAAGATTCGCTTCACACCTTTGCAAAGTTCATTATTCAACAAATTACAGTGATTGGCATTCAAATAAAGTAATAAAACATTGTAATGAATGAATTAATCGAGTGAAAGTGGGGATCAACTAAGAATTTATTATTGTCGAATACTCTAAAATTCTAACCAATAAAGAAGTAATGAAAATATCAAATTAAGGCTAACAGTTTTTAATTGAAGAAAAATTGTATTGAAGATGGTACAAAAAATAACTAAAATAACGAGGAGAAGAAAGAATTTTTACATAATCGTGGATATTATCAATTTTTTGTATTAACGTAAATTAAGATTACAAATTTTATAATAAAAATATAAAATAATAAAATTGAATAATTTGTATTAACGTAAATGAGATAATAGATTTTTTAAATACGTGAGTGTTTCAAATGTTTAATATTTAACGCGATAGCAGAGGGAATTAAAAGATTTCCTTTTCTGTTTTTAATACATTGCTTTGGAGATGGCCAAATGTGAAAACAGTTGACAATAACTGTCCAGGATGTAAATATTACGTGAAAAAGCTCGGGAATAGGGAAACTCTCTGTTGCATCCTGCTCGAAACTCGGCAGACTGTTGAAACAACGCGACCAACATTATATCCTTGTCCTTTGCTCGTTCCCAGACTTTTGCATATTCCGTTCTCTCCTCTTCCTCCCAGACTCTCATCTCGTTGTCAATGCTCTCTCGTCTTCTCTCACTGTGTGCAACCAGACGCGCATCTCTTTTTGTACTTCCCTTTTTCCATTCTATCTTTTCTTCTTCCTTTACTTATGTTGTTTTATTATTTTGTTTTCTTTTTTTTTGTTTTTTCTTTTATTGCCATTACAAATTCTGTGGCGCGCAGCTTCCTTCGTCATTTCGTCTTGTCTTGCTTCTTGGTTTGTCTTTGCCTCTCGGGTTTAATTTTTTTCTTCCTGCTTCAAGAATTTTTTTTTCCGCGTTGCCAGCGTCATATTTTCGTGTTTGTTTCCAAGACGACTGCTCGTAAATTATTATTGCTAATTTTTCATTGCATTTTCTTTTGAGATCGTTAAATACTATAATTTTTCAATGATCTACTGGAAGTAGTTGATTTAAATGTTACATTTCGTAAAAAAAAGCTCTAATACAAAGAGACCAGAACAATAATAATAAAACATACTTTTTTTCTCCTAAATTACACATTGAGAAAAAACATTTGTTCATTGAACAAAATCCCACTTAGTTGGATGAAAATATGGTAGATTCAACTATTTTTTTTTGAATGACAAATGATTTAGTTTATTGAACAAAAAAATAGTTGAATACACCACATATTCTCGTCCAACTAAATGGGATTTTGTTCGATGAACAAATTTTTTTTCTCCGTGCATATACTCCACTTTCCAGCCATTCGCTCATTCATACAGTGCATGGTTTTTATTTATTTATTAGTAAATTCAAAGCAATAGTTAATTGCGCGGGCCCAGGTTTTGTTTTATACCGAACGGTCCACAGACGTGTTATTCATTGTCGCTGCACCCACAGGATTTACTTGTTCTGTTGGTATACAGCTATGTTGCGTCGGCGTCGCACGTGCAACGAACTGGAGACGCTACAATACGTGTTTGTACATATAACTCGCAAATAATGAATATGGGACATTCCATGCTAAACCGACCAATCCGTGACCTCGACCATTTTTGATTTTGTCCAAATTTGTTTATTTTCAAGTAACTACTGAAATGAGTTTTCAGGAATTTTTTTAGATTTTTATCTCAACCCGTTTAAAAATAATGAATTATTCAAAATTTCGCACGAAATTTTTTTAAATGCTCATAGTTTTTTCAACAACAGACATATCAAAATGAAATAGTAGGTCATTTTTTTCGTCTTGATTTGTAGTTTCATAAAAAAAAATACAAAAAAATTATCAAAAGTCAATTTCACATGTTTTTTTTTTTCAGTAAAATATTTTTTTTATCAAAACTTGGACTGTTTTGATTTTTTTTTTAAATCACCATTTTTCTAGACATATTTTTGCATGTCTCACAAAATTCACAGCTTGTGATATCCATGTACCTTCTATTTTTTTCGTCATCTTTTATCACGTGTGAACCAATAATTATAATTATTGGTTCACACGTGGTTAAAGATCGTGATAAAGGATCGTGAGATTTTTAAAAAAATCAAAATGGCCCAAGTTGTGAAAAAAAAATTTTGGTTAAAAACTGAAAAAAACAGAAGTCAGTTCCACATTTAAAAAATTTTTTTTCGATTCATAATTTCTTAAGAAATGGAATAATGGGTGGAAAAAAATAATTAAAAAAAATATAATTCAGGATTAACAACTAATAATTATTAGTTGTCAATCCTGAATTATATTTTTTTTTATTATTTTTTTCCACCCATTATTCCATTTCTTAAGAAATTCAGGATTGACAACTAATAATTATTAGTTGTCAATCCTGAATTATATTTTTTTTTATTATTTTTTTCCACCCATTATTCCATTTCTTAAGAAATTATGAATCGAAAAAAAATTAAAAAAATGTGGAACTGACTTCTGTTTTTTTCAGTTTTTAACCAAAATTTTTTTTTCACAACTTGGGCCATTTTGATTTTTTTGAAAAATCTCACGATCCTTCATTCATGACACATTTTTACACGTTCCAAAAAATCCGCAGCTGTGACATTCATGAATAAGGATTAATAATTGATAGTCATTGGTTTACATGTGGCAGAGAATTGAAAAAAAAAAAATAGAATTTATGGATATCACAAGCTGCGGATTTTTCGGGACGTGTGAAAATGTGTCGTGAAAAATGGTGAATTTTTTCAGAAGAATCAAAATGGCTCAAGTTATGAAAAAAAATGTTTTGTTGAAAACTAAAAAAGACATGAAAATCAGTTTCAATATTTTTTTTATTTTTTTTTTCTATTCATACATTCTTAAGGCATGGAATTATGAGTAGAAAAAATAATAGAACAGTATAATTCAGGATGGACAACTAATAATAAAATTGGTGTATACGTGGTAAAAAATAGAAAGTATGGATATCACAAGCTGTGAATTTTTTGAGATATGTAAAAATATGTCCAGAAAAATGGTGAATTTTTTCAAAAAAATCAAAACTGTTCAAGGTTTGAAAAAAAAAATTTTTAGAATTAAAACTAAAAAAAATAGGAAATTGACTTTTGATAATTTTTTTGTATTTTTTTTATGAAACTACAATTTAAGATGAAAAAAATGACCTACCATTTTATTTCGATATCTCTGTTGCTAAACAAGCTATAAGCATTTAAAAAAATTTCTTGCGAAATTTTGAAAAATTCCTTATTTTTAAACAGGTTGAGATAAAAGTCTAAAAAAATTTCTAAAAACTCCTTTCAGTAGTTATGTGAAAATGAAAAAAATTCGACAAAATGAAAAATGGTCGGGGTCATGACTGGTCGGTTTGGTATGGAATGTCCCATATGTACTATGTATGTAGTTACATTTATTGCATGGGTATATTTATACGAGGAAATAATCATAAAGTAAATATTGCGTTGAGATTCGCGAGAAAAATTACGTTGATTCGTCGCCATGTGAAGGCAAGTGTAAAAATGATATTGGTCGTTAATTATGAAGTTTGTTGAAAGTATAAAACACGTAAATATACAATTGAAAATCGTAGAGTGTTAGTACGTTTAGTGTTATAAAGACAGTGAAATTTTTATTGTAAATACACTTTTCAACTGAAATTTTTTTATTGTATAGCTGATGGTAGGGTAAAATATTGATCGTATCACACCCTCTCTCCATTTTTTTTCGAAATATTACACTGGAAATTCAAATGTACTAGTCAAAAGGAAAATAAAGGAATTTAATTCTATGATTATTAAAATTTGAATTTAGTTCAATAATAATTTGGAAATTTTCCGTTGTCCCTTCACTTGTATGATTTTTTGGACGGCTATTGTTCGAAAATATAATTTTTTCAGCGATTCAGTAGATATATTTATAGATTCAGTGCCGTTACGTGAGGACACTGTTTTATTGCGGCGAGACGAGGCACACACGCCACTCTCGAAGAGATCTCGAGGGACTTTGTGTACCGGTGCACGATCGATAATATGGTGCAACGTCCGCGAACCTCGCGAATCGAGTTTCGAACACAGAAAGATTACTTCCTATTCTCGATGGGGCTAGAAACTTTTTTTCGCTCACTTTTTCTTCCTCTCGCCCCTCCTTCCTCTCTCTCTCTCTCTCTCTCTCTCTCTCTCTCTCTCTCTCTCTCTCTCTCTCTCTCACTCACTATCCTTTTTCATCGCTCGTTTGTACGCGACATCATCATAAAGATGATATATCATGCCATTGAAGTTGAACGCAATGGAAGCTTTTTTTTCCATTCAATTTCTTCTTTTCAAATTGTCAATTTTTTTTTTGCTAATTCACTTTTGGGTATCAAGAAAAAAGTTAACACCTATTGCAATTGCCTGCACTGTAAAAAATTTCTGTATGAAAATTAATACACATGTATAGGAAGTTTTTATGCAGATATCGTATATGAAAATTCAGATACGCTGAGGAAAATTGAGAGATACGGTATTTTAATGATACGAGCACTGTTCAGTAAAATTAATATACTTGTGTATTTGAAAAATCATATACATATAAGAAATGTTGACCTTGTGCATATTAAAAACACGAAACATCTACTAATATTACTATACAGGTATATTAAAGTTTACGTTACCGGCATAGTGATTTTCAGATTTAAGATTACTAAATTTCAGGCACCGTATAACGTTTTCGCATTACGTGTCTACGATATTTTTAGAAATGTATCATAAAATTTGGTGATCCTTTTTGAATATTAATATACGAATGAATATTAAATTAATTCAGCTATTATGAGTTTTTAAAGGGAATACATTAATTGATGTACTATTGTGTTCGATTTTTTAAAGTTGAAAGTCGAAATCATGCAGACATCTCATGAAATTAGTTAGAGTGACTTATTACCACTTGTTGCCGTGGCAATCAAATCGAGCAATTGTCGCTGTAAAAATTTTTATTACAATCTTAACGTGTTGTGTTAAGTTTGGTGTTTACCATTCTCATGTTTTACACAATTTTTTTAGACTCGAGCGACTTGTATATATCCTCGTCCGAAGCGCGTGCCTTCTATGAGAAAGTCGACGCTCTGCACCACGCGGTGGCTAGAGCGCGAAGCACGGTGCCCACAGAGCGTTACGAATTTCCCACACTTGTGTATTAATTTTAATATTGAGATTCTTATAATTAATCCATAGGCAAATGAATTTTAATACACGGATTTTTTTTTATACTGCAGGGTATATTAATTTTCATTCCTATTTTTGTAACGTATTTTTAAGAGCTGGAGTTATGATGGGAAATAATATGTATCGTATTATTAACATTCATGTGTATCTTATTTTTCAGTCAACTGTCAAGAAAAGTGAAGATCATACTGTAATTTTAATACATTGTTCATAGTAGATGAATTTATATACATTTGTATTAATTATCAACCAAACATATGATTTATTTCAATCCATGTCCACAAAATTTTCAGATTTCATATGAATATTCAATGTTATGTATCTTAAATTTCACATCAGTAACCAAAATTTATGTTCATATTTCAATTTTGGCATACGAATGCAATAATTTTCATTTCATACACCCGGTTTGTAAATTCATTTACCGTTGTATTGTAAAAGTATTATAAATTTTATATTTTTTTTAACAGTGTAAAGATGGACATAAATTTCGAGCAGAGCTAAAAACAAAAGGAACTGTTTTATATATACGATCGGCCATGGTGCAACATCGTAATATTTCATGACACCATTGTGCCCCATTTTCGCGTATATCGTATACACATACACATATATATTATGGCAGAATGATTTATATTTTCTCCGAAGTTTTTCTGGCCTCAGAGAACCCCTGCAATAAAATTTGAAGTTGTTTTTTTGAGTGACCAAGTAGAGGTTTAAAGTAAACTTAATTGATTTCAGTAGAAGTGAAAAAAGAGAAATTTTGGATGCTACAAATGCTGATTGATTCATTTCGACACATCATTTTTTTCAATCATTCACAGCTTTTTCAATGACAAACTCGGTCGACCCCCCTGAGACACGGTTTTCAATAAATAATCAACTGCAAAATTGTGCTCATTTTGACACGAAAATGGTGATTTTTAAATATAATAATATAAATAAATTTTGAGGCAAATTTTGCCAACTACAAAATAAAATTTCGTATTTAATTTTAAATTACGGCAAGTTTGTAAAATTCAAGTTACCCAAAATCGTGCATTTACAACTTTTTTCATGCGTTCACACACGTATTATGTTTATTTAAAAAATTGTCCTTGTGCATAACAACGAGTCCGATCTTAATCGCCTAAGCGGAGAAAAAGAGAGAGAGATAGAGGGTTATCTCGAGGGAAAATCTTGGATGAAGAAAAGCAACCGGTGCGAGGCTCGTTTTGTGCAGTTATACATACGTAAAACGGACGGATGTTCGTCACGCCCCGAGCTCGTCAAATCGTGATTCGTTTCTTCATTTCTTCTCTTTTTTTTTCTTTTTCTTCCTTTTTCTTTATTCGCATTTCAGTCATTCCCTCGTACTATTTTACGTCTTCGTTTATGCTTTTTTGCTATGGTTGATGTGTTTACACGATGACTTGAGCTGCGCATACCACGAAACCCAACGATGAGCTCACGTTTACCTGTGCCACGATGCTTATCGCCTTTACTTCCCTCCCTCCCCCCTTCTTTAATTACTACACTCGATGAAAAAAACACAGACAATGTGACACGAAGAAAAATATCGGTACTAAGGTTTACTTTGTTTCAATACAAGGAAAAGATTTTTTCTTTTATTTTCCAATTTTGCTACTTTTGAAGTCGTCATATCATTTGATTTGTAGATTTATGTCTGGTGTCTTTGGATAAGAGGCAATTAATAACGTGAGCTTATTATGTGGTTTGAATCTATAAAAAAATTGAGGAATAAAAAATAACCCATTCGTCTCAATGCGGAAGACATTTTTTTGGATGGACATTATTTTCACAGCTCTGATAATAATTCAATATCATTTACACGAAAATCTTTAAATCGTCTCTGAATATAATTGTCGTAATTGGAATTAAAACATTACTCAATTACTGAGCAATTTCGGAAAAAGTTAAGTTGGAAAATCAGCTGTAGTCCCGTTGGTGTGAGAGAAGATAATATCTCCAACATCTGTTTCTTGATCGGTGTTTCTGGCGTACAAGTTTGTTTAATTTTCTTTCCCTTTGTCTCCTTCAATTACGTGGACGATTTCTCAGTAAAGATATACATTCATTTTGCAATTAATCAACTGTTCAAAATCGTCTTGAATTATGTTTCGCATTTATATGTACACGTTTGTCGAGACTCGACCACCACGACGATAACTCTATAATCCATGCGTTAAGTTGATTAAGGAAAATTACACCAATCACATATTCAGTTTCGTGAAAAATGTTAATGAAGACCAATGTTTTTTTTTCTTTTTCTTTTCTAAGGAGTTGCGTGCTTGTGTGAATATTCTAAGTACCAAGGCCAATTTATAAACGTGTTTCCTTTTGTTTTATATCACGAACGCTATTTATAATTAATTCGGTTGAAATTAAACATACACGAAATAAAAACATATGGAAATATAATTTTAGAATCAGCAAAGTATACATTTTGCCCATTCCCAAATTATTATCATTAATATTTATTTATTTATTTAGTTGTTTGCTCTTATTTTGTCATTGTTAATAATGATATGTACGCATGCACAAATTTTTGTTCCGGACACCTCGCCCGAATGTCCGAGAAAAAGATTCTCTCCTCGACTTCCGGTCGACTCTGTATATACATGGCCTCGGATATCTCTTCCTGTCTCCTGAGCCTCCTGCATGTTATTATACGCTTTATGTTGCTGGTATGCAGGATACGGTCAGAGGGAGGGAGTGGGGACAGCCATTACCTGTACACATTTTCAACACGAAATACCAGTTCGCTTCCAAACCCAGAGAATCCACATTTTTTCAAGTCTTTTTTCTTTCACATATCTTTTTATTATTGCTTATTTCATGTGTTATTTTTTAATGTTTATGCAAAAATGCCCATTTTACAAAACGCGTAACTTCATTTTGAAAAAGATTTTGGAGGGAATGTGGAATATGGTATTTCTTAAATAATTGTACACTGAGAAAAGGAATTTGTTGAATCAACCAATGCTGCAGACATGGGGGGCGAACAAAACATTCAGTTCATGATACAACATAATTTAGTTGTTTCAAATTACGAAAAAAACAGTCGATCGAACTAAATATTTTATTTCCTTGACTGAATATTTATTTAAATCCAACAATTATTTAATTAGGTCAAACGATTGTTTATTTATTCAAATAAACAACGCATATTTATTTTAAACAATTTGATATTAAATTTTTTATTTGATATCCAAATACGTAAATTGAACTTCTTACAATTCGAAAATGTGTATTCTACTAGTTTCTGATCAATGACGATGAGAAATCAGTTGATCATGGGAGTCATTAGACTCCGATGAATTTTTCACGGGAATGTAACCCGTGGAAGTTATAGACGTTCGCTATCAAGAGACTCGGTAGAGTCTCGGGACAAGTACATTGACAGTTCTGTCGTCTGCTGGCCCGAGGCTTGCCGAAAATATATTATCTCTGAATAAAACGATTCGCGGTGGCGAGGGTAAAATTGGCATGTCATTTTGTTCATTTTACCTAATTCTGGATCAGAATCGGTTGGAACGTCTTATCTTACTCGACTTCCCCAATTTATGTCCGTCCAAAGGCCACTGTGTATGTGAGAAGAGCATCGGCGCTCTGCGCAACGCCGTGGTCGGACCGAGAAGCTACGTTCGAACGTTCGTTAATTCTTTCGACAACTCATTTAGTTACGATAATGTCAAAATGTTTTCATACAACAAAACCTAGATTGTTAGAATAGTTTAGTATCTTCAACCAATTATTGTGTCCATGAGACCATATGATTCAGTTCATACAACTAAATAGTTAGTTGAACGGGATGTACGGATGTTTTTTTTTTAAGTTTGTTGATTCAATCATATATTTGGTCGACCAAATCCAGATTTAGTTGTTTCAACAGCTTTAATTAGTTAAGACAATATCGTAACGTATTGACGCAACTTAACGGATCGTATAATATAACGGTCGTATGGTAAAATTTACTAAAGAAAATTGTCAGGGAAATTATATTATAGTTAATTGAACTATAATTTTAGTGTTTATTCAAACATAAGATCTCAATGATGTGTGTAACCATGTGTGTTATTTAAAAAGTGCTACGGGCCGTAGTAAAACCCCTAACAATGAGCAAATAATCCAAGCAACACTATAAGCAAGTCGCTATTGATATAAACAATATGATATACTGTAGCATATTTATTGTTGGACCGAACTTTTGTGAATTTAATTATTATTTCACCATTTATATGGTGGTTAATAACTTTCAATGGGTAGGCCTCATTAGAATATCTCATGGTAGTGTATTAACATAATGTAACATAAACATGTTTGGCATACACGTGAAAAAAAGTTACATCGATATACACATTGGTACGTACCTTCTACTATGAGCATAATCGAGTGCACTATTTCGATCGCAAAAGGTTCTATACATTTTACTAAAGGTATCACTATCCTCTGGTAACAAATATGCAACATATATTTGCGAAGATCATGGTTGCAGCCAATAGACACACATAATGCGATCGACTAATAAAATATAGTAAATAGAACATTTTTTCGAATTATCGTTTCCCTAAAATATTTCTATCACCCCAGGGAAACATCTAATATGGTTAAAATATGCATGGTCGCCTGCATCATAAATTTCTCTAAGTGTACATATGCGCTTACCGTGACATTATTTTTATTGAATCAACAAAATTGTAGCAAACAAAATGAAATTTGTTGGTTCAACAAATTTATTTTTTCAGTGATACCGAGTTTTGCGAAAATCTTGTAGAAAAAAGGAAAGAAATAGTTTTTTTGTCGTTCGTGATGTCTCAATTTTTAGGAATATTACAGCACATTCAAGTGAAAATGACAAAAAAAATTGATTTTCATCGTTCGTACTTATTTAGCTTATTTTGATATATGTTGATTCAACATCGCCGGAAAACCCGATTTTTTTTTTATAAATCAATTTTTTGTGAATAAAAACCCCGAATAACCACCTTTTTATGAAATTTGTCAATGATAACTTGTGATTAACATTTTTCGGAGAATTCTTTACAAGCTTGATGGAAAAAAGGAGTTTTCTGTTTACCCCCATATCTCAATTGGTTTTACCCGAAAACAGTGCTGGAGAATTGACGAAAAACCGCTGTACGGTACGGTAGTATATTTTGCGAAAATTGATAGAAAACTGCGAAATTTTGCCAAATATTAAGAGAAATAAAGAACCCAAACACTATTAAAAAAAAACCGGATATATAAATCGATTAAGCTCAAACTGGAGTTTTAATTCCAAGTAACAAAATACGTTTCAACTATTTTTCTGAAGTGGCCAAAATGTCGAAAAGATTTTTAGATGTATTTTGATAAAAACATATTTTGATGTATTTTGATCCTTAAACACCGAAGACACCGATCTTTTTTCCACCTCAAATTTCCGTGAGAGAACCTGAAAAAACCATTTTTGCGTCAGATTTTCAAGTATTCTGCGGTTTGCGATTAGAATTCTTCATCGTGCTTACCCAAAAGATGATACAAAAAAAATAGCGTAAGATTCATCCCAATATCTAAATTTTTGAAAAAAAAAAATAAATTACTTTGAATGCAAAAAAAGATCGAAGAAATAGAATTTCTTCAAAGTTTAGTAACAATATAACGCCGGGAAAGTCGCGGATAAAGCTAGTGTGTACACGGAGAAAACGGATCTGTTTCATCAAGTAACATTTAAAATGTTCTTTTAAAATATCCTCTATCTATCAAAGCATATATGGCCAAGTACGTGACCCTGGGCCGTTCCACGACCCAGGGTCCTTCCCTCTTAGCCTCTCCACTCTTTCCAACTATTCCTCTACTCTTCCCTCCATTCTCTCCCACACGTGCGGCTGCAGCCGATTTATTCCCGCACTGTATCGCATTTACCGAGGGCGAAGGGAAACTACAGAAAACCTTGCCGATACAGCTGGTGCCCGACTAATCTCCGCGGGTGGCAATGCGAGCACGCTCAAGCACAGCCATCAGAGGCGCTCAGGCAGGCACCTCCTCAGCTGTCATGCAATGAGCCAGCCAGTGGGCGCCCATTGGCCGATACGGTTATCCAGAGGCCAGGTGGATTGCCTCCAATATTGTGGCCCCACCGAATAGAAGAAAGAAAGAAAGAAAGAAAGAAGCCAGCCAGTGCACAGCTAGAGGGCCACCATCCGCACGATGAGAACCGTCCACGGGAGGCCACCAAAGCCATACACCGACCGCTCATGCATCACAGAGAGGTGTTTGGCCATGGATTTATGAAAGTGGAATCCGAACCACCCGGGATTGTAGCAGAAACACTTGAAAAAAATTTCAACTTTTCATTGGTATTTTGGCCGAGATTCGAACCCGGGACTCCCGCGGCGTGCGAGTCCGAGCCCTTATCCACCGGACCAACCGCTCTCCTTTGCTTTATCACAACTAATTATTCTATAATTTTTGGAACTATAAGCACTTTCAAATGTAATTAATAGCTGCCGTAGTGGTCAGACGTCGAGTTATAAAATAAAATTGCAATAGCCTTCACCAGTTCGAGCACTGCTGCACTTTTATTTATAGAATAATTTTGATATATTTACTGTTTTCTAATTTATGTTTCATAACATCAAGTTATTACTTTATAATACAGCATTACAAGAGTCCTAAAAAAGAATTAGTCAAGAGTTACCGCAGCGGCTCGATAGCAAGTATTGAAAAACATAAAGAATCGTATTAGCCTGCGCAAGTTTAAAGGCTGCCGCACCCTCATTTGTAGTATTTGTAGTATAGTTTGATTGATAACAAATTGATAAAAGTTTACCATCGTACGTTGAGCGGATACGCACAGAGTACTTGTCCGGCCCGAAAATTTTTCATAAAAATTATCACATTAGTTAAAATCAATTAACCATAATTTTTTTATATATCACAAATCATCTTAAAACGCTAAGACACGCGAATGGTTGACAAAAATCTCGCGTCCAAATCTCTCACAAACGATTTACATTTCAGGCGCATGCACAGGTAAATAAAAAACCCCATTTCTCTCCCATGATTGTGGCTCAGCTGATGCCTTAATTATCTGGCCTTAATTAGTAAAGTAAGTTGCAGCTAATTTGGGATGACAATATATTATGGATTATTTTGTATCCTAAATCTAAGCCGCCTTTTCTCTAACTAATTGTTATCAATGAATGAATGATCATGTGGAACATATCCCACATTATCGACCGCTGTAACATGGCACGCTCATTCCGGTTTTGTAACATCCGATGAAGTGAAAACCGGTGTTAAAGTGCGTTTATAAACGGTATTGTAAACCTAGAATAAATAATCCGGTACCATTTACACGTACAAAATCGGAATAAGCCTGCCTTGTAACAGCGGCCATCAATTGATTGCCTTCCAAGGCGGGCAAGATATTCAAATCTGCACCAGGAGATTCAAATTTAAATCTGCACCAGGAGATTTTCAGATGATCAGAGTGATTGAAAAATTTTCCGTTAACAGAAAAGCATATTTTTAGCTTAACTAGTCGAAAAATTTTCGGGCCGGACAAGTACTCCGTGCGTATCCGCTCAACGTACGATGGTAAACTTTTATCAATTTGTTACCAATCAAACTATACTTCAAATACTACAAATGAGGGTGCGGCAGCCTTTAAACTTGTGTAGGCTAATGCGATTCTTTATGTTTTTCAATACTTGTTATCGAGCCGCTGCGGTGACCCTTGACTAATTTTTTTTAGGACTCTTGTAATGCTGTATTATAAAGTAATAACTTGATATTATGAAACGCAAATTATAAAACAATAGGTATATCAAAATTATCCTATAAATAAGAATGCAGCACTGCTCGAACTGGCGCAGGCTATTGCAATTTTATTTTATAACTCGACGTCTGACCACTGCGGCAGCTATTAACGGGACAGACCTAGTTAGAATTTTCGAAAAATCGATTTTTTTTTATTTCATTTTCAAAAAGTAGAATCTCTTACGAACATTTTCCGCCCAGGTAAATGTAAATCGGACCATTATTCGCCGAAATACAAGACTTTGTAGCACGTCGTGTCTGAGCCATGCAAACCGTACTCAAAACTTTAAATGCGTTTTTCTCGAAACCATGTTTTTGAAGTCGGTGATCACTGTAGCTCGAGAACGGCTTTACCGATCGGGTTGAAATTTATATCACTTCTTCTATACATGGTAGTCCTCCATATGAACGAAGGATTTTTTTTTTGGATAATTATTTTTATTTTTAATAGCAAAAAATGGAACTGATATTTTGGTCAAAAAAACACTTGACTTTTAACGGCCGCCATTTTGTGAAAAATGGAAATTTTTC
Organism: Rhimphoctona megacephalus; assembly: GCA_963989365.1. Taxonomy (NCBI): domain Eukaryota; kingdom Metazoa; phylum Arthropoda; class Insecta; order Hymenoptera; family Ichneumonidae; genus Rhimphoctona; species Rhimphoctona megacephalus. The sequence continues at coordinate 22,925,427 of OZ022416.1, read as the reverse complement.
AAAACCCTTCGTTCAACTGGAGCATTATATCATTAACTAAAAATCCCCTCCGTTTTTTTTGTTTCAGATGAGCCGTTGCAGCGTGAGCTTGATCACCGCAAACCGTGTTTTTTTTTGCAGCGTCCTCGGCAATTGACGGTCACCAGCTTATTTCGATATGTATTGCGTTGAAAAAATTGCAACATATACATTACACATGTATCTTTTAAACGGAAGAACTTTTGTTGTGAATTATTTTATCGTTTGACCAAAAAAAAATCGGAAAAAAGGCCTTTTTTTTGACGTTCCAACTAGGTCTGTCCCGTTAATTACATTTGAAAGTTCTTATAGTTCCAAAAATTATAGGATAATTAGTTGTGATAAAGCATGTATTAGAGAAATGGTATTTCAACATAATATTTTGGAGATTTTATAAAACATCATATAATTGCACGTACTTGGCCATATATGCTTTAGTAGATCTCTATTTATTTATAAACTTTTTGTGAACTCCCAACATCTACGAGGTTTAAATTATGTTACCTCTGTACAATTTGACTTTTTTGATAAGATAATGAAAGCGGTTTTCCATAAAATGTTGTATGATGAGTTGGTTTTTGGATAGAGGTTTTGTAGAAGGGGATTTTTAGTCTGACGACTTTGTGTTAGTTTTTGTAAATTTTTGTGGGGATTTGGTTTTTTGTTTAGGGTTTGATATTATTTTCTGAGGGCGATTTTTCATAACTTATTATGAGTTGGTTTTTAGAGAGGATTTTTGTGCGGAGGGATCTTTACCGGAGCAACTTAGCGTGGGTTTTAGTAAATTTTTTTGGGCATTGGTTTTTTGGCGGAAGGGGTTTTACTGCAACGACTATTTGGAGGGCGTAAATGTACTTGTCTCATGTTTTTTCACAGCATTCATGCTGTATTTTGCCATTTTTAAATATTCACCGAATACGAGTTTATCATATACCATTCTTTTAGTTAGCAAAAAAAAAATAAAGAGAATGGCTTCTAAATAAACCTTATTATTACATCCGAGAAACATTTTATGGTAAAAGAGAAGAGGCACCGTTTTGAACGCCGTTCCAAAGTTTACGTTCGGGAAAATGGATTGTTGGGACTAGGGTTAACCCTTTAGCTGCCATTGTAGCAAATTTGCTACATTCACTTTGACCCCATCGGTGAACCCGTAAAGACGATATAGCGGACAGGCTAGTTTACAGTGCCATCAATCTATGCTAGATAGACCTCCAGGTGTCGGGATAACTTGAAATTCAAACGTAAACATATAAATTATATTAATATGGTGACAATGTTGTCATGAAAATTTACGCCGCTTGCATCTGCTGTCATTATCGTCCAAAAAAATCAGTAAATGGTCATTTTTTAAATATTTTTTGATAGAATCGTGTAAAAGAAGCTTGAATGGATGAACTAGGCTTTGAAAATACTTGATTAAATTAGAATAATACTTCGAAATGAGAATGTGAAACCGTCAATGTAGCAAATTTGCTTTAGTCCGAAAATACTACTTCCCGGGCCCTTATCGACAAAATTATGGTTGGACATTCATATTCAGCCCTTTTTCAGCCATACTACCAGAGGGAATAATTTTGAGCCATCCAGAAATAGGCGTGGCCGTTAAAGGGTTAATAAAGAAAAATATTTATTTAGACACTGTTCAAAAGTTTATTTATTGATTTACACTTTATTTTTGCACTATCACTCTTCTATCGATAATATAATAAAAATCACTTTAATCAAAAGTTGAAACTGACGATCTTTATAACCTCACAACAAAGATATTAAATGTTCACCGAATACGCGTTTATCATACACCATTCTCTCAGTTATAAAAAAAAAAACGAAGAAAATGGTTTCTAAATAAACCTTATTATTGCATTCGAGGAACATTTTATGGTAAAAGAGAAAAGGAATCGTTTTCGACTTCGTTGTGGCAGAGTTTACGTTTGGAAAAAAATTGTAGGGGCTAGGTTTAATTAAAAAAATATTTATTTAGGCACTGTTCAATGGTTTCTTATTACACTTTATTTTCCCACCATCACTCTTCTATCTATATAAAAGTCACTCTTTACTCGTCTATCTATAAACGCCATTCTAACCAATAGTTGAAATTGACCGCGATCTTTATAACCTCACGACTGTTTTAAGAAAGATATTGGTCAGCTGTCATATGGACGATCGATCGAATATATCACCACAATTTCTACCAGTATCACTAGTGTCACTAGACAGCGACTGCGAAAAAAAAACAAATAAACATCAAAAATGTGTGCGAAAAAATGCACAATTTTTTGATGCACCGAAAAAATATAATAATATCTTCAATACGCGCTGAGCTACAGAGTTCCAAATAGTCGCGATCGAAAGAAAAAAAAATAAAAAATACGTGAATCCGCAACATCCACCAAAATGCTGTAATTAATTAAATATTACGGAAACAATTTTTGAAGGTTTTCGAAAACAGTTGGAAACGCGGTTCTCCGGGTATGAGTCTCGGGAGCGAACTCTCTTTTAAATGTACTTGTCTCGAATCGCTATCGCGACTCTAAATACTTTGTACAGAGTATGAGAATTTAGGTAACAGTCACAATGAGGCATTGTAATTTTTGTAACTCGCACTTTTCCTTTGAGTACGATGTAAATAATTCTGTATAAACAAGAAATTACATTGTGCGCAAAATAATATTTCGATGTGCTTTCACGAAATATTTACAATGCTTTTTAGGAACTATAACTGATGAGTAACCATGCCATGAAATAAGTGAGAAATTTTAAAAACAGCATAGTAAAAATCCACCTTCAATAAGAGAATAAATACTAAATGTGTCATTTTTCAGTTCAGGCATTGTATATATAGTGTTTCATAATAGCAAAACTTATTGTCTGACATAGGCATTTTTCGTTTCCGTATTTTTTATGTTGCTTGATGGCTAACGTAACTGTTACTCTTATGAGATGTATTGGCTGCTCGTTACTCGTTTTCGCCGCTGCGTGGCGCAGAGCGCCGAGACCTTTCTCGCATAAGTTATCACTTTGTGTGCATAAATTCTGCAAGGCAAATGAGTTCAATTTAGGGATGCCGGATCGTTAAAAAACAATCGATCTATTGAATCGAATCTAATTGTAATCCAACGAACCATAATAGATCGAGTAGGAAAATATCGATCCAGTTAGAATCGATTTTCATTTAATCGATATGAAAAATGGAAAATATAACATAGATAAAATAAAATAAAATTGAAAATCAAGGATACTTTTATTATATGGGTACGAAAGTAACAACCACCGTGTCAAGAATAAACATTTTTATTTATTAGTTGAAACAAAAATAAATACGTAAAAAAATGTAAGCGCTTATACATGTAACCAGTCTCGTTCTCGTTTATATTGATGCATACTCAGCGACGGTGCACTTTATCATTCTAAATTCGATTTTAAAACACTCAATTTTTGCACACACTTTTTTATTTTAGTTGCACATATTAGTGGATCGAATATTTTTTAATTTTGCGAACAATGTATGGCATGCCTCGTAATTCGTGATCGTGAACAGCCGGTGATGAAAGAAGATGGAAGAGGGAAGTGGATTCCGGAAGGCGGAGTGAAAGGTTCTGTCGGCCAATAGAATATAAAATGCAAACAGTTCAGAATAGAAAAAAATATAAAAGATGTCATCACTTCCAGCCAACTTCAATTGACACGAAATTTAACCTTGGAGGGCACATTACATTATTCCTTAGATCCTCGCCCACATAAGATCCCGCGGTTTTTATATAGTAGCGCAAATTATTGTCGGGAGTTTAAAGTAGTTTAGGATTTATAATCGATCTTGCAATCAAAAGATCGATTCAGGTAATTAATCGTTTAGAAAGAATCGATTTAAGAAATCGATTATCGGTCGGACAAAAATCGATTCTTATAAAAATCGATTCTTGCATCGGCATCCCTAGTTCAATTATTCGAACCGATTCTATCCAAGAATTTGGTAACGAATATTTATTTTTATCTAAAACATATATGACTTAATGCTTTCTCTATACATAGAGGATAAATATGCCAGGTAAATATCGCACGAACTATACCAAGTAAAAGAAATTATTCATTTCAACTGCATGTTGAATTATCTAATGCATGTAATCCCCCAACGCATTTTTTACTATGCGCATTATAGGATAGGTTACCAATGTAGATATTTAACGATATTATGAAGTTTGGGATTTTTACTGTGTCACAGTATACATTCTGATGCTACAATGATAAAATTTACTATGTCACAAAATATACATTCTGATGCCACAATGACAAAATTTACTATGTCACTGTATACATTCTAACGCTATAATTATAAAATTTGCCTCGAGTATATCGAATTTTTACTATGCCCATTGTGAGAAATGCATGTGTAGAACTTAAAAACCAGTATGCCAATTACCAAATAAGGTAATTACCAAATAAGGTAAAAAAATGAACTACAGCATTTTTACTATGCCAGGTAGAGCTTTTTTTATTCCGACGTTTGAATAAGTACTAAAATTCGGTACTGTCCTCAAAATACTATGTTATTTTAGCATTAATTCTCTGGATTTCTAGCACTATTTGTTTGAATTTCTGTCCTCGTTTTCTCCGTGTATAGGTAATCGTAGCCAAGTTCCCTATCTCTGCTCTCTTTCATTCAATCATCGAACCAGAGTGCTCTTCAAAATGTACACACATACACACGCACATATTTATAGGGATAAACATATGTATATGCGTGTGTGTGTTGAAAATGTACTGTGAACATCTGACTCGGAATCGACGCGCTTCCGCTTCCGTTATCAAAGTATCTCGAGTCCATAGTAAACTAAAACTCCGGGCGGGAGGACGCAGCTAGGGGGAAGGAGCTAGCTATGACGGGGTTCCCTTGCGTTAGAGGGTGATGTTGAAACGAGAAAGGGCTCGAAACGCGTCAATTTTCGTGCAATTTCACGCCAATTTCCGGAATGCCGAATATCAAGCTCGCTCGTTGGTCCCATCGACGACAGGAAGAAGTGAAGCTTGACTTTATTTCCTCCTCGTTTCTTTAAATAAACATTCCACACGTACATGTATACGAAAATACAAGAATTTTTATTTCTGACGGATTCGGAGATACGCTTAGAGTAATCCCGAACGGATGCTCCGAATGCATATAGTGAATTCAAGAAATATATAGGAAGCAAAAATGAAAAAGGAAATACACGCATACCTCGCGTTTTAGACACGGTAGGGTGATTTTCTTGGTTAAATGGTAGGGGAAGTGGGGAGGAAACGTCGTCCCCTTTTTCAAACGCTCTGAGCAATGGCGAAATTGAAAAGTCCTCGTTGCCACTTAAATTCCATCGAATAAAGTGATTAAAATGTGTATACATATATTTTTCTGTGTCTGTGCACATCCGAGCGAGAATACTCGAGACGCCCTTTTCGATGACATTGTGAAACAAGAAGGGACGTGAAAAATACCGGGTTTAGCGTCTAAATGCGGGCTTTTCGAAACACCTGGCGAAATAAGTTGTCGTATACGAAAAAGAACTGACTCTGTGATACCAGGTGAGAAAGTTGAGGCTTCACGAAGTTCTAACAATCTTTTGAGAAGGAGATGAAAAAAAAATCGTCCGCAAAGAATTTTGATATGGAATGAGATTTTATGGTGACCCGTTAAAAGCTTGTTACTTAGCGATTTTTTTACGAAATAGTTTTAACAAAGCTCGTTATTGAGTTAATGGCAATCGAAAAAAAGTCAATTTTTTTTCTTCCGATCAATATTCTCTTTGACGCAGCTTTTATTCACTTTTTTACCTTGCAAATTCATTTTCGTGAAAATTCAAGAAATATGGTATCCAACATTTGATAATTTTAGCGATTTCAACTCTATGATTGAAGCCCAAATAGTACAGATGAGATAAGTAATCAGCAAGATAAAGAGATAGAAAGAAAAATGGAGTGCTCACATGGTTGAAGGCGATTGCGCGGTTGGTCTAACGAATTTGGTGTTCGGCTATCGTCTGATCCTCGCCTAATTACGTTAACCCTCTTTTGCCTTGCTATAGACACCTATATGTGTATGTATTGCCCCGTTGATTCCCATCGACATACTCTGGGCTGAAGGGTAGGTACTCGTTCTTCTCTATCTCTTGGCTCTCTTTCTTCGTTCATTTCACAGCCTCTTTCAGAGGCTCTCGTGAATTCTCTGAGCTTTTCCATCGCTCTTCAGTAATCATCGGCCAGCACGAGAGCATCGCCCCTGTGGACTTTCTACTCCCCCGTGAGCACAATGACATACACCCGTACATCTACACGTATTCGCGAGTGGATATACGTATTATGAGATTTTAGAACGTGATGAAATATCCTCACGTACCAAATATCGGAGAGCCGATTATTACGGTGTAGACCTCTACCTCGCACACCAAATATATATGTAGTTTCTATATAATATCGAAGTATTTAATATGTGCACCGCTCGTTGTAAGAACGATGCCTCGGTACGTCTTCATATTGAATCTTCTACTTCTACCTACATCAAGTATGTGCTATATTTAGTTTATGGATAGTACAGACTCGTCTCGAAACAGCGAAAGCCCTGGACAAAGGGGAGCCGGAAGTGGCGAACGTCTTTGAACCCATCAGTAATTTACACCGGCATTTCGTTGTATACCTATATACATGTAGAATCTTTGATAATTTTAATATATATAAAAATATAGGCTAAATATTTTTCAAAATAACATTATTTCACGTATTCGAGTGCCACTGATATAAGCAACCCTATGCAAAAAATTTATATTTGAAATATATTTTGCATATATAGAAAATATATTCCGCGCGTATAAATAATACATATTTTTATACGTTTCATATATACAAATATAGGAATAATATATATTTTTTAACCATGATTTTGCCGATTTTCTTATGTTAAAAATGTATTTTGAACATATTATACTATTACTACTGGTATTTTTGAAAAATACTTTTTTCATACATTTAAAGTATATTTTTTTGTATTGAAAATAGATCTTTTTTACATTAAAAATATTTTTTTTTACACACTTGTGTAAGTATTTTACATACATACATAAGTGTGGAAAATGCTCTTGTCTTCAAGTGCATTCTGCACAAAATTCAACCTGAGGAATATGCTCCAAAAAATTTGCTCAAAAAAGATTTTTTAACATGTGAAAAATATATTTTAAATATACACTGAAAAAAAAGGCATAGTGTTGAGAACGGATGCGCAGTTGGCTCAACTACGTCCTGAGGTTGGATACGGCGAAACCAATGGCGGAGTTGACGCAACCTCCGCGCGTAGTTGAAGGTATTTTGTTGAGCTAATTATGCCCGCAATTTGAGGTAAAACTTTAAATATTCAATAGAACTATCAAATTGTTTACGATGTTAATTGCAAAAAGATTACAGAATTGGTGGGAAATGCACAATATTTTGCCGGAAGTACAAGCAGGCTTTAGACCAGGAAGATCATGTGAAGACAAAATTTTTATCTTGAATGCAAACATATGTTTAGCACTATCGAAATTAAAGGGTAAACTGTTTACTGCATTCATTGATTTTCGAAGAGCTTTCAATTCGGTTAACCACGAAATTCTCTGGGATAAACTTTACACATTGGGAACCAGTACAAAAATCATAAACGTACTGCAAAACTTATACAGTAGAACCAAAAAATAATTCAAAATAAGAATAAACCAATTTCAAAAAACAGATGACATAGATATCACACAAGGCGTTTTACAAGGAGATCCAGCGAGCCCGATTTTATTTTCTCTCCTGCTGGCTGACATCTATCAGTATTTTATAGAACATGGACATGAACGCATTATTGAGAAAATGGAAATTTTATTATTTGCTGATGATCTTATTCTGATGGCAGATGATGTGATTGAACTGCAGAATAAACTGGTCACAGTAGAACATTACTGTAATGAAAATCAACTGGAAGTTAACACGTATAAAACAAAAGTTATAATTTTCCAAAAAGCAGGTAGAGTAAAAAAAGTCAGGCCAATAAAATATAAGCAAACAACTGAGATGCAAGAATTAAACTCCTAGACGCGGTAGTCAAATCAACACTCTTATATGCCTCGAACATTTGGGGACTATGTCATCTTTAAGAAATAGACAAAGTACCGCTTCAGTTCTTTAAAAGTCTGCTATCAGTACCAGAATGCACTCCCGGTTATATGATGAGACTGGAAACAGGTTCATCAGTTATATCAATTAAAATAATTAAAAAAACAATGATATATGAAAAGAAACTCCTTGAAATGAGACCGACTCGCTTTCCAAGAATAGCTTTAGATCAAATGATAGCCCTAGATACTGCAGAAGTTAACGTGGGTAAATATAATTGGTTTTCCAATTTAAAAGAAGCTTTAAATAAAATGGGTTCGACAGACATATTAAACAGCATCTCACCAAATAACATATTGGCACAGCTGAAGCCATTATTGCAATGGAATGGATAAAAGAAAAACAATTCAGATCTGATGTGATCAGAACACTATTGTCTACATATAGTCCGTTTTATAAAAACATTAAACAGCTAAACGAACATAAATGTGAAGACTATCTAAAAACAACGATAGCCTTACCGCTCATAAGGCTGATAGCACAATTATGACTCGCAGGACGTGGCTTTTTGACAATAAGATTCAAAAAACTATATTATAGAATTGATGAAAGTCTTGTATGTACACCGTGCAACACTTTACAGCCAGAAACCATGGAACATCTACTTAACGAGTGTTCAATTTACGAACCAATCAGATTACAATATCTACCCATCGCAAATCCACTCGTAGCTCTAGACAACCTCGACGAAGAACGAGCACGCAACCTAGCGTTCTATATAATAGGGGCATGTAAACTAAGAGCATTTACCCTCGAAATGTGAGCGAGTAAAATAAATACTAGATTTTTTTACAAAACCTAAAAATCGAGCTATACGTGATATGGACTAGAAGTTAAGGATTAAAAAAAAAATAAAACAAGAAGAGAATGTATATATGATACATCGTAAAGAAGGAAAATACCTATAATACCTATTATACCTGTTACATCTATTTCTCCTTTTCAAATTATTTATGCTTATGTTGTTATTACTAGCACTATTAATCTTAAGAAGTTATCATAAATATACCAAATGTTATATTTTATGTGCACAACGATCTCTTTTGTAATAGCCGAAAGCCCGAAAACAAATAAACTACTACTACTACTATTCAATAGAATCAATACATTTTTTGAATCATGTTCAATAAATATTTGAAATAGTATCATCGCATTGCTCGGGAAATGCGGAAAAGTATTTCAGTCAATTGTATTAATCGTGTTTGGATTGAATGAATTGCATTGTGTAATTAAAACGTATAGTGATTGTATCGAACAATTAAGATTTTGAAATGACTGTAAGAAATATTTGAATTTTTTTTTCATATACATATTTTTTGGAATATTTTTTATTTAATATTTTTGATTTTGTATTTTGCGGTTTTCAATAGTAAATATGATTGATCAATTTTTTACTCTAGTAAGAGCGCCTATCCTGACATAATTAAGTGGCAAAACCTTTCTATATCAGCGTACTTTAATTGTATATATATATGATAGGTCTTATATCTTTCTACCTCATAAAATAAGGATTCAGGTTTTCTCGACCACCATCGGTCGGAGTGATCATTATTTAATGATTCAATGTCGGAGCCTTATGGGCACACGGGCAGTGCGACGCTCACGTGAGAGCGCTCCGCCCGTGGCCCTCTAGCGGATTTCTGCCATACCAGAAATCTAACCAGGGAATAAGGCTGTCCGGTTACAATTTATATAATTCATGTTACACAAAATTTATTGTTTGCGCAACGAAATTTTAGTAGCTTTAGCAAGAAGTTTATTTGTTTGAATAATAACAAAAGATTTCATCCCAATTACTACTAAGTAATTAGCTTAATCACAAATTATATTCCGTTGATCTATGGTGTTATTGAATTCAATTCTCGCAGAGGAGTTTATTCAATGCTATTATTGTATCAAGTTACGGACAAACGGTATATAACTCAACCTCCGTGTGATTATTTCAAATTCAATCGATTCTGTGTCTCAAGTTTTATTTTTTTTCAATGTAATCATTTATTATTTATTGCGGTTGTGTCACATGAAATATACTCAACTCAAATAAATAAAAATTTAGCGGCAAGATCGTTGCGTAGTTGTCTCAACGACATGACTTTCAATGGATCAATTACAGGGTGATTAACTAAACGTAATATGACTATTGGCGCAACGAAATTCGTCCAACTCATCGCGTAGTTGACAATTCTTTAATTTTTTTTTTTAGTGTAGTAATAGTAGTCGTATAGTATAAACAAACGCGACGTACGCCTTTCTCACTCCGAGAAACGAAATATCCCGAAACATTCGATTTTAATGCACAAAATTATAATATCTCGGGATTGGGTGAACGGATCGACTTGTAACAAAGACCAATGGAAAGGGAAAAATAAATAAAAAATTGGACCTCTACAGTCAATTTTTTTACTCAACCCGTTCCTCCGTGAGATCGGTTGAAAAAAAAAAAAGTCCGAAAACCGTCATATTCGAGTACATATGCGTGCGGCAGGGCTCGCGCTGGCTTTTTTTTTTTTAATACTTGGCGTCGATTCGCTACCGCGGCTCTTGATTCAGAGTACATTTTTAATATACCGAAATCGGCAAAATCATCTATAAAAAAATACATCACTCATATATTTGTATATATAAAACGTATATAAATATGTATTTTTTATATGCGTGGAATATATTTTTTGTATAATGCAAACATATTTCAAATATAAATTTTGTCCATGGGGGCACCGAGAATGTGTGATCTGACTTAGGGGATCATAGAAATTTGCGTGGAGAAAGCAATTATTAGGTATAACAGGTTATAGCATTTTTGAAATTCTCGTTGATACACTTCAATCCAAACGAGCAAATCTGAAATTTTGTTTGAGAAAATAATACAGTTTTCCAGACTCATTTTTTTAGGTTTACTTAGACCATTTTTGATTTTGATTGATACTCGTTTTTAGTATCGTAATTAAATGTATATTTTTTTTATCACGAGCTTATTTGTTATTTTTAATTAAATCAAAACTGTACGTCATGGATACGATTTATTACAGGTACAGATATTATTGCTCGATCCTCTTGTCTATATCTCCTCATATCCACCCACGAGGGCCTTCAGAAAGAACATTTTGCGGCAGCGAGACTCTCTCTCTCTCTCTCTCTCTCTCTCTCTCTCTTTTCTCTGTGTATTCGACGGCAACGATTGTCTCATTTTCCTCTCGAATGAGACGATCGATCGAGACTAGACGAGACGAGTGAAAAACTCGAAACGAGTCAGACTAACTGACAAATAGTTATATACAGTGGATACACGCAATAGTGACATATATATATATATATATGCAGGGGTTGTGAAACACGTACACCATCCACGGGGAGCTTTTGTTCGAGTATGACTATGACTACGACCCTTAAAAAACCGAGACTTTTTGTTTCGTTCTTCATTGCGTCGACTGCATTCGTCGTTATAATGAAAAATACCAAATATCGATGATATCTCCCGATTGTTTTGTTGCATGGCTTCTTTCTGTATCAAGATACATTTTTTTAGTAACCATAGTCATAGCAGAAAACTTTGATCGATAAGTTGTATTTGTTTTTTGTTCTATTTGTTAATCTTGAAGTTTGTCAAAATAATCAGTTCGATCTCATTTGCTATTGTGTTGATGCTCACGGAACGGGACAATTGAAAAAAAAAACGTAATTAAGAAATATGACTCTCACACTCCACTGGGGTAGAAAATAAGGCAGGGTCGTTTCATACGCCCAAAGACTCTTCGGCGTTTCGGTTAAACGAAACACTCACCACGATTCTCCCTCTTGTAGAAACTACCCTCCGAAAACTACAGTTACTAAAAGGTTCTCTATCCATGTATATATAGTCGAGCTGGCTCGCACATAGTTCGTCCATTACACTTGCTGTTGCAATTAACTCTAAGAGTAAGTCGGCCAGGTCTCTCGCCAACGGATCAAGCCACCTGGTGTATTCGATCGTCGTCTTCATTTTTATTCGTGTGGTTGCAGGTGTACGAAGGGTTGCCGTGGGTCTCGTACGAGTGAAGACCCTATACTGCAACTTTCAACATTTTTATCATTAGCTCATTTTATTAACCATCGCGTTTATCCGCTTGGACCACGAATATTCCTTAATACATTCAAACATTTCAAAATTGACATTTTCGGGGGGGTTTCGGAGATGTTGAAGAGTCGTTGCGATTGTTTGTTGTTTCGAAGGAACGCGGAGTTTGGAAAATGCCATGAATAAATAGGGTATATAACATTGAGATAAAGAAGATGAAACAAGTAAAGGGAAATAAAAATAATGTGGATGATGAACGAAGGGGTTACGACTGCACGTCGTCGCTTCCAGGGTTGTTTCCAGAACAGAAGCCGTACACCATATGGCCACAATCCCCGTGTGCCTTTGTCTGCGTACGCGTGTGCGTGTGTGTAGATGTGCTCAACAGTGCACATGCATCAGCATCGAAAGCCAGGCGTTTTCGCTCTACGTTTTACCACTTTCCCCGTATACGCGTGTACCTATATACGAACTGTACATATATATATGCATATGGAATGAGTTTCTATAGGATATATAGGTAGTTGAAATGAGAGACCAAGTACGCGAAGCTTTACCCGTGCCTCACTTCGATTATACAGATGTTATATCGATTACCAGGGACTCGACTCCCTTGGGTATACACACACCAACGTTAGCTCTTCCACCACATTTGTTGGGTTTTTTTTTTCACAAGTTCCTACTCATTTGTGATTCTTTTTTATTACTATTTCTCTACCGGTTGCCATAGATCATCCCCAATTACGGATACTTCAAACTTTTCAATGAGAACGAAGGATTTGGCGTAGGGATATCGCTTGATTTCTATGTAAATAACGTCTCATTTGTTACACCTACTCGTTAGTATTTTTAACGAAACACCATCGGTTCTATATTCGTAAAAATTATCCAACTCGATATATCCTTCTTTGAAATGTCTACCATATCATAGAAAATCTCACGACTCGGTTGAATAACAAAAGGAAGGAACAAAAAACACTCGTTGCAATCTCAGGCAGTCAGCAAATTCGGGCATACATGCAATCCGACTACTGAAATCGGCAAGTGGGTAAGTGGAAACGACTTCCTCCTTTCTGTACGTGTCGACTCCCAGTGAGAAGAGCGAGGAAGGCGGAGAGAGAAGATCTCTTTGCGGTTCTCGTTCGACCTCGCGCTTTGTATCAACGCATACACACTTATCCCCTGAAGTATTTATGTATATTCCCAGTGCTATACAGGAAGTCCCAAAAGTCATGTTTAAGATTTGAAGATTAGGGAGAAAACTTTTTTTTTTAATGCTTTTGAACGATGCGCCGTTGACAAGACATTGAGCAGCAATTTGGAAACAGTTAATTCGGTCTACGAGTTATACAGTTCATCTATTCTCGAAAATCTCGGTGCAACTTTTAGCTCACGCAGTATTTTACAGAAGGTACTCGTTTACGCACATTAACGTTTCTACAGATAACCAGTGGTTCACCAACGAAGACGACTTGTTTGCTCAAGCATGATGCAGGGCGTAATCGTGCAAGGGACCCTACTGATACTCCTACAATTTAAATTGTAAACACATGGTGAAACGCATATGCGTGAATATGGAACTATATATCGAGGAGAAGCGCGCGCGACTATATAAGTGTGGAATGCGTACAACGAGGCGAAGCCAACGATAATAATACGATGAGAACTATCCCACGCGTCGCCCGGTAGAAAGAGGCCTCATTCGCTTTAGGTGGAGCAAAGAGCTCGACCACCAAGCGAAAACAGTAACACACGCAAGTACAGATCGAAAATATAACTGAGCATATAATAGTGAGGCTAAAAGATGGTGCGTTGTTTTGGTTATATCAGCACGATGAACCAACGGGGAACTATACGATATTTGATGTATTCCCTCCGAATTCCTCTTTTATGAACCTGACTGCGGTACTTTTCACTTTGAAACATCGAAACTTTGGATTCTTTCTCACCCGATCCCTCTTGACGTTTGTACTGGTTCTGCATCATTAGCATCCCTTTCAGATCTTTGGAGCCGCTTGCCAGCTTGAGGTAGAATTGGCAGAGCTTGAGACCACACTTGTGGCGTCCGACGAAAGTTGGAAGACTCGCGAGGAAAAAAATGATGAGGAACCTTGCCCAGGACTGAGCGGAGTCACAATGTGGTTTCGATGAAGACTTGATATCAGTTTGGGTAATCTTAGTTCTGCGAGACTACTCCACGTACTCATCGAGGGCCTAATCCCCTCGAATTTAGAGTGAAATCCAACTGTCGGTGAACGTGGTAAAGTTAATAACGATTTCTGTTGGAATCAGCATTGCAGAACAATACGACGTTGGACCAAAATACAATTGTTAATTAGGTCACTTGGCTAATTTGGACGAAGCAATTGTCAAGTATGGGTTCTTTTGAAGCAATTTAACTACGAGTATTAGTAGGTCTGAGATTAGTTGCAGGTTGTTCGCATAAGTTATTAATTAAATAGTTTCGAGAGTGGATAAACCTTATTATTATACAAATAATATCCTCAGAATAATTAGTTGAAAAACCAGGCTGCTCTTTCTTGGTGAAAACCGTTCGATAGTCGTGACTCATCAACTAATCATTTTAATCATTTGTAAACACGAGAAGAGTAAGCAGACTTTTAACGATCCTACACCTGCGGCAGTTTCACAGAATTACCACATCGTATACCGTTGTCCGTGCACTCAATATATCTTGGGAAAAAGTAATACTCCCGATCTTTTTGATCGCAATAACAGGAGAAAGAAGTAACGCGTAGTTTTGAGAGCATGTGTGCTTCATTCTGTATATACGTCTCGTTGTGTAGCGCACTTCTCAATGTTTATATTTTACAAGAAAGACTATGGGGGAAATGTATAGTACGAAGATTACACATGACGAGGGAAAATCGAGCTCGCATTTTATATATGTGTGTACTTCATGATTCTCCATGATGTAGCGGTTTATCTGGTGTTCTTTTAGTGGGTTACCGCTTTTATGGCAGTACATCAGCACAACTTTGTTAGTTATATATATATATATATATATATATGTGTGTGTGTGTGTGTGTGTGTGTAATATCCCACATTTAACTCCGAAGGAAAGTCTCTGTTTCTCTTTCATTCTTCTCCCATTTTTTTTACCGTGTATTATTCCCCGTCCTGAGATCGACCCGGATCATGAATTTCCGCGGATCCATAGTCGTTTCAGCCACAAATTTTTCCACGAGATTTGGCATACTTTGTTCGCCTGTAACACCACAGTTTAAAGAGTATTATGAACTTTGAGATTTTCTAGAAAATTCGTTATATCTGTGTTTTCATCTGTATAACAAAGACTAGGTGCGTGACGGGTACCGTAGGGTTGCGTGTGGCATTGATTAAAATAGTCTCCTTTATTGTCCACACCAACGCAGCGGAAATCTGCCGACACCCCATTTTTCATTACTTTTGCGACTATAATTTAGTTGAGTTTCAAAAAATACAAAAACCTTCTAAAAGGTCCTAATAACGCCCATTTGAAAACGAAGAACATAGTGCAACGTTTATACGAATATGTAATTTTTTTAAAACAATAGCTACACCTTGAATGTCGACGAAAAGTGGCGTTCCCCACGTATGTAAAAGACCCGTGATTTTAATGCTATTTCCTCCGCTTTATTTTAAGCCGGCTTTCTTTTCGAAAGTTTAGGGAAAACATTTTTATTGTCATCTTGGAGTATTTTTTTCCCTTTGCTTGGCCGGTCAAGTTATCAATCCAGAAAGTTTGGTTTATAAATAGAAAGATCGTTTTTGTAAAATCGATTTCCGTGTTAGTTACAAATTCGCGTTGCAATGTTCGAAACTAGCACGACCTTTCGAGTTGTGACTGCCTGAAATCGAGGTTACGTCACTATGCGCCATGATGCTGCTCAACGTCCTCGTGCAATGCAGGACGGGGGTAAGAATGGGTGAGGAAATTACAGCTTGGAGACTGCGACATACTCGTCGACTCTCTTTTCAAGGCAAAAAGGTCCGAAAGCCATTCGTGTACACACTGTAAAGCCGCCCTTCTCCTTCTTCATACGCTTCTTTCGCCAAGTTGAAAGTGTTGAAGAGCAGACACCGAAGTGGCGTGCTTCTCAAAGCCGAGGAACGAAGTACCTGTCGCCCACGAAATTTCCAGAATTGCTTGGAGCAAAAAGGGCCTCGAGATTCCAGAGCGAGCAGAGGTTGGGAAAGGTAAGGAAAAGGTTGGGTGTATCTTTAGCTCTCTTTATTTTCCACATTTCGCCATTTTGGACCATTTCCCGGTTCATGATACGATACCGCAGTAGACTAAATTGGAGTTACACGATGTCGTAGTTGTTCCGCTGTTGGAACTCAATGAAATTTTGTTTGTTGAGTATTGCTTCAAATTTTCATGTCAAATTACACTGTATATATTGGTAAAACTTGATTTTGGATGACTCATTACTTCGAAGAACTCAACGAGGATACTGCAAAAAAAAACATGTTGGCGATTGCTAAAATTTGGACAATGAAAATAACAGAAAAGATCGTCCTTGCATACTAACGTCATACGATGCCGATGGCGTACTACAGGCTATTTAGGTTACAATGCCATCTTTCAAAAATAAGTTTTTATATAGAATTGGAACAAAAACATCCCCTTTGGTCATTTGAAGACCAATTTTTCAAAGTTTTACGACCATTCCACCATATTGAGACCATATTGTAAGGGTGATATTATCAATCTTTTTAAGACCCCCAGCGACAAGTCGTTTTCGCAATGATAGCCTCGGCGAAAGTAGGTAACGGGTATTCGGGGTTGATGGATTATTAATGTTTCACGACGCATCTGCGATGAATATGACTGTGAATGAGTGTATGTCTATCAAGATACTAGATTAACGTCTGCTAGAGGGGATGTGACACACTTTGGAGTTTCAAGCCCGGGGAAAAATCTTTATTTCACGTGAATACCAGCAAGTCAATTTTGAGATAATCCCAAGTGTTTCCAAAAGATCGGAATTTCTCGAAGCGTAAGCTTCGTATTGTAACATCGTAAATATAGTAGCGGCAAGAATGTGGAATCTTAAATTCTGATAAAGAAAGGAACATCAGGGAAGCATGGATGTGAAGAAAATATCGAAAAGGCGCCCCCGGATGTACCCTTATCTTTCTTTTCCGAGGAACCTTTCAGACTCCCCTTTTCGGCATTTTTCTTTCACCTTCACGGTTAAACTCGCCAACCTGATTAAGTTTAGGCAGAGAGAAAAAAAATCTTGATCTTTTTTTGTTTCGTCCGGTTTATGGTTTCGATTTTTTTCTGTCTTTCCAGTGGATACTGATCCGCTCGTTTCGCTGTACTCGATCCGATCTAACGACAGACAAAGTTGAATTAGTTAGAGTGTTATATAAATGAAAAAAAAAAGACGCGTAGATAAATGACGCGGGAGCCGAGGGCCGATCCTCACGATCAAGTTAATGAGGATGTAGTGTGTACGGTGAAGCGTGTGCACATTACCTCGTCGCGTAGGCTGACGCAGTTTCTATCTCGCTGAGTTTTTCCTCCCTCAACTTTGTCTTTTTATCGCATTGTCATTTTTTCATTCGTACTTTTCAGTGTTGTCTTTTACCTCAAAATTGGCTTGTGCTTTTCATTTGATTATATGTAACAATGTTAATTAGCTTTTTAACGTGCTAATATTCATAATGTTAAACTTTCTTTCTACACTATTGATATTATAAGATTATATTAAAATCAATGCGTCGAATGGAGAAAAAAATGAATAAAAATAATCGCTTCCGAATCAAATTAAAGATTTTTTCACGACGAACATTTTTACTCCGTAATACACAAGACTTTTTCGTTTCATGAAAAATCGTTGCGATAACGTAGCGTTGATCGTCCATAGGAAAAGATCGCATTTATAGTTAGTCCCGCTCGAGTGCACGTAAATCTGCACACGATATAAAGTACATCGGTCGTCGACACGTTGTACTATGCACTCGCGTGTGGAAAAGCGAGTGAGCGCGAAATCGACTCTGTAATTCGAGCTCGATGCCTTATTCAATACGTGAATAGTATGTATAGCATTTGGCACGTCTATGTTTGTGTGTATCGTTGCGGTGCGCTGTCTCCGACGATGCGAGAGTGTGTCTTTAAACCAATAACTGTTATACAAATAAATAGACAACATTTTTAAATCAAAACACACCGGAGGAAATATACTTGAAGATTTGGCGAAAAAATCGTAAGAACGAAAAGACAAGACACAATTCTTAAGTTTATTTTATACTGAATATTAATTTCAATAAAAATAAAATATAATTTTTACTTGTTTGGTACAAGAAAAATTATAAGCTCGAACATTTTTTGGGAGTATAATATCAATTTTATTCTTTCATGAAAAAAGAAAAACTATAATTAGTGATAAATACGATTTCACACTCGTTGCCACGTTCGAGTGCTCATTCGAGTGTATCACGGTTAGATTTTACGATGATTTTTAGCTTCAAATGCAATTTATATTTTTGTTTTGTGTATAAATACGCAGCATATGTCCACATAAAATATTCCCTGTAGGTTAACGTTTCAATTTTTAGAATGTATTTTATTAATAAATTTTAAAAAGTAGCCTTACTTTTCTAAGTCCTCATTTAATGCTCCGTGAAAGTATATCATATTTCCTCATTTTATGACATGTACGACACTTGTCAGTCATATGAATATCCTGGTCACGGTAATTTTGCTTCAACAGGGACATTTCACTTTATGAATACATTTCAACTATTATTGATATTTTACTATTTCTTAAAAATTCAGTATTTGCACGAAATATTACGTAAAGCTTGTTTTATCCTCAATAGCTGAGTGTATTTTTTTACGATAATCAATTTTATCGGATGAAATGATCGAAAATCGAGCTTGTTGTGGCTGAGCCAAGTATATTAAAAACCCGATTGCATTGGTTTTGTTGGATTTTGAGAAAAGTAGGCTATGAAAACAATATACTTATTTTTCTCTACTGTATTATTATTAAAAATCACTATAACTTTTTATAAACAAAATAACTATTAATTTAAATTAAAACTAATAATAATAATTTTGTGTTGCTAACGTTCTTTCGAGGTCGTGAGGCAATTCTTTTTTTCTTACCGCCCATCGTTGACACCTCACGGTATATAATGAGTATAGGGAATAAAATACCAAGTAGCCTATCTCTGATATTTACCCCTTACGTATTCAAGACACAGGGCCGAGATCTCTTCGCACCGTTGAGTCGCAATCCGTTCCGGTTCCCGTTTCATTTTCATTTCGTGGCCGCCGGATGACTCACGTGCGTCGTCGTCTACATGCTCTATTATAAACTTTCATATATTTTATATCAACACTCGCAAATATACCATTACATTATATTAATTGAAAAAAAAAAAAAAACGAAATCACTAATTAGTTTGATCGGCAATTACGAAATAGTATCTCTAATATCACAAATGACGTTAACCTTCCCTTTCAAAACACACTTTACCATGATTGAAAAATAATCGGTATCCGAGAGAAATGTGGACTGTTTGTTTTTGGAAAATATTATCCAAATCAGTGCAATATTTGTTTTAATTAAAAAAATCGAGTTTGTGTTTTCGGTTACCGCACAACTTTTTTTTAGTGGATTGAGGACTTGAAAAAGCATACTGATATTTATAGATAATTATCGGCCATGGTGAAATATAAATTCTATGTAATACCACGATGTATATAAGGTAACGCTTTTAACTTTAACCCCGATTGCAAATGTATCTTAACGTATACTCATTTCACAGTCCCAGAGTATATATTCACACGGTAATATGGGCTAGCAAAATCTACACGCACATATATATATATATATATATATATATATATATATATATATATATATATACATGACATTAGACTGTGCAGCAGAGTAAACCATGGTTGTCGTCCCCGTGGTCAACGACGCGTCGCGATCATCCCGCCCGTGGTTCGCTTATATCCAAGCACCGTAAACCTGATCTCTCCCTCGTCCTCCCTTCTCTAACTATTCTATAATATTACATACATTTGTATATATATATTATATGTATATAGGTACGTACACTACCGTCAGAAAGTTTCAAAACATTTTTATTCCTTCTTCTTGTAATGTATTATAAAAATTGCCATGCGATGAAAAACGTTTGTATAAAAAGATAAGATATTAATTTCCATATGATGTTTTTTTAATTCCTAACGCATTTTTATTCAGCAAACAGCTTTTATAAATTTGAATTAAGGGAGGAAAGTAAACGTACGGTTTTTCAAGATTTTTTTAAATAAATATATAGAATAGTTTATTAATAAAATAATATTGAATAAAAATTTAGGACCATTTTGAAAAAAAATCACTTATTTTTGTATTTTTGTAAATGGTCCTAAATTAAAATTTTTTTTTCTCCGTCATGCAAAGCGCATTAATATATTTTAACAATAAAAAATTGATTTTAGTTGAGGTTTGAGACCTGTAGGCTTCACGACGCAAATCTGAGGTGCCGAATTTCAGCAGCTGTGGCGCCGCCATTTTGAAATATTTTAGTCTAAAAAAATTTATCAATATACCTTACATCGTATATTTTGAGATAAGCTTTATATTAATTCAATAAATTATTCCATTTCTTTATAAAAAAATCTTGTAAAAACGTATACGTTTACATGACTTTCCCCCGTTAAAAACGATGATAATTTGAAGAAATTTTGATTTTTGAATTGATGAAAAAAATGAATAAAATAATGAAATATTTAATCTTTATCTTTTATAAAAATATTTTATAGATATGACAAAAATGCTTATAAAATTATTTTGGCAACTGGGTGTAATTGAAAAATTAATATGATCTATGTAATGATGGTGTTTCTAAACTTTCTGACGGTAATGTATATGTGTAACAGAGAGGGTCCCCCCCTGGCATTTCCTGTTTGTCCAGCGCGTGCAATCGCTTCGTAGAAAATTCCACATTAGCATTAAACCGTTCCAGAAGTTTCCGAACAAAATTACAACACTATCCCCCGTCTTGAACCCATGTTTACGTCTCTAACAAATCGGGACGATTTTACCTTCCGATGTTATTCCAAATTCATGCATACCTTGGATTATTTCGAGCTTTAATGAGAAAGTGAACCAACGACGATTGACCGTGGTGTTTGTGTTTGTCTGCAAAGTGTTTCAACACCTTTCCATCTTGTACACGAAAAAACAATGATCTACAAAAATTAATGGTCGATATTTAAAAATTACTGAAACTAAAACAAAATATACAGTTGAAAACTGTAAATTAGTCGTTTTACAGTGTGTTCCATTACAAAATAATGGAATTAATGTGTTTTTTACTTTCTGATCAATTATTAATGCTGATCTAAACTGTAAAAAACTCAATGTCAACAGCAAAAAAATAACATAGCAGAAATTACAAATATAAATGAGGAATTTCACTGTGTATGAAATGTAAAATTTACAGTGCTTCCAGTAAAGTATTCAATACGCATAGGAAAATAAAATCTGAACCAATACTACTTACTGATATATAGAAAATTGTAAAAAATGTTAAACTGCATACATGAAAAATTGTAATTAGAAAATATCAAAATTGTGTCCTTCCAGTAGAGAAAATTACCGTTGATATAAATTGGAAATTGTAGTGTGCCCAGTAAAAATTCGAAAATTTGCTATGTTACTTTCAATTTTTACAATGTACACTGTAATTTCTCCAAGCACGTGAGCCAGGAAATTTCAAGGTGAAACACTTATTAAAGACTGTTGCTGTATTTGCTTACTATAGCTCCAACAATGGGGAAGGGGGGGGCGAATTTTGAACTACACGGAAGCGTTACGGATATGATATATTGTAAGATATGAAAATCCGATATTTTTTATATTTAAAATTTTTCTTGCTTTCAAAAGACTTGTCTCATAGATTATTCATTGATGTTACCGATTATATTTCGGATCATTTTTTTTACCAATAATTATCAAGTAGATATTGGTGTAATAGGTAGAGCGTCCGTGCGTGTTAGGTCATAGATAGGTCAGATCGAAATCCAGTATAGGTAGGAAAATTTTTCTGTAGAAATTTATGTCAGGAGTGATGAATGTAAGAAAGTATGATCAGCAATGATTAAAAATGCATTTATAATTGAAGAATTTTTTAAAATTTTATTTTTTTTAGTCAATTTTATGTGGGTAGTTCTGATGCGGATAAGTTCAGTTTATTATATTTCGTCTACTTTTTACGGTTTTACACTGTAAAAATTCGTTTGAAGTGCGTGCGATACGTCATTTACGGTATTATTACTTTCCATCACAGAGACTTGCAGATTTTGTTTAAAATTTCATGAAAAATTGATATTTACGCGCCCGGGAGGCACTACTAAAGTGCAAAACTAAAATTTTATGAAAATCTCAATAAAAACTACAATTCATTTTTTTTCGTGTACACAAAGGATTTTCCCTTCGTATACAGGATGCCTGAATTGGATAGTTCAAGTTTAGATAATTTGACAAAATAATGGCTTTGAATTCTGAACTTCTGTTCTGATTTGAAGCTCTTCTTCGTCTATTTTGAGTTTGTGCTTTGATGTCTGAGATATAAGGCTTTAGTTGTCTTCTACTCAACTAACTTGCGAGAGTCTTAACTCCGGAATCCGCGGAATCTTCGCAATTGGAATTTCCGGATCAATTTCCTGTTGGCTCGTGACATCGACTACCTGAAGAACCACGAAGAATGTGGTAAATTTACGATCTTTATGTCACAATGGCCAGGATTAAGAGGATGGGTCAGTCACCTAACCTCACCTCGAATTTTCGACGATGAAATTCTTCGATACGGTTTGACCGATTACAAAAAAGTTCTGTCAGCCCATGCAGCACGATGGCAAAAATGGGCTGACAGGGCCTTTTTGTAATCGGTCAAACCATGTCGAAGAATTTCACTCTTGAAATTTGCAACTATCTCTCTCGCACTCACGGTGGCGAGATACCGACTGACCCATACCCTTAAAACGCGAATGAGTCAAGGGTACTGTTCGAAAGATTTTGCTATTCTGGATAGAATTTAAACTTAACATTTTCTTTACACTTTCTTGCGCATGGTTTTTACGACATTTTTGTGAGAACTCTGTTGACAACAAAGTTTTCAGTTCCACGTAATAATCAACTTGCAAATTAGATGAAACGTTTTAATTTTCTTGTCCTCAATGTCTGTTGTTTAGATTTTCACAATATTGTGAAACAGAGATTTTTCAAATTCTACCCAAATTAGATACGCCAAGCTTGGCTCATATTTTCTGCCACATTCATACATAAGAGTAGAAAACCTGCTCGTTTAACCTTAGTTACGTAAAACGGCGAGCGGAAAATAAGAGGGAACTTTGGAGAGACTTGGGAAACAAGTAAATCGTCCAAACAATTGAAACAACAATGAAACCGAGGGTTCCAGCTTCCTCGAGCATGGATTCTTGCCACATTGAATATTAACTGGGTCATCGGAAACCTGAATCTCGTAGCACATACATAACTTTATTCGCAGCTTGATAAAAAAAGGGCGTAACTCGGACTGTTCGATACATTAAGAAATCCGGTTTGGGAGCTGTTTTTGTTCGCTAAGATTTAATAGATAATTCACAGCTGCTTGAATGGGCTGGTTTATTAATAGTAGAAAAAAACTACCTAAAATTCAATATTTCTTCTGATTTTACATGTTATTAAGGAAGTTGTATCGATATTTATATGACATCATACGAAAAATACATTATATTTGATTATTCCAAGTTAATGTATTGAAATTTGGTGTGAATCTTCTTGAACAGCATTTAATTATGTGTGAAAAATTTGGAGAGGTTTCACCGCCTGGTAATCGAGATATTCATTGTTGAAAATGACAAGTTTAAAATGGGCTCTTATGGAAGCTTTCAAAAAAATGCGAACTTCAACAATAAATATCTCAATTTTGAGACGATGAATCATCGGCATATTCCGCCAGAAGTTTAATACTGTCTTAAGCTTTCTATTTACAAAATTTTATTGTGTAAAGTTGGAAAATAATTTTTACATGAGAAACGATACAACCTCCTTAAAGTTAACGTCGTTTATACGTAACGAAATTTTTTTTCATCATTTTCCAATATATTTCTTTTTTAAATTGTTTGGCAGTATGCAAAATATAATTTCGTTGCATTCCAATAAAGCAAACATCAAAGCCATGAAAATTGATCCAGTTTTCTAAAAATTTGCGCTAAATATTGCAGTGTTGAAAGTTCCTCGAATATAGGATATAATGTCTTTGAAATTGTGTAATCGTATCGTTGTTGGTCATTCCGCATCAGAAATAAAACGAATTCTAGCGAATTTTTTTTTTTTTTCTATGCTAACTGAGATGACGGAATCATCGGGGATGATGCTGGGAACAGTGATATTTTTAAACATAGTCATTATCTTTAGTGTGCAAATCAGCCTACCAAGGTTATGTCTCGATGTCAAATGTTATCTACTTTCCGGGACGTGAGACTACAATCGCTAAGAGCCAAATAACGTGCCATCGTTTTGGCTCTTTAAAGACCCTTTAAGTTTTTATCTCTCTCGCACTCTCGTTCTCTCCTTCCTTTCTGGTTTCACGATTCTTCCCTATCCATTCTCCATTCACGATCTTTCCGGCGAAACTCCGCGCCATCCCACGAAAGCGAGAATAGTTTTCTGGGACAGCTATATTCGAGCTATGAAACTATCCAACCTAAGCGAAGTTCGGTCCTCCCCTCTCTGTCGTTAGGCCGCAATTCTATATAGAAATTTTCGATAAGGCAAACAGATGCGCGGAATACGCGATGAATTTATTATTACAACGCATGCCTTGCTTAGTCACGAATCTTTATTATTATGTTTATCATTATTACTATTATTATCGTCGTTCTTATCTACCAAGCACGAAAAATTATGAAGTAGAATTATCTACGAGGTTGCTCCAATTATTTAATTCTGATACTCAATTATCCTCATAGGAATAATTCGCAAATGGATGAGACCCTATTTAGAATGATTCATTTATACGCGATAAACGAATTATAATTTTATGGAATTTTGATTTTTTTCACTGAATCATAGTATTTTACCGAGAATGAGTGTTAGTTCAGTGGATAAGGGTCCCCGGATTCGATTCCTGGCCACCACCAATAAAAAAATTAAAGAAAAAAAAATACAGTCCTTGCGACTGCAATCCCGGTGGTTATTCTTCGGAGTCCTCTTTTTATAAATCCATGCCAAAAAAAACCTTACTGTGATTCATGGGCGGTTCACGTACGGCTTTAGCTGCCTTCCGTGGACCGTTCTCACCATCCCGCCTAGAAATTATAGTAGGGACCTTTTCAGGTCCTTATCAGGCTGCCTTATTGCCATATAAAGGCGTTTACAAGGCGACCTAACAGCGCCCTGACATGAGATGTAATGGTGTGGCACATAATGTCCTGATGCAGGCTGACTAATTGGGCCCTGATCAGGCTGCGTGACCAGATCTTGATCGGACTGCTAAACACGGACCTGATTGAGCTGTCCGACTGTGCCATTATAATGCTTCCTCTTAATACATACATGCACGTTTATGTATGTATTTTTTTAGGTTAGGACTTTCGTCATTACTTTTCACATTATATATTAATACTTTTTCACTATGTTCTAATCGCTCTTAAAGGTTCGTTTAATTCAATTTTTTCATATTTTCTTTTCGTATGCGTATATTGAACACATCACTTAGTACACATTACACGCACTGTAATCACGTGATGATTTGTTAGGTTAGATTTTTTCTTCAGGAACCATTCATAATTATAACAGATACACGCAATTCAACGCTATATCTTTACTCGAATAGTTTAAATAAATTAAATCTCCAATTGTTGACACCGCAGATATACATATTATAATAAACTAAATAAATAAATACTCGATAAAACCGGGAACAGAATTCACGAGGGAATGCAGAAGTTTTGAGGTTAGAGATACACGTTTAGATGTTGTAGCAGCAATGGTACGGAAGTCATAAGACAGGCCTTACCGGGGCGTTATAGGGTAAATCTTATTGGGAGGCGCTATTTTACAGCGAGCCGTACTAAGGCCCCATAGGACAAGCCTCAGTTGGGCATTATTAGAGTACGCCATACCAAGACCTGATTAGGGCATGTGTCAGTAGGGACTCACCCAATCACACTTGACTAAGAGCGTTTCAGGATATCCTGATTTGTCAGTTGGAAGGCCTGATTACGACCGGATCAGGGGTCCCATACTAGCGCTGCCCATTTTGCAACCTGATCACGGCCTAATCCCGAACAGGCGAACCCTAACAAATTTCTAGGCGGGATGTGGATGGTAGCCCCCTGTTCGTGCACTAGCTGGCCCATTGCATCACAGCTACAGGTAGGTGCCGATCTAAGCGTCTCTGGTGGTTGTGCTTGAGTATACTCGCGTTGCCACCCGAATATTTTAGTTAGGTGTTGATAAGGTTTTCTGCCGTTTCCCTTTGCCCTCAGGAAATGCAATGGAGCAGGAACCAGTCAGCTGTTGCTGCACAAAGGGGGGATGGAGTTAGATGAAAAAGGAAGGGGCACGAAAAGGTGAAGAAGCTGAGCATTGTTTATAACCAGAATAGTTAGATATCAAAATTACAAATAAATTGATTGATATTTTACATCGTTGAAAATTTCTAATACATTACTTTTTAAACGAAATTTTTCTACTATCGAATTTCCCAATTGAATAAAACTAAAAGTACAAAAAAGGACCAATATTTGCAGTTTCAAAATGTAAATAAACAAATATTCAACCATTGGGCCTCGGCTCGGACTCAAAAACAGTTACAAAAGCTGCAGAGAATCGCTGTGAAAATAATTTCTGGTTTTGTAATTTTTTTACTTTTTTGAGCTGTGCTAGCAGAGAAAACTCCACTACTCAGCATTTCTGGCTCGAGAAGTGGAAGCGATTTTTTTCTTTTCACTTGGCATATATGAGAGCTTGTTGACGAACAAACTGTACAGTGGCAATCATCGAATACTCGTCTTCTTTTTTCTCTCTCACTCTTCCTGATATGCCACGTTCGGATTTCTATAGATGCGTCCGCACGCTCGTGAAAACTTTGATCAGCAAAACGTCTGCTTTTATTATACAGTTATTGCATTATGAATACACAAACACACACACACACGCACGTAAAATAAAAGAATCAGCTCATTCCTCTAATTATCCATCCTGCAATCCCTTTGAGGCCTACCAACAAAAATACAAAAATAAGAATTGAAATAAATCTACAGTATGATGTTGAAGTTTGCATCGTTGGAATACAACGAAATCCCTCCTTTTTATAGAGCGCTAAGTTTATTCGCAGTGCTACGATAATTCGTTAATTTTTATTCGTAACTTGAAAACTAAATCTGCGAAAAAAATTAGAACAATTTGAAAAATTACAAAAATAATGAATGGAAAAAATATTTTTCGTTGCGTTCCAATGATGCAAACTTCAATATCATTCTACAGTCCAAAATCCACTTGTAATTAAAGGTGGAACTTTGTATATTTTTTATTAACTAATGCAGTAGAAGTCATCTAAATTTTTATTTCGGTAAACCATTTGAGTCCTTTCATACAGAATTGAAAAAAGTTTGAAATAAATCTGCAGTCTGAAACCCACCCCTTGGTTGGGGTAAAACTTTGTATATTTTTTATCTCGTACAATAAAAAAGCCACTCAATTTTTTATTTCAAAGACGATTTACATTTCTCCACTGCGAGCTTCTTTCGAACTGTCATTAAAGTAGTTCGAAGTTTTTATTCTATAACTTAAAACCTTTGATCCACTTTCCCGCTTATTATTACGTTAGTTCAGTTTATATACGAACGGTTCTCTCGAAGTCGTGACTTTTAGATTTCGATCTTTGTTTGATATATATGTATATATGTATAATGTACCTCAAGCGGTTCAATAACGTTAGGCGAGAGTCTATGATTATATGTATGTATAATACATAATGGAGTTACGTATTAGGAAGTGCTCGCCGGAGGCACGTGTTGAAAAATATCGATGCTACACTCACACAGTTAACTATATTAACGGGACAGACCTAGTTGGAACGTCAAAAAAAAAGGCCTTTTTTCCGATTTTTTTTTGGTCAAACGATAAAATAATTCACAACAAAAGTTCTTCCGTTTAAAAGATACATATGTAATGTATATGTTGCAATTTTTTCAACGCAATACATATCGAAATAAGCTGGTGACCGTCAATTGCCGAGGACGCTGCAAAAAAAAACACGGTTTGCGGTGATCAAGCTCACGCTGCAACGGCTCATCTGAAACAAAAAAAACGGAGGGGATTTTTAGTTAATGATATAATGCTCCAGTTGAACGAAGGGTTTTGAAAAATTTCCATTTTTCACAAAATGGCGGCCGTTAAAAGTCAAAAGTGTTTTTTTGACCAAAATATCAGTTCCATTTTTTGCTATTAAAAATAAAAATAATTATCCAAAAAAAAAATCCTTCGTTCATATGGAGGACTACCATGTATAGAAGAAGTGATATAAATTTCAACCCGATCGGTAAAGCCGTTCTCGAGCTACAGTGATCACCGACTTCAAAAACATGGTTTCGAGAAAAACGCACTTGAAGTCCGCTACCTGCTTACCTATGGCTCAGACACGACGTGCTACAAAGTCTTGTATTTCGGCGAATAATGGTCCGATTTACATTTACCTGGGCGGAAAATGTTCGTAAGAGATTCTACTTTTTGAAAATGAAATAAAAAAAAATCGATTTTTCGAAAATTCTAACTAGGTCTGTCCCGTTAACGAAAATCCCCATGAGCAATCATGATATTCAAGAATATTAAAATCATAATTTCGAGGTTGCTAAAAATGCTTGAAACGATTCTCAATCGTATTTATCTTTTTTAAAGAAATGTTAGAAAAAAAGAACGACTATAATTATAATGGAAGGGTTCCGGAAGGATGTTGGAATTGGAAGGACCAAGTGCCTCGAGTGGAAGAACATTTTCACTCCAGTAATTCGACGATGAATATTAATATTTGATCCCCGAGTGAGATTGATTATTAAAATATGATTTGCTGGTTAATTTCAAGATTGGATTATTCTCTAATCAAATTAATTTAGAAGCTTTGGTACTGCGATTACCTAAATTTCAGGATTATTACGAGATTCTATTTACGTTTACAAATTCTGTAGGTTTGTACTGTGTGCCATTAGTCTTCCCGGAATGATTACGTTTTCGATTCAAATTCCCTCTTCGCCAACGTGTATTTCCCCAATTTCATCAAATTATTCCGTAGATCGAATTCTATACAGGAGAGCTAAGACTTTATTGATGCGAGATGGATGTCAATTTCAATTAAAAACGTCAAACCCGATGTAAGCTATTTGGCCCATATTATGTAAAGATATTTTTGCCGATGACTCGTCCCGCTTTTCACTTTGTCGTCACACACTCTCCCTCTCTCGTGCTCCCCTTTTCTCCGGCTTGATATTATGGACCAACGCAGCATCTCCCGCGGATCTTACAGCAGCCGAGAAGGAGTATCAGAACCGAGTCTATGTATAAACGTAGAGGCTGAGCATGCTGCTCGCTTCTATCCCATTCTATATAAATATATAGATTTATGTATATGTATTCGGATTGAAGGATATACGTGTGAGTACGTTGGTGCAGGCTCCGACATTGTTTCCTTGCCATTTATTTATACATATGTTTTTTTTATATACACGAATGTTGGGGCATTTATACGTATGTGGATGTTTATGTATATATAAATTTAAACTGGCGCTTATTTCCGTGTTGGGTACGATCAGTTTAGGTCCTAATGTCAATATAAGTTTTATTTAGAAAATTATCGGAAAAATCATAGGAATAGAAGGACAATACGAAAGTTTCAAGATTATTATTAACTGAATTGATAACTGGCTAAGACGCAATAAAAATATTTGTCTATCATAAACAATTTTCTCGGTCTCACTCGTTTTGATGTTCAGTTAAATATTTCGTACATACATTTACAAATTGCGGGCACGTCTACGGTTTCCGGAGTGCCAAAATTTGATGGTGTATTTTGGGTTTTTGAGTCGAAATAAACAAAAGTTAAAGAGTAGTAAAAGTTCATATTTCGATTATTTTACGAGTTATCGAAAATTTCATGTTAATAAAGAAAAACCACGATTTTTTTTTCATTTTGAAATTTTTGTGTTTGCTTATTGCGAAATTACCATTATTCTATCACCAATAATAAAAAAAAAGTCATCTTTCATCTTTGGGTTGTTTTTTTGGGTTGTTTTGGGTCATCTTTCGGTTGTTGTTTGAATAGTTGGACATGTGGAAATAGTAGGGTGGGTTTGGGTCATCTTTGGGTTGTTGTTTGAAAAGTTGGACATGTGGAAATAGTAGGGTGGGTTTGGATCATGCATTCTGGTTAGCGCTAAAATAATCTACATGCGCCGAATTGTGTCTCGATCAAATAAAATGATCACTTTTTCCTCTTAAGACAATACTAAACAAATACTTTTTGAGGCTTGCTTGTCTGATTTCCATTATTAGTGATAAAAAAAAGATAATTCACACATGAGGGGAAAAAAACTTCGAATTTTAGCGTATTTTCATTTACTGCTAAAAGTGCTCGTATCTCCTTAAGGAAGCCGAAACGGTAAATTTTTTATACTTGAGATTTTTATTATTTTGGTCGAATTATCAAGAATCAATGGTCAAAACTTGGCGCTCCGGAAACCGTAGACTCTCCAAATTCCGGTGTACAAGAATATTTTTGCTGAATAACTCGAATGTTTTCAACATCGAAAAAGTTTGAATAACTGACGACGAAAAAACGAAACTGTGTACGAAAAAAGTGTTGACTAAACATGAAATGTTTAAAGTCTGGACATTAATAGTTGGATATTAGACAATATCATATAAAACTTGGAAAATGAACTTTGCTTAAGTCGTAATTAAGTAATAACGAAACATAATTCCTCGATGAGAATGGGGAATATTAATGTTTGATAAAGGCAGGATTATTTCACGAAGTGTACATATGTCGTTTTTCAAATGACTGTCGTTGACGAGATACAGACTCAGCAATTCTTCAAGGTTCTCAGACTCAGCAATTCTTCAAGGAAAAAAACATTTAAAAAAATGATGATTGAACGATGTTTCGGTAGAATGTTTTTTCGTTATTATCTTAACGAAAACGTCTTTGTTATCGGAATGTCATATTTATTAGATTTGCATCATTCGACGAGAAAAAAATATCCGAGAACCATCCAGACCAACTATTATAAATTTAATCCAAACTTGGTTCGTTTCCCTTGCTTTTCCATCTATTCATCATGGAGATACTCTCTTGTCAACAAGCGTCGCTTCATTAAATCTTGAACATTTGCAATTCCTTCCAGCTCGTAAATAACTCCAACCGAAACCCTCTCCAATTGTATGACCAATTACACAATCGATACTACCCGCAGTTCCGTGTCTTTGTAATCGCAAATTTGTATAGACCCATTGTTTATTGAATGTTATGCCTGCGTGTACCTTTTGCGTTAAGAAACATTGTATAATTCGTGATATAATTGACGAATATTATTATGATTCGCGGATTCAGGAGGTTATTATTTTACTTTTAATCGATATTATTTTTGTGCTTTATTTCCTTTTCGAAAGATTTGGCCTTTTTAACATTAAAAGTTCAGGACAGCATGGGATGTTAATGAAAACTTTAAGAATGCTTATTATTTGAAACTTTTTATTCATCCAAAATCAGATTAATTCGAAGGTATATTGATTGAAGCCAGATGCGAGAAAAATAAATTTAGACCTCAATTAGTATAGTGGTGCGTAAAATGCCTTTCGAAGGTTACGAGAACGTCCTTGAAAGTCGGCATGGCATTGAGGGAGAAGGCTTCTAGATGGAAAACTCATTCAAGGTCGGTTAATGAACTGAGAATCCAATGATTTCAAAACTGTTTGCGTTTTCCCCCTTCCGGGACGAATTTAAATCTCTCATATGGGGGCTAAAAATCAGATTCGCGCATTTGGATGATTTGATATTGATTGAAAACAGTGCACAGAAAAAAAGGATTCGTAAATTCGAAAGGAACTGATTTAAACCAAACCAATATTACGATAACGGGTGGCGAAACAAATATGATATTAATTTAACTCATGAATTGAATTAATTTGAATGTGTCAAAAAAATATTTTCGCATCCACATACAGTTGACCTAACTATATATTGATTTGAATTAATAACATATCAAGTCTGTCCAATCACAAGGAAGTTCAAATCTAAAAAATTACTGTATCAAATATACCACCTATCTAGTTGGTTTAACTAGGATCCGGTTGAAACGAATTGTGCGTGGCTTACTGCTTACAAGAATTCTATACATATTCATAAGAATTTTTGTCTATTCAAATAATTTATTTGCGATATGAAATTTTCATTTTGATTCACAAATAGACAATTGAATCTCAAATGAACCAAAATAGCATATTCAAAAATTATCCAACATATATAATCGGATAGACAAATTAAATATTTATCATGATCCTGCCACCTTTGGTAGGTAAAAATATTCAATATTCGACTTCTTATCAGTATACGAAAGTCGCATTAGTTTCTGTAATTAATAAAAAAAAAGCCCGAAAACCGTCATATTCGAGTATATATAAGAGTGCGGCAGGGCTCGCACAAGATTTTCTTTTAGTACTTGGCGTCGAGCCGCTACCGCGTCTCTTGATCCGTCCGGAGGGCGTTTTTTTTTTTTTTTTGAAAAAATAAAAAGGCCTTGAGATTAATTATCTCATGCAGCCCATACAGTCGAGATTTGTATTCTAATGATACTAATTAACATTATAAATCACAGAACATTGATTTACATATAAATACCGGTGAACAGAAATACTTAGATGTAAATGTCGATGTCGCGTTTCATCATTTTAAATCGTACCATGCTCATAGTTGCAATATTTTCCGGAAAATCAGTATAACATATGGTTTCATTTAACAAGGCACTTCGACTAAATAAAAAAAATATTTACTTAATAGATTTAACAACAGATATTAGATTAGAATAGAACAGATTTAGTTTGATCTAACAAACATCGAGTGTGAAAAATGTTTAATCTGTGGTCGAACGTGGCTACTTCATTTTATTTAACCCTTTATTCAGGGCAACGCAATTTACGTTTCAATTCAACAAAATACATCGGTACATCGGTTGTCACCTGCATAGTATATTGTAAAAAAATATTTGATTGTCTGCATCGAAATGTAGTTGTATTGAACAAATATTAGGTAATTTGTGGTGAAAACACTATACAGTTAAAATAACTAAACCGGTATCATTAAATCAAACACCGTGCCTTAAATTCAAACTAATTTCGATCAATTTTAACAAATTTTCGGTGATCGCAGATGCGGTGATTTGAATTTACAAATCTTTGGTTTTCTGTGTGTCATCGCATATTTTGATGAAATACAATTTTTCGTATTTTTTACATAATAATTGGCATAATCAAACATTAAAAACGAAATTGTTGTATATTTGGATCAAATTCAATTTCCGATGTTTTCTATGTCATACATTCACGTTATATGAACTATAAATTTGTAAATATGAAGGCTGAATTCATGTTAATGATTTCGATTTTTCCCTCGTAACTCATAACGTCGTTTTGCAGGAAATAATGAAAAAATGAAGAGATAATATTGTCATATTGGTAATTCGATTATTGGAAAGCAATGAGGATGAATTAAATATGAATATCGGTGTATGTAGAAAAGTGTAGAAAAGTAAATGTATTACGATGAGCTGGTACGTTAACCTAAGGCCTCACCTCGAGCTACCTATACGGCCTTGAGTTTGGTCGATAACTCGACTTACACCGAGTTTTATTGAACGTTCAATAATATACGTTTGATATGTTCTATATTTTTCGCTGTTAAAAAAACGACGAGAATTTCACTAAACAATTCCATGTTGTATAAATGCAAGGCTCTTTGATTTTTTTTTTCTTGAATCATTCACACTACGTCAAGCTTTGAAATCTTGTCAAAGTTTTTTTTAGATATTTACTGATAAACTACAGAGTAAATCTACGAAAGTAAATTTAAACAGTCATCAAAATTGAACGATTAAAAAATAAAATTGTGAATGGAGAACGATGAAAACATCATTAACAAGAATAATAACTTGTGTTATCGTCGATTAAACGTCACAATTAATAAGATAATTTCTTTTTTACTTTGCAGGTTGTACTTGCCTCGAATTGCGATCGACAACTCGAAGGATCCTTTAAGTTCGAATGAAAAGCGCATTTCTCAAAGCTTTCATATCGATTGAACATATCGTATTTGTTCGTTCGTTCCAGATTTTTTGTCATTTATTCACGGATTCTCGACCTCGTTCGAGTTTTCCAAACATAGTGAATCTTTGTCCGAAAATCACGTCGTGTTGTTTTTTTTTTCTCTCTCTTTCTTCGTTTTTCTCGAAAGAGATATTGCAATCCCGCAGTTTGAGTGAAAGTGTACGATGGTTCGCGGAGCCCGTGAATTGCCGGTTCCCCTCACGGTCGATCTGTAATTTATTGTGTTCAAGTTCGTTTCGCTTCCCATCTTTGCAATTCTATTAAAAATTTTCACTACGAATAGAAAGACGAGAGACAAGGTCTTAAAGTAAAAAATGATGGTCATATTCGCGTTGAAACATCGGGATTGCAGGCCCTTTTTAATAAATTGCAGTACTCAATAAATGTCGCGCTATGTTTGATCTGAGAGTGAAAAAAAATTGCCGTGGCGAAGGATCTATGAGCACGAGTCGACGCATCCGTATCTGCCGTTGCTGCCAGGACGAATAATAGTCGGGAGGCTATTATGACGGAATATTTGGATCCACATTTTATCAGGGCACTGTGCCGTGATCCAGACAGACGAACACTCCAGGTGAGAGCTCACACTTTTTTCTTTATTTATCCTTGCTCGAACATATAGTTATATACTTTTTTATGCATTCATGCTGAAAGTTCAGTAATTGGACCGAGTAACTATGTACCTAGGTAGGGAACAAAACGTGGCTAAAATTGAGGTTTTTTGTGAATAGCAGAGAATTGTTGGGGAAATTGTCAATCATTAGTAAATATTGATTCATTCTGCCACTGGCTCGATAAAATTCATAAATGCGTCTCAAGTAAACAGTTTTTCAAATTTTAGTAAGAATTATATTTAACCCTAGAACTTGTGTCCCATTTTTTTTTTACCTTCTAACCCATGACCGGGGTCGTTTTCGATCCCATGGTATTTTTGGTCGTAAAATCGTTTTTACAAAGATAGAGAGACTCACTACCATTTGGATCTCTTCGTTTTTTAATAACGAATAGAATGATATACGAAAAATTTAATTTCATGGTAGATGAGTTGACGAAAAACTCATTGAAAAACTGAAGAATTCAGAAAATCGACAAAAATCTCATTTCTTCGACATTCATCTCGGGTCGAAATCAACTCCACCTATGAGTTCTTGGGTTAAAATACGTCTCATTTATTACACGAAATGTTTCCGGACCGTGCGTTCTTTGATATCCAGTGAAATAATAGATTTTCAATGTTTTAAGGCGAGCAACCACTTTAAGAGACCGAAAATTAGATGATTTTTTGGATTTTTTTTATTGTGAAAAAAAAACGGAAATTTCCGCAGCTCTGACAATAATTTATTCATATTTTCATACATTTCTGGTAATTTTTTTAAGTTATTTCATGCATTAATTAAGGTGTAATCCGCTGTATCCCTTGGCGTGTCCTCATCGTCGTTGTCGATTTGCGGGAATTGTGCAGCTCGCAATTCGCATCTGAAATAGTTCAACAAATTTTTATACATTCTTGAGATGTTTTTTAAGAACATGAATCTACATTTTGAAAAAAAATCGATGATTGAATGTTGGAACGTGTTTGAAAAAAAATGATCGATTTTAGCATTATTTTCCCCGGCATTTTGCAATAATAAATATGTTTTAAACAATCTAATCTTTCCAACTTAAGGTTCATGTTTTAATAAATTATATTATGTAAACGTGTTCCAAATTTGAAGATGATCCATCAATTAGTTTTTGAGTTATGATTCCCGCAAATTGAAAAAAATGGCATTTCAAGAAAAACACGTTTAATCGAACGGGGAGTCTTTATCATTTATATACAGTGGGTCAAAAAAGTATTCGTACACCGCGTTTTATGGCAATAACTTCATGGGTATACGCGATATCAAATCCAAACCTATTTCGTTTAATACTCCATCAGGTATAGAGATAATCCGAAAATCAGGAATTTTTTATCAGGAGTTACAAAAAAGTTTGTATGTAAAATACGAGAATTCTAGGGCAAAAAAAATATTCGTACACTTACGATTTTAGTGAAATCCTCCATCATCATAATTGTTAATTATAATTAATATTTGGTGTGCATCCCATTTGCTTCAATTATCGCCTTGAGTCTCTTAGGCATGCATTCTACTAACTTTTGCGTTGTTTCTTTTGTTATTTTTGTCCATTCTTCTAAAAGCACTCTTTGGAGATCGGATTTGTTTGTTATTTTTCATTTTCTAATTTCTACATCCACCAAGTGCTATAAATTTTCGATAGGATTGATGTCCGGAGATTGTGGTGGTGTAATCAATTGTTTGCGGACATTATAGAGTAACCATTCCCTCGTTTTTACGGCAGTATGTTTTGGGTCGTTATCTTGTTGAAAGTAGAAATTTCCATCCAAGCCCATTTTATCTGCACTATCGTTCAAATTACTGCGCAACACTTCGATATACTTCTGGGCATTCATTGTCCCATCTATAAAAACCAGATTACCAACGCCATAATATCCCATACAGCCCCAAACCATGACACTTCCTCCGCCGTGCTTCACAGTCGGTATTAAATTTTTCTGCTGAAGCTCGGTGTTTGGTTTCCACCAAACGAATCTTTTTCCATCGGACCTGAAGATGTTAAATTTCGATTTATCCGAGAATACGACACGTTTCCAAAATTGTACGGATTTATTTATGTTTTTGCGATACCTAAACGTTTTTCTCGATTTATATTATTAATTAATGGTTTTTTCCGGACAGTTCTGCCGTATATTTGGGCAGAATGCAAAACGTTTCGAATAGTCTGGGGACACACGCTCTTCTCAGACGTTGACGCGAGATCATTCGCTAAACTGCGAGCACTTGTGAATGGTTTTTTTTGTAACCTCTTTAACAATATTCCGACGCTCTCGTACTGTTAGTATTCTCGGTCGACCCGTTCGTGGCTTATTTTCTGTGCTATTTGTTGTTTCGTATTTTTTAATTATGTATTGCACTTGTAGTAAAACAGTTGCTTGATTGTTAGACTTAATAATTAAACTTGTTGTTAGATTTAATTCTTTGCCAATTTTTCGGTAACTATCACCGCGTTTCCGAAGAAAAATCACTCTATCTCGCATGGATATTGTTATTTCGCTTTTCTTTGCCGTCATGTCTGCTCAGAGGTTGAAAATCTACTATCGCATGGAATAGGTCAAAGCCATTGTGTAAACAAATACTTGTTTACATTGTACGCAGAGTTTAGACCATGCGTGAGTGAGTATCGAGGTTTAGCAGCTGAATTGTAAATGTACGAATACTTTTTTGCCCAAAAATTTTTGTTTTTTTGCATAATTCTTTTATTATTCCTGGAAAAAAAATCTTCATTTGCAGTTTATCTCTGTACCTGATGGACTATTAAATAAAATTGGTTTTCTTTGCGTATCGCTTATGTCTATAAAGTTATCGCAAAAAAACAAGGTGTACGAATACTTTTTTGACCCACTGTACATACCGTTAGAAGGAATCAGAATATCGTTTTGAAATGTTCAGGGTGTATTCTTAAGATATTTTGCTAACGATTTATGAAATTAAAAAAAAATTGATTTTTTGAAGCATCTAAAGTGGTTGCTCGCCTTAAAGTACAAAGAATCTTATTACTAGTACTTGAGTTCATAATTTACTCAAAATTTTACTTTACAATTCTTAATGTGTGATTATTACGTGAATGTCGACTGTGCACAATCTTAACATCGACCAGACGGTACATATAGTCCAGTCACCTTAGCAGAAGTCCTATTCAAGAGACCCAGCCTTTGGCCAATTTTTTTATAGTTTGTTTGGACCTATAGAAATATAGCCCTGAGTTTTCGTAAAAATCCGAGTTGCATTTTAGCAATAAAAAATTATTGAAAATTAAAAAATCGATTTTTTTAAGTTACTTTTTTTTGGAACGCGTCCTATCGAAAAAAGTTTCGAATAAAAGTTGTTCATCATAACGTCGTCTATAAAAAAAGGTCCTATACAAAAATGAGCTAGCATTGTTATTTAAGCAGTTAATTGCAAATGAAAAAAAAAATTGTCAATTTAATTTTTGCAACAGCAATCGATTGTTTATCAACATATTGGTTTGAAGTTCATACACGATGTAAGGGAGTCGAACCCCAAGAGAATCGTGCAAGATTTATCGACCTGCGAGATATAGTTTAGCAACAATCTGCGATCATCGAAAAAACTTTGGCATTCAATAGAATTTCCCGACGAAGGCCCACAGCGTAGAAAAAAATCGAGGAGCTTTGTGTCATCGTGCACAAGCGATATGGAAAAAAAAAATTGTTTTCGTTGAAAATAAATACTGTTTTTTGACGATTTTCGATTTTTGCTTATAAACAAATAGCAATTCTGATCAAAGTTACAAAGATGTCCGGAAAATTATTGGACCATCTAATGCGTTTTTGAAAAACGAACAATTGAAAAAAAAAAGTTGCAATATCTTGATTACAGCCCGAGATATGGATATTTTTACGTTTTTTCAATTTTCTATTGTTGAAATTAAGATTTTTGCAAAATTCAAATTCGTTAGCCTTCCCTACGCTTCCGGTTACGGGATTCAATAAAATACGGACCTTTAGGAGGAATTATGCCATCACAGTTATCAACGTATTCCGATCGACGGCGCGCGGCTGAGCGCAAGGCGTCGGCCGCTCGGCCGGGCGGTGTGGTGGGAGTACCCCCGTAACAAATTTGATAACTTACTTAAAAATGGTCGTAGAACAATTTTTTTTTTTTAATTTTACGTGATTTTTTCTCGCGAACACGATGGTATCCTTAAAAATCATGTTCACCCCATAGCAGACCCATGACCATCGTTTTTACAAATTTTCCATATAACCGTGCTTTAAAATCATTTTACTATGAATGGGAAAGGGTATCATAAATAAATCTTTTCTCCGACACTATTTCATTCACTACAACAAGTTAGTAATGCACTTAAAATATAATTTCGAAGAAATTAATGGTCATTTTCAATTTCCTTTCTTGAGCAAAAGTAACTGAAAAGAATAATGAATTTGCGAGTTGAGGGCTTTGATGTGGAACAAGTAGTTGAGGATGCTGACTGCTTGATAATAAAGACAACAATCGTTAGCGATATAGTTACGAGTCGGTGTATGTTGTAGGCGAAGACGTTGATTTACTCGTAATATTATCTCAGGTTGCGCAGGTCAAGAAAAATATTTATTTACTCAAACCTAGCCGTCAAAGTGTCGAAGAAAAATTGTATTCCACGAGTAGCTTTCAATATCCTGGCATTCAACATCTCATCGGATTTATTCACGCTTTCACAGGCTGCGATATAACGTCTTCGTTGTACAAGCAGGGAAAAGCGAAATTAATAAAACTTTTGAAGAGTGACCGTAAGAGCCTCCAGAAAGAAGCTGAGCTTTTTAATGATCCGACATCTTTGAAAAGCTCTATCCAAGCAGCTGGACAAAATATAGTAATGGCCATGTATGGTGCGCGTAATGGAGATAATATGGTTTATGACGAATTCCGATACTTGTGTTCCACAAAATCGAGCCTTAAGAGCACCTTTAATTTAAGTTCTCTTCCCCCAACTGCTGAGGCTTATAATGAACATTCGCTTCGCACGTTTTTACAAGTTTGTCAATGGCAAGGTGAATGTTCAAAGAACCCGATGCAGTGGGGGTGGAA
Source organism: Rhimphoctona megacephalus (assembly GCA_963989365.1). NCBI lineage: Eukaryota > Metazoa > Arthropoda > Insecta > Hymenoptera > Ichneumonidae > Rhimphoctona > Rhimphoctona megacephalus. The sequence goes on along the minus strand of OZ022416.1, from coordinate 22,885,108 downwards.
AAAAAGTAGAAACATGTTAGAGCCGATAACGTGTACGAAGGATCCTATTCCGCCCAACTTGTTGGAAATTATATCATGCTCGTGCGATAAGAGTGGCTGCACATCCTACTGTACGTGTCGGAAATTAGGACTGAAATGCACGATTCTGTGCAAAAAATGTAACGGTATGAGTTGTGCGAACGCTATCGAAGCCGAAGTAATTTTAAGCGATGATGAGGAAGAGGAAGAATTTTCCAAATTCTCAGAGGCAATCGACGACGAAATTGGAATTGACTATCCCATAGTAACGGCTCCAACTAATGTAGATAGTGACGACGAGTATGAGCCTAACGAAAAAAGAGTGAAAAAAGAGTTTTTGTAATGAATTTTTCTTTCCTAAATTTTTTTCTTTCACATTAATAAACTTATTGTAATGAATGAAGCAGTATCGGAGAAAAGATTTATTTATGATACCCTTTCCCATTCATAGTAAAATGATTTTAAAGCACGGTTATATGGAAAATTTGTAAAAACGATGGTCATGGGTCTGCTATGGGGTGAACATAATTTTTAAGGATACCATCGTGTTCGCGAGAAAAAATCACGTAAAATAAAAAAAAAAATAAATTGTTCTACGAGCATTTTTAAGTAAGTTATCAAATTTGTTAACTAAGCTGCTCGCGCGAGGCTGCGGAGCGAGAGGGGATGCTCCCTCCACGCCGCCCGGCCGAGCGGCCGACGCCTTGCGCTCAGCTGCGCGCCGTCGATCGGAATACGTTGATAACTGTGATGGCATAATTCCTCCTAAAGGTCAGTATTTTATTGAATCCCGTAGCCGGAAGCGTAGGGAAGGTTAACGAATTTGAATTTTGCAAAAATCTTAATTACAACAATAGAAAATTGAAAAAACGTACAAATATCCATATCTCGGGCTGTAATCAAGATATTGCAACTTTTTTTTTTAATTGTTCGTTTTTCAAAAAACGCATTAGATGGTCCAAGAATTTTCCGGATATCTTTGTAACTTTGGTCAGAATTGCTATTTGTTTATAAGCAAAAATCGAAAATCGTCAAAAAACAGTATTTATTTTCAACGAAAACAATTTTTTTTTTCTATATCGCTTGTGCACGATGACACAAAGCTCCTCGATTTTTTTCTACGCTGTGGGCCTTCGTCGAGAAATTCTATTGAATGCCAAAGTTTTTTCGATGATCGCAGATTGTTGCTAAACTATATCTCGCAGATCGATAAATCTTGCACGATTCTCTTGGGGTTCGGCTCCCCTACATCATGTATGAACTTCAAACTGATATGTTGATAAACAATCGATTGCGGTTGCAAAAATTAAATTGACAATTTTTTTTTTCATTTGCAATTAACCGCTTAATTAACAATGCTAGCTCATTTTTGTATAGGATGTTTTTTTATAGAGGACGTTATGATGAACAACTTTTATTCGAAACTTTTTTCGATAGACGCGTTCCAAAAAAAATAACTCAAAAAAATCGATTTTTCAATTTTCGATAATTTTTTATTGCTAAAATGCAACTCGGATTTTTACGAAAACTCAGGGCTATATTCCTATAGGTACAAACATTCTATAAAACAACTGGCCAGAGGCTGGGTCTCTTCAATAGAACTTCGTAAAATATGGCCTAAGGTGACTGGACTAATACATCAACGAGCACCTTTTCATTCTTCAAAACCTTTGACCAACCTTTCTCAGAGTTAAAAAAATTTATTTAAACTTCTTTCCCAGTTTTCTTCTTCCTTCCTCTTTTCTCGTTGCGGAGGTCGCTTTTTGTAGATTTTTTTTCTTGGCTTTCTACCGTTGCTCTCGCGATGTAATTACGAATCGTCTCTGCATGTTTTATTTTGCACAACTCTAGCTTTGCAACGAAGGCGATGCACGCAGCAACGCAGCATCTCACGTCAAAGTAAAATTCTTAGCCAACAGACGCGTTGAAGCTTTATCCCGACCTAGCAACGTTTTCCCTTACCTGCGACAGAGTTCTCCTTCCCTCCCTCCCTACCCATGGTGAAGTGCCCATTATTCTCGAGACTAATTAGCAATTTGCGGAAGCTAAACCGCGTGACATGCCGACAATCTCTCGGCGAGCTCGTATCGATGATCCTTCCTTCCTTCCTTCCTTCCCTCTCTTATTCACTATCCATAAATATTCTCATCCAGGTTTCAATAGATATCGTCGATAGTCAACGATATATCTGTCCCCTGGAAGAACGTATAACCATCAGGCCGTTTAATTTATGATAACTTTGCACGGTTCCCGAACGATACAAACCCAGTCGAATTAATCCAAATGGGTTTAGAAGCAGCTAGACGTTTCGGGCTCTTCGTTGTCTCAGCTGGAAGTTTTACTTTACACGTATTCGATTTGAGAACAATATATAGCGGTCAGGGTGCTTCGGTTCCTGGCCTGCACCGTTGAATCGTCATGTGTGATTAACCAGCTATCAATGTTATCAAAGGATTGATTGGACTATACTAATTTGGAAAGCCTGGGGAGACATTAATCTGTTGTGTAATCAAAGATTGTTGGATAGGACAGTTATTATTTATTCGATTCGAGATCACATGGATCAACGAGATTTCAATTCCAATTAAGACCAATTAAACGAATCAGGGTTTTAATTCGAATCGAAATTAATGAAAAATTAACAATTTCGTTCGGAATTAAATTCTCTCTACTGCGGGTATAGGAAATGCTCGCACGAATTTCCTTTTTTCATTGATCTTTCATGAAACCCCTATTCATCGTGGAAAGGCGGAATCATCAGTGTTTGTTTTTTTTGTAACTGACAGCTGATAGAGTATACAAATGTTGTATTGCATTGACAATTTTACGTCGTCGCCTTGATAACAGATAACCGTATCGCGAGGCCTGCGGTAAAGATTAACAAGATAGGACAGCCGGCAAACGATGTTCCATGGGAAAGGATCGGTTTGTCAATGCGTTTTTGCCTCTCGCACTCCCTTTTTTCTCTTTTATCCTCCCATTCGTAGTTATGAATGGACGGAGGTGTCGCGCGATCGTTTCCCACTGTCACTTTAGCCGGTATGTGCAGTCGGGTTATTCTATTATATTCTCGTCGCGTCGGGACGAGACGCTCCATATGTAGCGATAGAATGATAAGGGCCTCGTCAGCCACGCGCTTGTTAGATATGAAAATGCGTTGTTGGCACAAGTTTCACTATAATTTAATGGCTAAGCACCGGTGTCTCGTTAAACTGGAACAATTGTGCACTAAACTTCGAGCTGAAGAATTAATTTTATGGCTTGGACTCGGATGTGAATGAAGTGGTGTGTCATGTAAAATGGTAGAGAAATGTTCTTTGGTAAAGTTTGTTGCTTGACGCTGATTACTGGAAATTACAACACACGTTTTTGGAACTTGGATTCATTGCCTTTTCCCACGAGCTTCCGTATCTTCCAGCACGAAAATAGCGTCCTGCTGGATCCATGAGAACTGATCATTGAGCAGAATTCATTTGCTTGTTTACTATCTTTTATTAAACCTTAAAATAAATTAATTAGTATTGGAAAAAGTTACCATTTCGAATGGGTTCTCAAGACTCAACGTGGTGTTTGTTTCTTCACAAAAGATGCGCTCACGTATGATATAGTTCTTTACCAAGTTCATGCTTGAACGAGCAAACGCGTTATGTGTATGGGATTTCCTAACCGACCGAGCGAGTCTCTGATTTCGATTGCTGGACTCCGTATGGCGTACAGAGAAGTACGTATAAAACCGATCACCATCTTGCCGACCACTCTCCTCTCGCTCTCTCTCCCTCTCTCTCTCTCTCTCTCTCTCTCTCTCTCTCTCTCTTTCTCTTTTCTTCTTTCTTTTTGTCTTTCTTTTCATGGGGCGACAACACGATCTCACCGCCAAGGTCGTCCAGTGCGTTGTGCGCGGATTCCCCGACGTCCAGACGCGTTTACATTTTTACTACACCGGTTTGAGATAAATAATCATAAATCAGGGGAGATTCATCGCGCCAACGTTCTATATAAAAAGAGTACTTTGGAATTTACGTTGTTTGGACATTCGGGAAAAGAAAAACTCGACCCAGTGTGAGATTCGGGGCGAAGAAGGGTGGGATGAAATACGTTTTGTAAACTAACTCGGTGAAGCAGACGAAACGGCGCCCCGAACCAGTGGAAAAGCTTGCGCAAACTCTCGGTGGTGACTATCTTTGTGTGCGATCTGTGTCAGACAATGTGTGTATTATCGTAGCTTACTACCAATGTTTATCATTGCCACGTGTAGAATGATCTTTTCGGCAATGGTCAATGGTGCCTGTAAAGTTTTCGTATCATTTTTCAGCAAATAAAAAAAAATCAAATTAAAGATAATTTCTAATCCATATTAGTCATAATTTTGGTGATTTTACTTAAAAAATAAGTCAATTTTTATGCTTTTTTAAAAAGAAAACCGTTCATTCAATCTTTTTTGAAATTTTGAGTCTAAGCGATTATGAGTTTTGACTGCTATGACGTATTTTTTTTTTTTTAATAATTTTTTTCATAATGGCAGGGTGATGACGTTGATTTTCCAGACTTTCTTTAACCGTTGTTGTATTACTTCGACAGAAACCAACTAATTTTTTAATTATTGTTAACATTCATACATTGTCAATGACCCTCATAAAGTAGAAAAAAATTAATATTCCATGAACGGCACGCTTTGAAAATAAAAGTTTCAATAATAAAAAAAAAAATTCGTTATTTTGCAACAAAAAACGCTGTTTTACCGTGATTTTTGTAATCTTGCAAGTTCATTCAGAATGGAACATTGTTATTCAGGTGTGGGGAAAATTTGATCGAGGTAGATGAATTATTTTTGAAGATTTTGGTAAGGTCAATTTTGAAAATACAGTTCAGCATAGATTAAAATATAGTGTGCACCAAGCGCACATAGATAGGTCATATTTACGGGCCTGATGAAATCAGAAGCGATTTTGAATTTCGCTTTAAGGTATTCCTTTCACGAACTCGAATATTCTACAATTAACAGATTTTTTTGTACAAAAGAGTAAAAATACGTCCCATTGCACTGGAAAAATATCGAGCCAAGTTAACGAACCTTTAGAAAAGAATTATAACTTTGAAAATCGTCTAATTTACATGACACTTTATGGAGATGACCTGTTGCTCACATTTCTATTTAATAATTCATATATTAAATAATGATAGATGTTTGATATAAACTGTCCTATGGTTAAATCAAATTGTTCACGATAGAACTGGAAAGAATGTGATCAGCAGACGATTTTTTGTAGCGATGACGTTCAAGAGGTTATGTTATCTTTGGCAGTTTTTACAACATTTTTAACGCTATGCTTGTTTTTGCCCGTTACAAATTGGCTCACATTTTTACCAATGTCACTGCGTGCTTTATACGTATTTTCACTCATAGTTGACTATTTTTTTTAACGAAATACAATAAGTCCAGATTCTCTCTTTGACAGTGCGGTTGTTGATATTTATAGTGCTCCAAAAAATATCAAAAGTTTCATAAATACATAATTAAGTTGAAATTTTCGATTGATGTTTACAGTTGGGACTAATAATTGGTTATAACTTTTTTAAACAAAATCCAGTCTAATTTATGAACAAATGTGGAGGGCCCTGCTATGCACCCAAAAAATACAGCCCACTGCGAAAGGAATACCTTAAAACTATGTAGGCATATTCTTGACATGTATTACTAATATTTTATGGGAAAAGGAAATATTCAAATGTTTGACGATTCTAAAGGTATTTCCCCCCTTTAACCCTTTTTTTCTCCAATTTTTTGAATATTTAACAACTTTTACCGCAACAAATACTGGATGTTCCGTTTGTACGTGGTCCGTGAGGCATTTTTGAATGTACAAAAAACATGTACATTCATTATTTGTTAATTGCATAAATATCATGTATAAATAAATAGTCGAAATTCGTACATTTTCATGAAAAAATGCATTTTCTACTAATCTACTATGAAAATCGCGATGACAATTTTTTCACAATCTTAATACACTCTAAAGAATTATTCAGATTTTTTTCAAAATTTTCCGTTTTGTGGTTTTTGTTAAAAAAAATAAAGATCCAAGCGTTTCTGTACGAAATCCAAACTAACAATAGTATTGACTGAAAACGTTCGCTTATTTTCGAATTTTTAGTTCAGATTCGTAATCAGCGACTCCAAAAACCTATATAATCAAACTTTCAAGTAAATCGTACGTAAAGAAAAATGTATGCCTCAAAGGGTTAAGCCCCATTTTCGAAAGCCCCGCTCCCGACAATGTGTTTTACTATTATAATAATAAACTTCACTCCGTTGAACCAAGACAAATTAGCTGCAATTAATAATAGAGAAACTTATTCGCACAAGTTCACGAAGCGCGAAAATCCCAGAAACATAAAGCACCTCCATATTCACAAAACAATGCGGTTGCTTATCGCGAAGCTCATGCAATTAATACAATTAATTATCGAAGCGAGACTCATGCGTTAAGTATACATAAATCCACAACAACTCTGATTTAAATGGGAGTCGAGTTTCACGACTCAATTTGTTAATGAGATTGGCCCCCAGATTTAATCGTTGGTTAGCCACAAACAACGAGCAAACTTGGCTCGTTAATATTAATCACGTCTCGTTGCTCATTGATCTTATCTTATTATGCAGCCGAGCGGTGGATTAAGTTTAGTAAAAACAAAAACAAAACATTGTTTGGTCAGAGATCGTCGGATCATTCGACCAAGTATTTTACGCGTTGTTTCCTTCATCTTTCTGCGTTGGTGCGTTAGTTTATGGCGGTCGGTGTAAATGTCGCTCCAAAAAGAGCTGCACCGAATCATCTTAAGTTTCTACGCTTTCATTATGTCACTATATCTTCACGCATCCTGCTTTAAAATTTTTTTTATTCAATTTTAATCAATTGTGCAGCCATTCGTAAAACAGAAAACAGAATGACAAAGCGTTTGATCAAAGTATTCTGGCATCTGCAATCTTTGTACACGAAGCGAGTCTTCTACCAAACAGACAAACAAACAAACAAACAAGGATGTGATTCGTATTTGAATTTTGACGATTTTGTTGTTAAACAGTAGGAATTAAAAAATCACCTTATAAATAGACAAGTACCCTTACGTATATATGCGCGACATAAAACAACTACGGGATTACCTGGTTGTATTAGTATCTGGAGGCCGTTCGCGGTAGTTTATAACTCGTTATGGAGGCCCAAGAGTTTCTCGACCAGCCGACGACTTTCGATCGGCTCTGTGTGTACCACGCGAGGTCGCGTGCTACCATCGTCCCAAGTAGCGTGCAAGCTTTGCCTGGCGAACAACTAAATGAGGAATAGCGTACACCGTACACATACCAAACGTTAATGCAATACACAGGATGTCCTAAAAGTCCTGGCGAAGTTGTAGGGGATAGTTTTGATTTACACAATTCTGAAGAGAAAAGTCTTTGACAATTTTTACTCGCCATTATATCCTTAACGAGATATTGATTAATTGATGTTGGCCAATCCGGTGCGGCAATGACAAAAAATGGGAGTCTCTTCATTCTTCTTCCCCGCAATGCTTCAAATTGGCCTCATCATTTAGTTAATTAATGCTTCATCAATGGTGCATCGCATAGAAAAATGGCTCAGAACTTTTAGCTCTGGAATTTATTCTCTCTTCTTACTCTTTAAATCTTGAATGTGACTTTTCAGACCCTCTGTGCACGCGTTAGAGGTGTATACTCTAAAAACGAAAGGATAATAAATTTAAGCAAACATGACTCGCGAATTACCGAGTCCTCTAACATTTTCGAGAACCCGGTCGATATTTTTGTCTTGATCGTTCTTGTTGCAGGACCTGCAAATCATCTATTACGGACTCCTGGGTCTGGAGGCATTACGACCCTGTCGAGATTCCGTTCTACGAGGACTCTGCAAAGTCGTACGTTATGAGAGACATTATGCGAATCATGTCCTCTACTAGTGAGTATATTTATTCACACGTTCAATATGTTTGTAACTTTTTGTTCCGTTCAGCCTGCTTTATTCGTTAAATTTTAGGTTCAATTAAAGAATTATGCATATTCTAACAGTACAAGTCATTTGACTGTTAAATCCGTGAGTCACAGGGACTTTGTTTTCTTTACATTGGGATGAATCGATTTATTTTCGACTCATCGCAAAATCTTTCCATTTTTTCCCGCGGTTTTCAATGATATCCAGATGGCGCCATGTCTCAAGAAATGTAGCGACCCACTATCGGTAAATGCAGCTACAGTCGACTCTCCCATGTGTCAACTCGATGGGACCAAGCCCGATCCCTTGTGTCAACTTCTCCTCTATCCCCACTCTTAATACTGCTGATACGGAGGGAACATCGCATGGAAAGAGAGGGAATGCAAAGCGAGCGAGAGAGTAAATATTTGACGTTTCGGAGTGGGGGTCGGGGAAGTTGACTCATGGGAACGGATGGAGATGACATGAGGGAACGGTTGACACATGGGAACGTGACACAACGGAGAGTCGATTGTATTTAGTATTTTAATCGTGTCGATAATATCACTATTGTTACTCGTTTTCTACTTTCTCGACAGCTCGATGGAATTTTCGTTTTTGCCGATGGAGATGTTTTTCCTGGTGGCTTAGTCTAATTTCGTCAGAAATCACCTTTTCCTCAAACGATTTAAGGTCAATGTGAAATTTTGTATTTTTCATTTTTACAGCACCGGAGAATTGGCCAATTGTTGGTACATCCTGCTTTCGGGCTCCGTTTTTATCGATGGCTCGATGTTTCTACCCCGTTCAAGGTATGTGACAACAAGGTTAAAAATATTCTTGAAAAATTATTATTATTAATAATATCATAATCATTATTTTTATAACGAATGCGTAACGAAGTGGTGTAAGTTTTATAGAACAATATTAATATGTGCCTGTTAATAAACCTCTCTATTTTCCCACCTTCCCCTCAGACTCGCGCAACGCACACGGAAATCCTCATTAATTCTGTAACCTCGATCTTCTTCCCGTATTCGTGACATTGCCCATATGGGCGAATTAATTTTGCCAATGAGTTCGTGAAACGAGGTCGTGATTCTTGTCGTCAACTCCCGTTTACCTTTGTTCTCTTTCTTTTTTTTTTTTTTTTTTATGACCCGGAACTACGTACAGTAAATATCGAATTACTCACAATTTCATACTGATTACATTATTAATTGACTCGTTTGTTTCCTTTTACGCTGTGTATCTACAAAATTCGTATGGGAGAGAATCAAATAAATTAATTTCTTCAATATTTCGTGAATCAATAATTTTCAATAAATCGAGTGTAATTAATCTTCCGTCAGCTATCATGTTTTTCAGACCTTCCATTAGCACACGGGGATTTGAGGTTTAACCTTGTTTCGTCATGCGTTTCGGGATTTTAAAAAATTGGAAAAAATTACGCTTACCTTTCAATGTAACCGCTAAAGTGTCCAATAGATTATCTAGTGCTTTCAAAGAACGGGAACGAGTTCCAATCTACCCTATTTGACTCGGTATCACTTTTCAAGATGGGACTAATTGTTTTGATTATTTTCTTTGCCCTGAAGTACGGCAATATCAATATTCTTAGGTAGGACTTTCTCTGCTCGAAAACCCACATCAATGTGTGGGAAGTTTGATAAATGTACATAAGTATTTTGTATGTTTTTATGTATATCGCGACGGATAAATGCGCTGGACGAAAGGGAAAAACGGTTATTATTATGATTATTATTATTATTATTATTATTATTATTATTATTATTATTATTATTATTATTATTATTATTATTTCTTTAATATAGCATGATAAATTCGCTGTGCTTGTGTTGCAAAGAGCAAAGAGGGGAAAAACGGGAAACACCGCGAGTTAGTGAGGGTTCGAAAATAGAAAATATATTTGAAAGTGAATGAGAGAGCGGGAAACGTTTGTACGTATATATGCAACTTTTTTCAAAGGTTATTCCCATGGGGATCTCTGTAGGAGAAGCTTTTGTCTCGTACTATCAATGTTGGAAGGGGAAAATCATT
>OZ022416.1:22818202-22874844 GCA_963989365.1 Rhimphoctona megacephalus | reverse complement strand
GGAGGCGGGGAGGGGGCGGGTGGGGGGAAGGGAAAAAGAGAAAAAGAGAGAGCGATAGAGTCGAGCACATGGGGGAGGACAGCGCCACTCTTGGCACAGGTTTGTTTGTCAACTACGTTGTCGACAGTCTCTCCGCAGCCGGTTTCCGATACACTTGAGTCTTTGTATACCAGTACAGGTCAGGCTCGATTCCAATAAATAAGGCATTCTTCGATATCCGGATGTGTCATCAAAACACATTCCTCAATCAATCATATCTATAAAAATAGAAATTTAATTGCGTTGCTTTTTCTCCGCAATAAAAGGACGTTCGTTTGAAAATTTTCGCTCCGTATAGGAAAATGTTTCGATGTTAAAGTGCCACTTACAAGAAAATGGATAAAGGATTATAAACTTGCAAAAAACAAAAAAATTACGAGTACGTGAAATAAAAGAGTGGTTTGAATATCAAAATCACAAAGTGTGCTGCATAGAAAAGGTAATAATAATATCGGGTCTCTAATTATCAAATGAGGCTAGACGAGAATTTGTAGCGACGATAAATAAAGAAATAAATAGCGAGAATATTTTTTTTTTCTTTTTGTTGATTTCGTTATGAAGTATCGTCTGATTAAAATCATGAATTACATATAGAAAAAAAAGTGAATATGAAAATACTGTAAATCAAATTTTAAAAAATTGTGGAATTCATTCGCCCAAATTAATTTGTTTTCAATCTTTGCATGAGCATAGAATTTTAAAAATCGTACACGGAAAAAAATGAATTGCAGTTTTTCTGGGATTTCCATAAAACTTTACAGTTTTCCACATTAGTAGCGCCTTCTGGATGCGTAAACATTAAATTTTCATGAAACTTTAAACAAAATCTGCAAGTTCCTGTGGTGGAAAATACTAATACCGTAAATGACATATTGCATGCCCAGCAAACGAATTTTTAGTGTTGAACAGTAAAAGTACACGCTACATTCACCCTGTTTTTACAGTGTGAAACCGTAAAAAGTACACGAAATAATAAACGGAACTTATTCTCATCAGAATTACTTAAACATAACCATAAAATTATTTAAAAGACATAAAATTTTTTTTAATTCTTTAATTGTGAATGCATTTTCAAGCGTGTAATTGAAAATTCGCCCCCCCCCCCCTCTCCCCATTGTTTGAGCTATAATAAGCAAATACAGCAGTAGTCTTCAATAAGTATTTCACCTTGAAATTTCCTGGTTCACGTGTTTGGAGAAATGACAGTATACGCTGTAAAAATTGACATTAACATAGCAAATTTTGTACAACGTTTTCGAATTTTTACTGGACACACTGCAATTTCTAATTTATGTCGACGGTAATTTTCTCAATAGGAAATACACAATTTTTATATTTTCTAATTACAATTTTTCATCAATGCCGTTTCACATTTTTTGCAAATTTTAAATATCAGTAAATAGTATCAGTTTACAGTTTATTTTCCTATACGTATTGAATATTTTACTGGGGGCACTGTAAATTTTATATTTCTTACACAGTGGAATTCCTCGTTTTTATTTGTAATTTCGGCTATGTCATTTTTTTGGCGTCGACATTGAGTTTTTTTACAGTCTAGATCAGCATTAATAACTGATCAGAGAGTGAAAAATACATTAAATTCATTATTTTGTAATGGAACACACTGTAAAACGAGTAATTTACAGTTTTCAACTGTACATTTTGTTTTAGTTTCAGGTATTTTTAAATATCGATCATTCATTTCTACAGAACATTTTTTTTCGTGTTTTTGACAAAAATTTTGAAATTTTTGACAAAAGCAGTACACCGGATCACGGAAAAAATTGTTTTAAAAAATAGAAAAGCCGGTAAATGCTGTGTGCAACGGTTCACCGTATAATTGGGAAGAGAAGGTGTAACATACAGGTATTTGTGGGTACCCTCGTGCGCGGTCGTGATCACAAATCGTTCGCGAGAACTTGTAAGCTTTATGCAGGTATACGATCATCAAAGGCGTACATACCGAAATAGTGCGATCAGTGACCCGTGAATAAAACGAATGTGCACACCCGGTGCACCCGAGTCTATAACGACATACCAAAACAATATATATATATATATATATATGATTTGTAAAACGTAATATTTCGAGGATGAAATCTTTTTTTTTTATCTCGCTCCAGGAAAATAATGATCCTATCAAAGTTGACATCCGCTTCGAATGAAATAAAAGTTTTCATCTTTAAATCGCGCAGTTTACAAATTTGTTCAAATTTTTTCAAATTCTATTCTTCCCTATGTAAGTTAATAAATATAATAATAAAATACTGTGGGTTAAATTAGTAAAAAAAATGAGAAATACGAAAACAATATTTATTCGGAAAGTTTTTTTTTTCTAATTTGTAAAGTTTTGCGGTAAAAAACGAAGTTTAGTTAATTAATCGCAAAAGTGATTATTCGAAGCTCGTTAATCAGGGTTTTATGTATACGCGGTAGGTAGAGCAACGCGTAGAGCGACGCCCGGTGAGAAAGGATCGAGGCAAGGATACGAAGGATATTTTACTGTTGCTGCTGCACTCAAGTTGCGACTCTCGGTTGCTCCGGTTCCCTCTGTCAGCCTTTCGCTGCATTTTTATTATACATATTTAAGCATGGCTACTATTCAAGCGTATCAAAAATTTATATATAAATGTAATAAATATTGAAAATTCAAAATAAACATATAAATTAGTGGACAAACCCACACATTTTAATTCATATTTGTTTTTTTTTTTTTTTTTTATTACTGAAACAGTACTTTTAACTTTTCGTTGAACTTCGGTGATAGTGATGATATTTCGATGTATGTCGTGAACCGGAAAGTCAATTTTTTGGTACAGTATATACATTTTTTTAGAACTGTACATGGATTACACGAGTTGGAGCATTTTTAAAAATAATTTTTAACACACATTTAAAAGCACGTTGTGAAAATATAAGAATTTCGCAAAATAATAATCTTTCAACATTTTAGTTTCTCCTTTAGAAATTAGAAATTCCTTTTTGAAAATTCAAAAGAATGCGATTCAAGCATATAAAAATAATGCAAAGTAATAATTAAAAATAAAAATCGGTATTTATAAAAATTAATCGAAAGTATAACGGCGTAACGTTGTTATACTCTACACGGAGTTACTTAAAAGTGAAAAATTACCGTTACAGGAATAAAAAGAGGGGACAACCTGCTTGAATGTTTGAAATTTTTACAGTGCAAAATGTAAATTTTCATGAAAATAAAATAAAATCTCTTGTATAATACGGGAAACATTATTTTCTTTTGATGAAAGTTTATACTTTGCACTGTAAAAACTTCAAACATTCAAGGTTCTCCTCCGTCTCTATTGCTGTAACGGTAATTTTTTACTTTTAATTCTCTCCGTGTACTAATCGAGCTGCAACGTCCCGTCTCAGAATTCAATCGCTCGTCTTGCGTGTTTAATTTCACGTTATCTTCTTCGACGTCTTTTTTCGCTATTTCATATCGGTGGCTCAGTTCAATATTTCGATTAATATATAATAATGATGACAATAATTATCAGAAGAATGGAAAAATGTACTTGGATCGGTGAATTTTTCGTTTCTAACTCTCGTAAGCCAGACACTGATCAATATTCGTGCAATTTACATACAGCCATACAGTATTTTCCCTCATTTGTAACGTAATTGAAAAGAAATTTATATCGAAATAAAAAAATAAGACATTAAGCGCCGCCGGTTTGATAGTAAATCGAGGAGAGAAAATAAAATATCAACGAAACTTGCAACATTTTTTTGTACTTTTTTGCTTGATCGTACAATCTCGTGAACGTTGAGTCGGCGGGGCATGCGCATCTCAAATTGAGGGCACCATATATTTATATACAGTCAAGTCTCTGAAATATTTAATTCCAGTTGAATTTTGTTCCTGCTATTTAATATGTGATCGGACCCCGGAGGCTAAATATTCTGCAGGCCAGAAAAATATTGAGGCAAGTTAGAGGCGAGTTAAATTTTTTTAAATAATAAACCCAGCTCAATTTCAACGTTTTTATGAACAAAAAAAAACTATGTTGTCGATTTTGAATTCATTCTCGTTCACGGATTAGGGTTTTTTTTTGAGACCAAAATTATTCCTCGTTTTCTTTCATTTTACCTGCCGCTGAGGATAATCATTTTTTTTTCCTTTCGCATTTTTTGTGCTCAGCGCGGCGATTGTTTGAAAAGTTGGTGAATCTCGAACGTCGAGAATTGCGGTGTTATCGAGTGTACAACATGTTTTGAAATTCATTAGAATCTGAGAGTTTGCCGAAATGTTTGCCAAGTGAAAACTCAACGAAAGTGAGAACGAACATTATCTAAGCCGTACACGAATACTGAAATATATGCATACACATTGACGTATTTACTATATATATATACTTGGATCGTGAAGTGTCGATCAGGGTTATTGTGTGGGTGGAGAAGAAAGTTGAGTGAGCAGAGTCTCGTTGAGGCGACGAAAAAGCCGGCAAACTGGATGCGACTGACGGCGCCTCGCCTCCCCCGCCCCCGCCACCGCCGCCGCCGCCGCCGCCTGACATCACTGTCACTCAAGATGATCGGTGAGAGTTCATTTACTATTCTCATTGTTTTTCTCCTTTTTTTTAGGTACGTTATTAAAAAAAAAAAAAAACAAAAAATGGATCTATCAAGTCTAATAATTTTAGGTATTAGTAACGTTAATTTTTGTTACCGATAAAATCGATCTAAATTAACAATGCCAGTTCGGTTTAGGCTGTCTCTAAAATTTAATTTAAAAAATTCAACAATATTGGACATTTTTTGAAAGGAGCTCACTGAAAACCGAATTTTGTTGAAATATTGAAATATTCTGTTAGACGTATTCAACAAAATAATTTCGTCCAGGTAACAAAATTTCAAATGTTACAACAAAACTTCGTTACACTGAAAGGAAACTTTGTTGAAACGACAAAAATGTTGTTGCCTGGACGAAATAATTTTGTTGAATACGTCCAATAAAATATTTCAATATTTCAACAAAATTCGGTTTTCAGTGAGTTTATTTTTTACTAGCTGTTACCCGTGGCTTCGCTCGCCTCGTGTTAGTGATACAACGAAATCTATTATTTTACGTCAAAACGATCAGTCGATTCATTGCAGTTCTAAGTAACAAACAAACATAGTTCCGGATTTATAATATCAGTTAGGATTGCGATTGTCAAGCTGCTCCTTTTCATTTGTTTTTCTTCTTTTGTTTCCTTGTGCAGTTGCCTTTATTGTTTCCTCGGTTTAACAATCGTCATAGGATTTCAACTAAACATAAATGAGAATAATCGAGTTTGATAAGAATTTAATATCGGCTATTCATCCTTAAAACGTAATATCTAAGAAACAACAATGCACTCGAGACTGATGCTCATAAACAGAGGCAAAAGCAATTATGCCTGTCTCTATTTCATTCTATAGTACATTACACGAGCCCGACGCCGGATGAAACATTCGTTTTGTTTCTCGAGAGAATGAGAGAGAGAGAGAGAGAGAGAGAGAGAGAGAGAGAGAGAAGGAGAGAAATAGTAGGACAAAAGCTGGGCCGTGTAGCGTAATGAAATTCTTGTATTTCTCTCGACGAATGAAGGTATACTCGAAAGCCATTTTGCCAGTTTACAGTTTTGCGGTGGAAACTCTTTTGTCAAAGAAACCGTGCAATTATTAATCCCCAGTTCCATTTTCCAATTTTTCCCTCCACACGAAATTTTAATTACGAATTCAATCGGCTGTGCTAATTATACAATAGTCCTCGAAAAAAATATACGGCGTTAGTGGTAAATAAAAATTATTTTTCGCCCATCATAATTTCGATTTTCAAAGAAAAAAATGGGAAATTAATTAATTCATTAATTGTTGCATTACATGGAACGTTGTAGAATTTTTATGCGTCAGACTCGTTTGAAATTCATCATTTTTTTTTTTTTTTCATTATCATTCTTTTGGATCTTTTATCTTTGTTTTGTTCAGCTCTTTGCCGTATTTTCGTCTCCCGAGATGAGCCAATCACAGTAACCGCCCATCATAAAAGTTCCGGCATAGCGAGAGCGATTCACCTGTTACTTGGCAAAATGCCGGAGCCTCGGTCAGACTCAACTATCATTTTATTTAATGTTGCTGCATACCTCGGCTCTTTGAAACGATGGGTATGAAAACTTCGCGACGTTCAGAAGGCTCGTTGCCAGGCTGAGAAATGCCTTGCTTGTATTACTTGTGGGAGTTTCTCTTATATATATATATATATATATATATATCAGGGTGATTCTAAAAATGGAGCCCCATCGAAAAACGTAAGTGCATAAAAAAAAAGTAATTTTTTCCAAAATTTGGGTTTTTTAAACAAAATTTTAGATAGTGTTCAAGCGACTTTTTAGTATTTTCTTTTGTTTTTTGTTGAAAATCCCGACATGAAATTTTTCTTTTGCTCCCATAGCAGAAAATGTTAATGTTCCGTGGAATCATGAATCATCCAAAATTTTGTCGCTCTCAAGAAATTTTGAAAGCTGCCTCGCATAATCTATTTGCTATTTTTTTTGCATTCAACTATAAATCATGAGAATAACAAATGTGTAGCTAAAAATGTCAATTTTTTCCTTCCTCTCAAAAGAAGGGGTGTAAGTATTTTGCAAAAACATAGTTTTTTTTCAAATTTAGATGCTACAACAAAAATTTTTGAGTTAGCTCAAGCTATTGGTTTCCATTTTTCTGTATTTTTTATACAGATATATTTTTTATACACTAAAATTTAATACAGCATTTCACTAAATAACTTTGAATACGTTCACAAATAAGTTCCTTACAATCATTTCCTGGATGAAATTTCTTGCAGGATAAAGCCAAAAAAGACACTAAAATTATAAATATTCTTATGAGGTACAAAGCATGATTTTTGCTCAAATATTCGGTTTGTAATCTTGTGTCAAATCTTTCTATGTCGATAATTTTCCAAACTTCTCTGAAGCATTTGAAAATTTGAACGTTTTAGCCACTTGCTACAGGCTAGCAAACTTCAACAACCGTCCTCAAAACAAGCTCGTATTATGTAATGACAACATGAGAAATGAATCTGGTTTCTTGCCCAATTCAAGTTCTCTTTTTCATCAAGAAACGATTTTTAGTTATAAATTAAAAACGACTATTATACAATTGAAAAAAAAGAAAACGCACATTTGACAAAGCAGAGTAAAAAAATTACTCGCAGACCTGTGTTGATATTTGCTGTATCAAGGCATAAAGTTGTGACACGATCAGAAAGACGATTTTGACAGGAAAATAAAAACCAATCACTTGAACTGGTTGAACATGTTTTGTGGAAGCATGAAAATTTGGAGCGAAAAATATTTTTTTGAGATACTTATACCTCTTGTTTTGAGAGAAAGAAAAAAAATGACATCTGTAGCTGGACGATTGTTAATCTTATGATTTTTAGTTGAAAATACAAAAACAAAAGCAAATAAATTACTTTAGGCAGCTTTAAAAAAAAATTCAGAGTGACAAAATTTCAAAAAAATCATGATTGTATTGAACACGAACACTTTCTGCTATGAAAGCAAAAAAAAAATTTCACGTCGCGATTTTCAACAAAAAACAGAAAAAATACCGAAAAGTCGCTTGAGCACTATCTAAAAATTTTAAAAAACCCAAATTTTGGGAAAATTACTTTTTTTTGATGCACTAACGTTTTTCGATGGGGCTCCAAGAAAAATAAAATATCGATCTTTTTTGAATCACTCTAATATATATATATAATTTTTCATATGTAGATATGTAAATAGGGTATTTTATGATTACTCAACTAGAGCCCATTTCGCAAGTATTTGATTTCGATTTCATTACTTTTTGTTGTTGCTCTTTCCAGGATAAAACGTGCCTGTACACTGAATACATTATATTTGACAAACGATCGTATAAAAAATATCAAATGATAATTTAGAGTTTTGTTTACAAAGTTTTATTAATCATTCCATAAGTTGTGTTCTGCCTCAGGGTAAAAATCCGCGTACCGAGATCTTTTGTGCAATGCGTAAAAATTCTGTATTACAACTGAATTTTTACATGCATTTCATTTTTTTTTTTTCATTTTTTCTTTTTTTTTCATTAAAAAATATTCGTACAACAAAAATTTCTGTGCTTTTCCTCACATTGTTACTAGAAATTGTAGCAATAAATTTATTTTATGATTTTTTCCGCGTAGTACTTATCTTTCTAATTTTTATCCATAAAATTTGCGTAGATCATTTTTCAAACACGGACGAATATTGAAATTTTGAAAACAGAGATGAAACTCCAGAGGGCACAAGTGGGGATCTTCTTCTCTCGTTTTTATCTTCATCCTCTGATCAGGCTTCTCCCTGCAATTTTCTTTAACCTGTGTGTCTCGTCCTCACGATGCGGATAGCAATGTATTCTCTACGTTTTCTTTTTTTAATCCTCTCTTGCTCTCTTCTCTGTCATTCCTGGCGCACAAAGGCAAATTATCGATTTCCTATCGGTAAAACGAGAAGCCGAGCGTATTTTATCTCGGGATGGGTCGCGGCCTCGTCGATGTTGTATGGGCATCATCCATGGTTAAGCCCCCCTCCTCCGGACCCCTCGTTCCTGCTGTCGCGAATCCTCGCACATGCTAGCAATAACATTTTTCTTTTTTTTTTTTTTAATGCACCAACTTTTCTGCAGTTGGAAAAAGAAACTTTTTTTTTACACTCGAGAAAAATTCTCCGATCGTCTCGTGCAATATTCGATAGATTCCTTCGGATCATTCTGAAGACGGAGACAAGTTTTTTTTTATCAAAAAACAATATCGTCGCAGTTTACAAGTTAGAATACCAAAAATAACTGAATGAATTATAATTAGTCGATCAGTGCGAATTTAGGCTTCGATTTTCAAATACTTTTTTGGGTTTTAGAATTGAAAAATGTTCCAAATAATGCATCATTTTTAAAACATGGAAATTGGAGCAAATTAAAAAGTTGAAATGTTGGTGAATAATCGAAAGAAATTTCGTTGTTCTTCCATGCAAACTTTGAAACAAAAGAAATCATATTTTTTTCGTAAATTTATTGTTAAAAAATGTTGCGTAAACGTTTAAAAAGCTATCACATGTTGAAAAATCGAATTTCATCGCATTTTTGTGTCACGAATATTGTCTCTTCTGCTAAAAATACCACTCAACTGGCGTAAAGGAAAATTTCTATATAGATATATGTCCTATGAAGATAGAACATTTAGTGGAAACTTTGCTACTCCCTCTCTCTCCCCGTCTCTTTTTCTGGACTGGCAGATTTTCGATTTATACCGGAGAAAAAAAAAGTTCACAGATATATTTCTCTCATTTATCTTCGATCCATCTCTATCAGCCCATTCTGACGTAAGGTCATCATCTCGCCCACATTATGACACCCACGACGGAAACGTCTTTTTTCCGTGCGCACCACATTTACGTACTTTCACGTATGTATACACATACACAGACTCACGCGATTGGATAGTGTTTACAAACCAGTGACAGACCTTTCCACCTTTTCCTCGTATTTAATGGGTTGCAATTTTCTTATAATAGACCAACCTGCAGATTCGTACAGTTAATCTATTGAGGCCATATTAATAATACGCTATTCTCAGAGTGCGGCTTCTGGAATTACGTAAATGTTCTATTTTGGAATAATATCCAGGACGTTTACGGATGATCGGGACATTAAAACTTATGACGCTCTCATGCATCGTTGGCCAGCACCAAAATTTATTCTCTTCGTATTGGAGACTTTTTTTTGCCCTTTACGATATGAAGTTTTGTAAAAGCTTTTCTTTTTGGCATGTATCAGAGCGCGTTATTTGTGCAATTACATTTACTCTAATGAATTCTGTAACAAATTATAACAAAATCGATTTTGCATGTACCGATATGGAACTAAGCTTGGTCGAGGGTACGAGGCCACTTTCTTTTAAACAAGTTTCAACACCCGGAGAAAACATCTAATCGATTTAACTAGGATCTAGTTAAATCAAATAAATTTTTTTCCTTGTCTCACGGCCAAATAGAGGTCTATTCAACTTTAAGATATTATTATTTTTTTATCACAATATTTTTATATTCTTGATTAACGAAAAATTGAATATATGTATTCAAATCGGACATATTTTTATCTTAAAAATTGAACTAATATGAAGTTGAAATAAAAATAATATTTATATTATTATTTATAATATTTATAATATTAATTATACCATATTCAATTATGATATTATTTAATAATATTTTCATGGGTCTGCGATCCTGGGTAGATACAAAAATTCACGTTCGTCTTCCTAGGCATTGTCAGTCAGAATAATAATGCTACTTTGGTTCCCGCAATTTATGCACATCCAAAGCGCAATTCTTCTTCTTCTTCTTCAATTCGGCTAGTTCCACATGAGGCGTGAAACTGCGCCTGGCCACTGGATTTCCCGCTTTAGCAAAGGGTCGTTATTTAAAAGGTTGGTGTGAGCTCCTTTTTTGTTTTTATATATATTTTTAATTTAGATTTTGGCGTTATTGAATTAGAATAAAAATAATCAAATATAAGTGATTCAGGGAAGTCGCTAAGCACACTAAGAGACTGCGGAAACACACGTCTTTGCTCTATCTCTCCATTCGAACGCTATCAATGTTTACGTTCTTTTCTTATTTATGCCTCCTGTATCCTCTGATCTCTTTTCAAGAAAGCGTCATAAAGGTGGATAAATTTCATTATGTTGATTTAGAATTTCATGAAAATATGTTGATTTAATTGTTTTTTTTTATCGTAAATTTGCTCGCAACCTTCCAACCCTTCTCCTCTCTTGTAATGAGCGGGATTAATGGGACTGGCCGGTCGTGAAATTATTCCGATTTTAGTTATTAGCCATTTAGCCATTTAGCCATTTGTATATATTAATTTTGTGCTTATTGTTTATTTTATTCGTTTATCATTTGTTAAATGTTATTATCTTTCTTTCTCTTTTTTTTTTTAATATTGATACTTTCACAATTAGTAAACTTTGTTAAGAAACACGGAACATTTCGTTTAGTTTCCGCGGAAGCACGGAAACACGTTTATCTTCTTACAGGTCCGACGCCCGAGTCCAGAGCGTTATTCGTATGTGAGAAATGCCTCGACGCTCTGCGCCACGTGATGGTCGGAGCAAGAAGCTTAAACGTGGCACTCGAATAAACGGACCCAAATAACATTATCTATTTGATTTAAATACAGATTTCTAGTTGAAACGAATAGAAATATTGTTGGTTGAAATTAAGAAATTTCGAATAAACGATTCTAGTAGATCTAAATAGAACTTTTTTCTTATGGGTAAAGAGGTCTACTTTTCCTCACTGTATAATCAACCTTAATCGTTCAATATCCTCAATATTAAATTTCTCGATTATTATGGGTTTAGGAAATTTGATTTGACTGAAATTTTGAAGTGCGCTTCTCCTCTAATTTCTTCGTGGTATACAATAAATCCGGTTTTAAGGTAAACACGGCTAAACGTAAGAAAACCAACCAGTACGATGGAGAATTGTTTTTTTTCCAAGATCAGGTCAGAGTCTCACGCTTGGTGGAAAATGAAGCGGGCCTCTTCGCACGAGTTGAGTCAAGCGAAATTGTACGGATGAGAGAGATAAATAGATAAGAGATCTTGAGATTCTCCTTATTCATTCTTTTCTATTTCCTGATTTTAGTGTTTAGTTCCGTGTTGAATTTCCTCATGTCTCAAAATGTTGTATTTCCATAGAAATTTTTTTTTATAAATCAACATATTTATGCCTGAATCCATTATAATATGCAGGAATGCCATAACGATTTTTTTTGGCCAAAAAATGGGATTACCTGAAAAATAAAGAAGTGGAAAAAAAACTTGAAAACATTTTTTATGCAATTTTCCAAAGTTACTAACTTTTCGAACTCTGTTTTGGAATTCTTTTTTTATTTGTACAGCTATAATTGGACTAACCGATTCTCGTTCAACAAAGCAACGAAATTGTTTGCGCACAATAGAACTTTGCTGAGCTGCCATGTAATACAAACCGCGCCCCCGTGGGCTTCGCGAGTCCCGCGCTTACGAGAGCCAAGGCTATCGAGTGCATTCCGCGGGCACCCTCCCCCTCCTCCCCTTCCTTTGAACTACGAGAAACGTAACTATTTCGATTTTTGACGAACAAAAAGGCGTATATGCCAAAATATGGCACGTTAAGTCGTGAAACTTGAGCTTTGTTCTGTAACAACAGTCTGCGCTTTTATTGATGGAAAAATCTGGATCAATAATGTTGAAACTCACTATCATTGTTGCCTTGACGACATGCTCTTTTTTACGTTAAGTAATTATCCAGAGAATGTTGTATGCAGTAGAGAAGTTTGTTGGAAAAAGTATTACACAGGTGACAAAGTTTTTCTTTTGTAAATCTGTCCCAATTTTTTTTATAAAGGATTCGTCATATTTTTTTTTTTTTTGATTCATTGATTTTCATTGTTAATGGGAGCAACCACTTTAGGAGACCGAAAATTAGATGATTTTTTTGATTTTTTTTTTATTGTGAAAAAAAAATCGGAAATTTCCGCAACTCTGACAATAATTTATTCATATTTTCATACATCTCTGGTAATTTTTTCAAGTTATTTCATGCATTAATTAAGGTGTAATCCGTTGTCTCTTGGCGTGTCCTCATCGTCGTTGTCGACTTGCGGGAATTGTGCAGCTCGTAATTCGCATTCGAAATAGTTCAACAAATTTTTATACATTCTTGAGATGTTTTTTAAAAACTTGAACCTAAATTTTGAAAAGAAAAATCGAGAATTGAATGTTGGAACGTGTTCACTGCAAAAACAAACGCGTTGTTTCAACGCGTTTTAGGCGTGTAAATGTTGAAGCTGATTTCTACACGCTTTTTGCCGTGTTACTGTGCAAAATTACACGTTTGAGGCGTGTTGTAACAACATGGGCTAAGTGCGTTTCATCAACGCGGAGCTCCATGTTGCATCAACGTGGTTCTTCGTGTTGCATCAACACGCTTCAAGCGTGTTCGACGTTGAAGCTCAAATATACATGGTTCCAGCCGTGTTGTTGTTCAATTGACACGCTTCACGCGTATTGTTGATATATGGTTTGCAGGTTAATATGTAGAATAATCAAGTTGTAGAACGGTTAATATTTCGAAATTTTAGTATTCATAACATTCGATTAACGAAAAATAAGAAATTCGAAGTTTATATTTTCGATAGTATATTAAGTTGAATGCGTATTTGATATAATATTCTTTGTTTGATCACGCATTTATTCGAAAATATATATTCAGACTGTCTATATTTCAAATGCATATAATATAGATTGTCCTAATGTAAGAAGTTTATATTTTCTAAATTCGAAATGGAGAGTAATTCTTTTATTGAGAGACCAAAATATATAGTATGAATAATTCGAAAGTAAATTTTTCGAATGACTAAAAATTAGAAGTACAGAATAGCGAACGTTGTGAAGCACGAAGAATGACAAGCAATACTTTACAGCCCAGAGGCTCCCGCTATTTCGACCGTTCGACTTTCTGGTGTTTCGTTATTTTGACCACATTAATATTTTGTCTTTCGTAAAAATATATTTGAAATTGTGAATATTCATAATATTGCCGATTTTAGTATTTGACGACTCGAATACGTAATAGGCGAACTTTTGTAAAATCGCTATGTCAGCCTTCGTCATTTAGGCTACTGTTATATTTTGTTTTTTACGTAAATGTACTTCGAACCCTTTAATTTCTCATTTTTTTATTTCCAGCATAAAGGCTATAGTAGAATTAATCTGTCTACATACTACTATTCTTCAATTTAAAAATTCGCAGTCTTAGCCATTCGAAGTTTTAATCATTCGAAAATCTTACTCCCACCCGATATATGTTTCTAAAAAGGTAAAAAATCCGTTGGAAAAAATTTATTTTTCAATTATTTATTCCATTTCTGCCACATGTGATCGTTTCAGATCATTTCGCATGCTCCTCAGATTAATTGTATTGAAGAAAAATTCCTACCTATATCCGGGGATTTGAACTGCTCTACCTACCTATCTTCATGTTCTAACGCACGCACTCTACCTATTACACTACCACGACCTTATGACTTTTTCGACCAAAAAGAATTTATTTCATGTCTACTTTGTTGCTGGCTTGGTGGACTACCCATACCATAATCATATTTGGTATTCCCTGCTGCGTTTGGTGTAAACATAAACACTGCGCGCCAGTTTTATGCTGTCTAACAATGTGGTGGAATAAAAATCCTTCGACGTGCTCACAAAATAACACATTTCACATTTAAAATTATCCATGATGATGATTCTAAGACTGCTACCGGAACAAAACATACGCCATCTTGTATAAAACAACACGTATGCAACCACGTTGTTTTCTAGCGTATACCGTGTAGGTGAAAATGAACGTGTAGATTACGTAGTATGTAGTTGTCCCGAAAGTGTGTTGTTTAATACTATCTGTGTTGAACCAACACACATGAAAGGTGCTGAAAAATTTAAAAAACGGAATGTACCGTGTTGTCAAAAAGAACACGGCTCAGCGCGTTGTTTCAATGCGCCAAATCAAGCAACACGTGTTGTTGCAACACGATTCAGTTAAACTACGCACGTATTAGGTGTGTTATGTGTTGATTCAATGCATTTAACAACACGCTTGTTTTTACAGTGTTTGAAAAAAAAGATCGATTTTTAGCATTTTTTTCCCCGGCATTTTGCCATAATAAATATGTTTTAAACAATCTAATCTTTCCAACTTTAGGTTCATGTTTTAATAAATTATATTATGTAAACGTGTTTCAAATTTGAAGATGATCCATCAATTAGTTTTTGAGTTATAATTCCCACAAATTGAGAAAATGTCGTTTCGAGAAAAACACGTTTAAAGTTTGAGCGCGCTTGGGAGTCGAGCGGAGAGTCTTTATCATTTATCTAGAGACGCGGCAGCGTCTTGACGCCAAGTATTAAAAAGATAGTTTTTAAACGGCAAAGGCAAGACGTGCAGTGTATCTTTACTCGAGATTGGGCGATTTTATATATATACAGTTAGAAGGAATCCGAATATCATTTTGAAATTTTCAGGGTGTATTCTTAAGACATTTTGCTAACGATTTATGAAATAAAAAAAAATGATTTTTTGAAGCATCTAAAGTGGTTGCTAAAGTGGTTTCGAATAAAAATACTTTCGATGGTATAAACGTGTTAAAATTTTCAAAATCGCAATTATTATTGCAAAGGAAATTAAAATATTTTATTCTTTACATTCGGAAATCCAAATAAATTTTTGTTTTCTAATCTCGGGACAGATGAATTTATTTAAAATGTAATTTAATATAAATGTTGAGCAGTGTTTGAAGTACAAAAATTCTATCGAACGTTTTATCTTCATTTAAAAAATCGTTATATTAGTTAATTGATTCTCGGAAGGAGAATAGCTACGTTTGTTAATTTTTTTCTTAATCAGCGTCAGGATTTTGACGCATAATGAGATTTTTTAACAATCAAAGTACTCGATATTCAAGTGTGAAATCCGGCGTCCGGACACAAAAAATTCGATAACTATCAGGGGTCGAACCTTCCCGCTCGTTCTTTAAATTTTTCAGGGCCGGGGATGAAATTCGTTTCCAATTTTTGGTGTATGAAGAAAAAAGAGTGAGAGCGAGTAGAAAACGAGCAAAAAACAAATGACCCGCATTGCGGAAAAGATGCGTTGCCAAGAAAATTTAACGAATGTAAAAACGCCACATGCGTCCTTGGGAAATGTATTAGAAATTTTGAAAGGCCACTCGGTGGCTATTTCACATACGATTTCAATTCGCCATTGACATTATTTTAAAGCTGATATCAAAAATATTCTGCAACCTCAAGAACTTGTTAATGAGCATAAGATAAACGCTCCCGGAAAGCCGAGGAAAAAATATACTAACGATGTCTTGTAAATGTCGTTGGAAAATCAGTTGAAAAGAATTTTCTTCTTTTACTGAAACTATTCTCCTCTGGTTTCTCGTTTATTCTGGATATTTTTTTTTTTTCATTTTTTTTCTTCTACATCGCGAAACATGGGACAATGCTATCCTTGTCCTCGAGTCCCGGGGATGCAACACCAAAAGCTTCGCGCTCTCATGTCTCATGTATTATGACATCCAAGACGAGCGCGATCGATCGTTTCGACGCCTGAGTCCTTGTCGTCTAT
The DNA here is from genome assembly GCA_963989365.1 of Rhimphoctona megacephalus. Taxonomy (NCBI): domain Eukaryota; kingdom Metazoa; phylum Arthropoda; class Insecta; order Hymenoptera; family Ichneumonidae; genus Rhimphoctona; species Rhimphoctona megacephalus. Next base: position 22,858,576 of record OZ022416.1, on the reverse strand, counting down.
CCCTCAAGTTTCTATACATAGACTGCGTGTATATTATAGATATCAGTATGTACGTGTCTTTATTGTTCCTACGGAAAGCTTGTACTCATCTCGTGGTTCTCCTCTCTTCCACTCTCTTTTGCTCTTTTTTCCTCACTATTTTCCCTCCTACCCCCGAGTGACTTTAACGAGAAAAAAAGAGGCAAAATATTAAAGACCGTGGCATATTTTAACAATTATTATGCCTCGGGAATATCCCATTGTATATGGCACTGAAAGAATTATATTTAAAAAAAACATTACCGTTATTAAAATCATAGAAACGTAGAAAGACGACGAAATTCATTAAATTTTACTGAATCAAATTTTAATGAAAATAGAAATAAAATCACTCATTAACTATGAATGCAGGGCAGTATCGTATATAAAAAAATGGAGTGTATGCCCCATTTTCTATTTTTCACTGTTCATATTCGTTGAAAAAATATTTTATGACGTTTCAGAACATGATAAATGTTGATAAAAAATATGATGTAATCTTGTTATCCATAAAATTAGCAATTGATAAGTACTTTAATACTGTTTAAGAGTGAATCTTTCGATACGAGCTTAAGAGCTTAACCGAAAGCTTTTCGCGTCCTTTCAAATTTTCTTCCTGCGACTCACTTTTTTTTTTCATTTTTACACAAAAGCTAAAATCTCGCCATATATACAACATTGGCAGCGTTATGACCCTTTTGAATCGACAAGCAATATTACGCCAACTCCCAAAACTTTGTTCACTTAGGAGTACGGAATTTTGGAAACTCACTAATTGCAAATTAATTAGGCAAAAGTTTCGATCCTCAAAGTTGTTAAGGTTTCTACGTCATTCATGATAATCTAGTAAATGGACGTGCAAAGGGCTACTACAAAAAATGAATTTTCAAAAATCTCTATATATAATATATAAATCTGTTGGCGAAACACTGTTTGGCCGCTTTTCAGTCGAGAACCATTGAACCGATTTCGATGAATCTTTCGCAGGAAGAAAGCTCATGATTCATACTAGGTTGTAGGCGGTATAAAATTCCGATATATTGTTTTTTAAGGAAATGTGATAAAAAGTTCAAATTTTTTATTCAATGTTCAACTGTAATAACTAATCAGTAATTAAAAAATATAGATAAACAAAAAAAAACGAATTGCCAATTTAAAGATAATTCAAGAACGAAGAGAATGAGCAGTGGCTGAGGTTCTAATTTTGGATAGAAAAAAAGTTACAGCTATTTTAGTGGAGTGGTGAAAAATTTGAAAATTGAGCATCGTTTTTTGGAGTATTTTATTTGAAAAAAGCTGAAAAATTATGTTTAAAATGGAAAAAGAATGGCAAGGATGGCCGTGTAACAATTCAATACATTGTTTAATACGGAATTGATTTTTTTTCTCATGTAATAGAAGACTGATGAATATATGAACAGCCACAATAAATATGGACGGACATTAACAAAGCCGAGGGTACAGCTAGGTGATTGATTTCAATTATTTGTACGAACATGAAATTTTTTAAAAATGTATCTTTTCTATACATTCATCTTTTTTATGTAAATTTTTTTAACCCTTTAACGGCCACGCCTATTTCTGGATGGCTCAAAATTATTTCCTCTGGTAGTATGGCTGAAAAAGAACTGAATATGAATGCCCAACCATAATTTTGTCGATAAGGGCCCGGGAAGTAGTATTTTCGGACTAGAGCTACATTGCTACATTGACGGTTTCACATTCTCATTTAGAAGTATTATTCTAATTCAATCAAGTATTTTCAAAGCCTAGTTCATCCAGTCAAGCTTCTTTTACACGATTCTATCAAAAGATATTTCAAAAATGTCCATTTACTGACTTTTTTGGACGAAAACGACAGCAGATGCAAGCGGCGTAAATTTTCACGACAACATTGTCGCCATATTAATATAATTTATATGTTTACGTTTGAATTTCAAGTTATCCCGGCACCTGGAGGTCTATCTAGCACAGATTGATGGCACTGTAAACTAGCCTGTCCGCTATATCATCTTTACGGGTTCACCGATGGGGTCAAAGTGAATGTAGCAAATTTGCTACAATGGCAGCTAAAGGGTTAATATAACATTTTAAGGGATTTAATTTTTTCAAGTGGAACAGGGTGTGTGGTTTTTAGTGGGTAAGAATACCACGCACTGGCGTAATGCGGACCCTACCCTGTGTCTCATGTAAGATTTTCCACCATCCGTTAAAAAATAAATACATTTTCGTAGATGCACAGCTAGTGTGTTAAAGTAAACATTTTTTTAAATAATAATTTCCCATGATCAGATCAAAGTTACATTTACGAAGGATCATGATCAGTTTCGATGCTATTAATGTAAAATATAGTAATTTTAGACGTACATAAATTGTTTACTTAACCGACAATGAAAGTGAAAACGTGGTAAAAATTATTTTCCACATTTTCCTATTCGAAACGATGCCACTCAAAACTACAATGTATCTAAGGGTGGCCTTGAAGATTTTTTTTACCAAATTTGATGTTGGGTTCTTGCCAGTTGGCACCCATCTTTATAACTCCATGGATTTATTGCGATCAAAGGTCAACTTTATCCAGCAAGATCTTTATCGCACACGCGTTCGGTTGGGTGGCAAAATATCTGAAGTTTCTTTTAAAACAACATGAAAAGGCTACGATTATAAATATTTTTTCATTTATAAAAAATATATTCTATTTCTTCGATGTTTTTTGAATGCGTCTGTGTATTCTCTAATAATGTATTTACATTAACTCAGAAATTCTTTGACTCTTAATTACACTTTAGAGACGATTTTTCTCGGGACTAATTATTCGTGGAAGCCTCAAATTGACTTGAATTGATAATTGTTCGTGACATTTGTCATTATTTCTTGATATTAAGGGCTAAGCGACATCGACCATTAACAATCGTTTCGAGGCTGCTCGTTTAACCACAGTTTTCTCTCTGTCGCTCTCAAACTAGTCGAGGGAGTTTCTGTGTACATCGTACATGCGCTCAGCTTCGATCTCTCTAATGAAGCTCTAACGAAGCCAAAGGCACACCAGAACAAGCACACAATATAGATATAGAACAAGAACGGAATATAGATATACAAACGAAGCTTCAAATGTATACACACGATGTACACTGTATATACATAGTAGTTCAGGTTTGAACTAACTGGGAAAACTTCTTGTACCGTTGTAGATTCATAGATCTATAATAGAAAACCTCGATCAGACTTATCAAGGTAATAGCGTGTTTCGAAAAAAAGAATAAATCGAAAACTACGACTTTGGATTCTTGATGAATCTTATCAAGCGCACCCAGAAAAAATATCTAGTCGATTCAACTAGGATCTAATTAAATCAAATAAAATTTTTTTCTTGTCTCACGGCCAAATAGAGGTTTGTTCAATTTTAACGTTCACCTATCGCGAACCTCATTATTAGAGAAAAATTCAATTTTTTTTAATTTTGCTTTTGAAGTATACAGGAAAACGCCTGCAAAATTTTAGGGACCATCGTTGACGAGTTACAACAATAAACAATTGATAAAATTTAGAAATTTAATACATGGCTAATGCAAATCTCACTTCAACAGAGATTTGCGGTATGAATTTGTAGTTTTTGCAATTAGATATATTGTGAAATAAAATTTTAAAATGTTTAAAAAATCATAAGGATCATTTACAAACCATAAAAAATGAGGATTGTCGAAGAATCATAAAAAAAAATCTTCGTTTTAGTTGACTAATTACTTAGTATGCCAGTGTCTACTGCTACCACCCCTCTGACTACATAAATCTGGTAACGCTGCATAACCTCGAATAAAACGGGACCAATTCGAATATGCCCACTATCAGGCTATTTTTATTGAACGGTGGTATTGAGTTATTGAGTTAAATGATCCCGGACATGTCACTTCTGTATTTTAGTCGACACAAAGTGTCCTTTATTTCGTCCATGAGTGTGTCGAACATTATGTCGATCCATGGTAAAATATAACCTCCTATATTATATATATAAGTATATTTCGTGTATTAGTAGTATGGCCGATTTGACAATGTGAGTCAAATTAGATTCATATTGAAAAACTTCGTAATGAAAAAAATTCCATAAAGATCATGGCACACACTTATAAAATATCTTATACTTTTTTAATACTATTCAAATAATATCTAAAACTATCATACATGGCTCATTCACGGTTTTCAAAATAATAGGGTGTCTCTTGACTAGCTGTTGCGATAGGTCAACCTTAAGAATTTTTTTTAATTTTTTATCACAATATTTTTATATTCTTGATTGATGAAAAATTGAAAATATGTATTCGAATCGGACATACTTTTATCTTAAAAATTGATCGAATATGAAGTTGAAATAAAAATAATATTTATATTATTATTTATAATATTTATAATATTAATTGTATCATATTCAATTATGATATTATTTAATAATATTTTCATGCGTCTGCAACCCTGAGTAGGTACAAAAATTCACGTTTGTCTTCCTAGACACGGTCACTTACGATAAAATAGTAATACTACTTTGGTTCCTGCAATTTATGCACATCTATAGAACAATTCATATGTGAGAAATGCCTCGACGCTCTGCGCCATATAGTGGCCGGAGGAAAAAGCGTGGGTACTCGAATAAACAGACCCAAATAGCATTATCTATTTGATTTAAATACAGTTTTCTAGCTGAAACGAATAGAAATTTTGTTGATTCAAATTTTAAAAAAATCGAATAAACGATCCTAGTAAATCTAAATACAGTGCGACCTCGACCTTTTTGCACCTCGATTTTTTTCCATTCCCCTTAATTCTTGCCCCCACTCTATTTTATCTCGCCAAGGGGAATATGGCTGTGGGCATTGCTATCCCTACCACACTCGTCGGACATGCTGGCGCGCAGGCGTTGCGGCAACATAACCTCAAACTCTAAGGGTAAAAATAGGTATGCGCATGCTCGCACCATTTCGTACCTTCCCACAACATTTAAGGCAATGTGAGATACCGACCAAGCCGCCATGAGTGCGAGAGAGATAGTTGAAATTTTCGGATAGGTCTTTCTCCGCACCCAGAAAAAAGTTCTATTCGAATCTACTAGGATCGTTTATTCGAATTTTTTAAATTTGAATCAACGAAATTTCTATTCGTTTCAGCTAGAAAACTGTATTCAAATCAAATCGATAATGCTATTTGGGTCCGTTTTCGAGTATCCACGTTAAAACTTCTTGCTTCGGCCACCACGTGGGGCAGAACGTCGAGGCATTCCTTACATACGAATTGCACTCTGGATGTGCATAAATTGCGGGAACCAAAGTAGTATTATTATTCTGACTGAGTATGTCTAGGAAGAAAAACGTGAATTTTTGTATTTATCTAGGGTCGTAGACCCATGAAAATATTATTAAATAATATCATAATTGAATATAGTATAATTAATTCTATAAATTTTATAAATAGTAATATAAATATTATTTCGTTTTTTTCAATTTCGTATTCGTTCAATTTTTTAGATAAAAATATGTCCGATTTTAATACATATATTAAGTTTTTCATTAATCAAGAATATAAAAATATTGTGATAAAAAAAATAATTTCTTAAAGTTAAATAGATCTCTATTTGGCCGTGAGACAAAGAAAAAAAATTATTTGATTTAACTAGATCCTAGTTGAATCGACTGGATGTTTTTTCTGGGTGCGCCGTAAATGATATTTACGTTAAAAAAAAAGTGTTAGCATCTCTGTCAGTGAATCACGAAGACGCTAACACTCTGTTTTCCCAAAAATGTTAACAATTTATGAAAAAGACTTGTCCGAAAATTTGTGAGGTTATGTTGACCTTTTACATTACCTTAAGTCACACCTCTCAGCTGAACCTCGATTTTTTACCAGACCTCTCCCCAAACGGTAGAAAATCGAGGCTGCACTGTAGAACTTTTTTCTGAATGCGTTAATCAGAAAAAGAAAATAAATAAAGTTACGAACAAATCAGCTATATGGGTAAAAAATTGAAGTAATTAATTGCATTGAAGAGCGAAAATCGGTAATATTTCGTGTAGAGGTTCAGAGAAAAAACAAATTCAAATGAATTAATCAACCGCATTCCATCGTTGACCTTTGCTTTGCTCCTTACCACGAAAAATCTCTTCCAATCGAAATTAAAATTCGTGTGAATGAAGATGCATACGAGGTGTGAAGATTGACGACCCGCTATAAATCTCTCGAGATCGTTATACGTCCGTCGATTAACGTCATTCGTTCATCCAAAGCGACGAGGCCATTTACATCCGTTTTTTTTTTTTTTCATGCTTAAATACGCGGCCTCGATTTCAACGGTGTAAAAGCATTATCGGAGGTAAAAAAAGAGAGGCCTCTTTAGCACTCGTGTTATATATGTAGGTGTACACTCGTGTTGTATCACATACACACGATTGTTCATTCTCTCATTGGCGATCTCATGCGCTCACCCAAAGACTTTTACCTTTTGTCTCGGGCGAATTTCTTGAACGCAAGTGCTTCACGCTATTCGCACTTACTCTCACGCCTCGATGCTTAGCTCTGTATATTATGCACATTTTATACACATAAGACTCAAGCTTATTATTTATATATATATATGTATATATACGTTACCTACCAAAGCAAATATTCAGGACAAACTAGTTCTGACTAGGCTGAGCCGGTTCAACCGTAGCCGAACAAACGCTCGCACGTATTTGTTGCATCTTTCATAGTCTTTTTCATATGCTTACTCACTCGGGGGAGTAGTACGATGAGAATCATCACTTTCCGCCGTTCTTTCATGTGGGTGTGCTTAATTCCCAGCCTATCCTATATACGTGACTGGTAACAAGAAGAAGGCTTGCGAGATCAAAGCGTCATTCGATAATAATCTATAGAAAGCCATCTCAGCTCCGTCTAGCCGGTAGGGCAAAATAAAATAATTATAACCATTTTCAACATAATAATAATAATAATAATAATAATAATAATAATAATAATCGTAGCACAGGTGAATGGAAAATTTGTAGGTGCTAATCAGAATCTTGATTGTGGAGATTCAAACTTTAATTCACTGTGAAAAGACCTTATTGATTGAATTTACGTGCGTAGGTAGGATCGAAAGAGATTTCATGCAATTGATAGATTGGATTTAAATATTCATTATTTTATCTTCGAAGATAACATCAGTGTACATGCAAATCATTATAATTGAAATACAATATTTATATTTGTTACTTATTTAAAATCCAAAATATTGCGTTTATATGTTCGATAATAAGAATGTATTTAGTTATGCGTATAAATATGTGTCATCTAGATGCATTATAAATATGTAGTTAGGTTAGAGCTAACGAAAAACAGAGGCTGTGATCCAATCTGCCTATATATTTTAACGTTCGAGATAATGAAAGTACGCTTCGATAACTTTTTTCAGTAGATTTACACTGTTAAGATAGAACTATCGATACTGCAAGAGCCAAATGTATACACCGTCATGTTTGACTTACGTAGTATTTAGAATAGGCAACGTCGCGATAGAGTGAGAGAAACAGAAATGGTCTGTTTCACTCGAGAGGTGCGCAAAAGCTATGCGTAAAGACTGACAGGTGACGGGCGCATCATTATTCGGTTCTGTGTGTCAACTCGAAATAAAACATCTTTAAAATGTCAAAACCACGAGAAGAAAAAAAAATCTACCACTGGAAGGGCCGCAGAGTAATAGAAAAAATGTACCGGAAGAGATTGCAACAAATTGAAGTGGTAAAAAAATTGAAGGGAACTAGTGGCAAATTTGCTGTAACCTCTTCGCGACGTTGCCACGTCTATACTGAACTACGATATAAACGTACATTTGGGATATTTATTTGCTAATTACTACTATCACATGTTCTCAACCTATATTTTTAATGATTTAAAATGTTCCTTATAATTTTTGCTCTTATTCTCAATGTTAACTGTATGAAATTACCGATACCAATATCTTTTTTCTGGTTCTCTGTAGCCTCTTGAAAATTTAACTGGATCTTTTTCTTATCATAATCTATTGCTGTACCAAATTTGATTAAGTTCTGAACGGTAATTCTAAAACCGACAGTACTACCTTAAACGCTCATCTCTTTTAGCAATGCAGATTTTTTTATTATTAGAATTGAAACCATCGGCGATGACGTAAAACCAAAAAAAAAACGACAGTTTTTTTTTGTATTTACCATTTTAAGGCCTTACATACGTCCAGCAGCGCCTAAAACGCGCTAAAAGAAAAACTGTTTTTAGAAGAGATAGCAATAGAAATTAATAAAAATAATTTTTACACATTGTTTATTAGTATTTAAACTTTATAAAAAAATTTATTTCATTTTTTTTTTTCAAAAATTACAACATAAAAAATCACGTTTCCCGAAGCACTATGAAAAAAAAGTTGCTCCACGGTCTGCATCATTTCTTCTTGAAATGCTGATGATCTGCAAAACGTAAAAAATTTCTTGTAAAATAAAGTTGTAGTTATAGTCTGTCGAGCCGGATTTTTGAAATTCGAAAAATTTTGGCAATTTACGGCAGTTTAAAAAAAGTGTGCATTTTGTGTCATAAATGTCACACTTTAATTATGTTTATAAAATTTTTTAATCACAACATCAAAAATCCGACTCGACAGACTATAGAGAAAACAATTTCGAATATTTAAAAAAAAAAGCATCAAAAAATATTAAAAACTATATGAGTTATCATGCAGACCGTGCCAGAAAAAGTAGTTTTGAGAAAAATGCATTTAAAGTTTGAAGTGCGTTTCGCTCGAGACATCTACCTGCGCGCATCAGACTCTCGTTGGGCAGTCACGTTTTCTATAATAATTTTCGATCTATGGGGAATTTGTACAATCGACTTACACAAAAATATGCCTAAAACTATAGAGAATAATAATCTGTAAAAAAAAACCGATTTTTTGAAAATTCTGGACACATGTAAGGCCTTAAATGACTCCTGCGACAGTCAAATTATATTATGAATTCACTCGAGGAGCTCGAACAAAGGAGAAGATCATTTTTATTAAATTGTTGAAAAATTAAAAAAAATTTAATATCGCCGCATTGTATTTGAAGATTTTGAGATTTGGTAATGTTACAAATTTTCCAATGTACGGTCTTCCGGTAATAGTGACAGACGCATACACACGTCGTACGAAATGAAAATCACGTGAACGGTTGGTGCAGTTTTCTCGCCAGGCGAATCTCTCACGTGGGGCAAAAGCCTTTCGCTTGTCAACGTGTGGCAAAACTTTCTATACCGCCATTATAAAACTACAATTTTTCTTTGTCATTCATCGAGCGACCCTACTGGAGAATTGTTTAGCTAACAATTTGCGTTAAACATATAATTTCTATATTCTTAACCCTCCGCCACACGCGCCAAAAAAACTGTAAATTTTATTATCAATCTTAGGAGCTTTTATCACACCGTGAGTTAACAAGCGCATACGTTCTGCGAAACACTATATAAATGTTCATGAAAATTCTAGAAATGTATCATTTACTATTTTTTGGTTATTATAAATAAAAAAAACGCAGCGTTTTGTTCATGACGCGTATAGTGAAGGGTTAAATTCATCTTATCTCTGAAAATTGAATTATTAGCTTCTTCCTGGTCGAACTTGGATTTTTTAACAATTAAATAATCTAAAGATTCGTCTCAATCTGAATAAAATAATTCTTACATTAAAATTCAAATGTCAAACAAAAGTAAATTATAAAAACAATAAAAAATATTGAGATATTTCGTTTTTTCGTTTAAGTCCGCACGGGCAAGGTCAATTTTTCAAAGCTGAATGACTCGAGACTTTTCTTAATACGATGCGAAAAAAGAGAAAAAATATTTTACGGTCGTTGCTGGAGGCAATAAGTTCAAAATGGATTTCAAGTCCACGCTATCTTACACTCCTAACCTATTCTTGTCCCGTATTCGCGTTGGTGGCTCAACGGCTCAAGGTTATCGGGCTTTTCGAGGTCTCTCGATCGCATTTCTCGATTCATACTAATCCAACCCGTTTCTATAGCGCACGGATCACATCGAGATGCTGCTTGGAATGCATTCAAAGTGCATGTCTGCGGTACGATTCAGTCGGGAATTTGTAGTAGAAAATAAAGAGTGAAAGGGAGGGATATATTTATATGTTACCAGTCAAATCCGATTTCAGGAGAAATTCATCCCCATTTTTAGGACTAACTAGTTTAGCCGAGGAGAGAATAGTTCAGTAAAAATATCGAAATCTCTATTTTTCAGTCACAACTGCAACTGATTCGATTTCTCTCTACATTGTTCTTATTTTAATATTTTATTTACCAACGTACGAAAAAATAATAGTCTATCATCAGTCGAATACGAACTCACAGTCGGTAAAAGTATCATTCAAGAGGAATTTACTTTACCGACTGATTCATAAAAGTTTTCTGTTTGAGGTCGGAACAATTCTGTTGTATTCTGTCGAGTTTGCAGATTTGGCTCATTGAAGAAAAGCAGATTTTGTTCTTGCTGCATCTGTGTGTTGCTTCGTAATTCTGTCAAGATTCTTTTGTTAAATGATATGGAAATATTACCATATCCTGGTACGAACGGATTTTCGAGTTTTCCTCAGTCGATAAGTTTCTCTCATCAGGAGAGTGTTCATCAACCACATATAGGTAAAAAAATCTTACGGGTGATTTTTCATCGACGATAATCGATTAAATCAAAGCTTCCAATTTTGTAGGTACATAACAAATAACAGTTTTTTGTTGAATCATTAATTCATCAATGAAATGATTATATTCATAGGCATACCCGTGTGAAAAATTATTAGGGCAGCCTGAAATAAATTTGGGGTCCGTAAGGGCCGAAATGTGGATTCCCTACTAGGGACTTCCACGCCACAGCCAAACAAGGCCCTCGAAGAGGAATAGCAAAGCTGGTTGAGTTTACAAAAAAGGCTTCAGTGAGGAAACTTATTGAGGACCCGAACGGGCATTGTCAAGGTAGCCTGAAGTTCATCGCCCTAATACTGCCAAGTCAGAATCCGATCGGGAAATGTCAGGTTCGTCAATATTATTAAAAAATGATGTGTTTGAGTTACATTTTTGAGGATCTAGTCCGTCTTCATCAAAGTAGCTCTCATTCAAATAAATTGTAATATTTAATATCAAAACTGATGTGGATTCCTCCGATTGGACGAAAAACCTGATTTTGCTTTTTTCATTTTAATTCACAAACGAACGTGTTTTTTTTCTAAGCATTAAAAGTTATTTTTGCAACCTCGAATATGTTTAGTAATTAATAGACAATTAGAAATAATTATTTAATAATAAATAAGTAATAAATAATCATTATTTTTACATATCAATAAGAAAATAAAAACCATAATTATCTTTATTATTACATTAATCATATAATAATAAATATTATTCTATGTATTTTTTTATTAATAATTGGATTCATTATTCGTTTTTACTTGATATTATTGTTATTGTTAATTGGAATTTAAGTTTACTGTGACTATTTTTGTCTTACTTTGAGAACTCTGTCACTTAAGGTGATCTATCAGTTGCATGAGTGAGGGGTCGATAACTGAAAAGTAGATACACGTTTTTCTCGGACACGCTTGATAATTTGAGAAAACGGAGAGTTACACGTTATTTTCTTCTTATCAGAGAACAACGTGTAATAACTCTTCGTTTTCTCGAAATATCAAGTGTGTCCGAGAAAAACGTGTAACTACTTTTCAGTTATCGACCCTCCACTCATGCAACTGATAGATCACCTTAAGGATTCATTAAATATACTGTGTAATATGTAACATGACATATCTGCAGCATATGTAAAATTGTTTAACTAAAATTTCTCAACTAGATAATAGTGTAATAGGTATCGTGCGTGCACGTTGGGTCAAAGATTAATAGGTAGGTCCGATCGAATCCCGGTGTAGGTGAGAAAATTTTTCCGCACAAGTTAATATTCGGAGTAATGCAAATACTGGAATACGATGAAATATGATCAGATGTACAATTCTAATCATAAAAAAATATTTTTATTAACATTTATTTTTTGCTACACTGAAAAAAAGGCTTAGTGTTGAGAACGGAGGCATAGTTGGCTCAACTACGCCCTGAGGTTGGATACGGAGAAACCAATGGCGTAGTTGACGCAACCTCCGCGCATAGTTGAAGGAATTTTGTTGAGCCAATTGCGTCCGCAATTTGAGGTAAAACTTTCAATATTCAATAGAACCAAAACATTTTTTGAATAAAATTCAATTAATATTTGAAATAGTATCATCGCATTGCTCCGGAAATGCGGAAAGGTATTTCAGTCAATTGTATCAATCATGTTTGGATTAAATGAATTACATTGTGTAATTGAAACGTACAGTGATGGTACTGAACAATTATGATTTTGACATGACTGTAAGAAATATTTTTATTTTTTTTTATATATATATTTTTTGGAATATTTTTTATTTGATATTTTTGATTTTATTTTTGCGACTTAAATAAATACAATTAATCGATTTTTTACTCTCTTGTAAGAGCGCCTATTCTGACATAATTATGTGGCAAAACCTTTTTATATCAGCGTACTTTAATTGTACGATATGCTTTAAAAATAGTAAAAATCCCCTCCCGAGGGAAAAAAACCTGGACAAGTACATTGGTGGTCCCTCGTTTCCCTATGATATCACAAAAAATCCAAAACCCCACTTAATTTTTTTTTTTTAATGTTTACTAATTTTATTCATATCCCGGAGGGAAACTAACCATATAGATCATGAAATGTTCGGCCAAAAAACCAGGCGTCACAATAAATGTTACTTTGAATTTATTTCCACAGAACAAAACAGGAATCAAAACATTAAAAAATCGGCGTTATCAAGATGAGAAAAATACCACTTATAATTGGTGTGTAAGAAGTATCAATAGTCTAGAAAAAAATGAAAAAAGGTCACCATCTAAGTTACGTGCAGCAGTAGAATTTATGATATCAGTACTAGGACAAGTATTTCTTCGGTGACTGAGAAGATATCAATATAATCAAACAAAACTGTGCTATCATGTACGGACATAAATTAAAGTTTTTTTTTTTAACATTACAAAAGCACGGGATCTTATGTAAAACTTCCTGTTCCTGCTTGTTTTTCGTTATTTTATCCACGCGCAGGCAATGTTGTTTCATTAGGTCATATAAGTAAATACTATTTGGCAACATTGGTCGCGCCATAGCCAAAACAAAAGTAGCTACTCGACTTAGGAGATCCCAGAAGCAATGCACCAACTGCATGCCCTACGTTGGCGGTACGTCCATATTGATATCTTCTCACTCACCAAAGAAATACTTGTCCTAGTACTGATATCATAAATTTTATTGCTGCACGTAACTTAGATGGTGACCTTTTTTCATTTTTTTCTAGACTATTGATACTTCTTACACACCAATTATAAGTGGTATTTTTCTCATCTTGATAACGCTGATTTTTTAATGTTTTGATTCCTGTTTTGTTCTGTGCACTGAAAAAAAGGCATAGTGTTGAGAACGGAGGCGTAGTTGACGCAACCTCCATGCGTAGTTAAAGGTATTTTGTTGAGCCAACTATGCCCGCAATTCGAAGTAAAACTTTAAATATTGAATAGAACCAAAACATTTTTTGAATAAAATTTAATAAATATTTGAAATAGTATCATCGCATTGCTCGGGAAATGCGGAAAAGCATTTCAGTCAATTGTATCAATCACGTTTGGATTAAATGAATTGCATTGTGTAATTAAAACGTATGGTGATTGTACCGAACAATTATGATTTTGAAATGACTGTAAGAAATATTTGAATTTTTTTTTTATATACATATTTTTTGCAATATTTTTTATTTGATATTTTTTATTTTGTGTTTTGCGACTTTCGATAGTAAATACGATTGATCGATTTTTTATTCTAGTAAGAGCGTCTATTCTGACATAATTAGGTGGCAAAAACTTTCTACATCAGCGTACTTTAATTGTACGATAAAAGGCCTTAGATCTTTTTACCTCGTAAAACAAGGGTTCAGGTTTTCTCGACGACCGTCGGTCGAAGTGACCGATACTTAACGATTCAATGTCGAAGCCTTATGGGCATACGGGCGGTGCGACGCTTACGCGAGAGCGCTCCGCCCGTAGCCCTCTAGCGGATTTCTGCCACACCAGAAATCCAGTCAGGGAATAAGGCTGTCCGGCTACAATATATATAATTCGTGTTAAACAAAACTTATTGTTTGCGCAACGAAATTTTAGTAGCATTAGCAAAAGGTTTATTTGTTTGAATAATAACAAAAGATTTTATCCAAATTACTACTAGGTAATTAGCTTAATCACAAATTATATTCTGTTGATCTATGGTGTGATTGAATTCAATCCTCGCAGAGAAGTTTATTCGATGTTATTATTTTATTGAGTCACGAACAAATCGTATACAACCCAACCTCCGTGTGATTATTTCAAATTCAATCGATTCTGTGTTTCAAGTTTTATTTTGTTTCAATGTAACCATTTATTGCGGTTGTATCACATGAAATACACTCAACTCAAATAAATTAAAATTTAGCGGCAAAATCGTGGCGTAGTTGTCTCAACGACATGACTTTCTATAGATCAACCACCGGGTGATTAACTAAATGTAATATGGCTATTGGCGCAACGAAATTCGTCCAACCTCATCGCGTAGTTGGCAATACTTTAATTTTTTTTTCAGTGTGGAAATAAATTCAAAGTAACATTTATTGTGAAGTCTGATTTTTTGGCCGGATATTTCGTGATCTGTATGGTTGGTTTCCTTCCGGGATATGAATAAAATTAGTAAACATTAAAAAAAAAAAAAATTAAATGGGGTTTTGGATTTTTTGTGGTAGCATAGGGAAACGAGGGACCACCAATGTATTTGTCTAGGTTTTTTTCCCCCGGGAGGGGATTTTTGCTATTTGATATCACTTCTTTTTTCTATAGTATTTTCATATATTTCGCTTTATATAGACTCCAATAGAGTCTGCATATAACAAAAAACTTACAACGTGTTTGCATCATTACATCATCGATTTATTTCAATGACAGGAACCAGTACTGCTCACACTACTAATTCGACATAAGAGAATGAGACAGATTTTCTACCATAAATTCATTGTTATTGAGGTTGTTTAAATATAGGAGCGTTTCATTCCTGTGATAAGAAAAAAGATATAGTGTTTTCAAAAGAGTTAACTACAGACTCGAAGTATTTTTGAGATGTTAGTAATTCGTTGACGAGTTCCGAGCGAGAGCTCAACGCGATAAGACGTGTGAAAGTTCGGCTCTAGCTTCTCGATCAATCTACAATAATAATTATGGCCCTGTCGGATCAAAGTAGCGCCTCGCGCGCGCGCGCACGCGTGTGTACCAAAGTGACATCAAATTTATAAATTTACGCAAATTTAAAAAAAAATTTACGCATATCTGCAGTGTCAACCACCTGGAAAATAGATATATTAAGCATGCCACAGTATTTCCAAACAGAAAAATTGGCAAAAATTTACTCAAAAATGGAGGAAAGCAACACCCAAGCTGAGCAGGGTTCTGATCAACCTATGAACAGAAGCGATAGCATGAGTAGCCTACGCTCCACATCAACCATAGGAGAAAAAAGAAAAAACTCTGACATCCAAGACGCCGAATCAATCGAACGCGAGGAAGAGTCAGCGTTCCAAACAATTAACAGAAGAGGAAAAAGGCGTAAACCAAATAATGGAACCTCCAAAAATCATGATCATATGAACCAACAAAATCAAGACAGTGACAACAGAAAACCAACTCCTGTTGTAATCAAATCGACTACATTATCAAATAACCAAGTACTACAAACGCAACTACATCGGGTCTGTAGGCAGCAAAAAGCAGAGCTTAAACACGATGGCAGAACAAACTGGCGAATCAAATGCCCAAATTTAACAGCGAAACATTTGGTTAGAGAGTTCTTGACAACCAACAAAATAGAGCACCATACCTTTAATGATGGTGTGGATAAGAACAAGAGAGTCATTATCAAAGGAATTAAACCAATGCTATATGAAGCAGGAGAATTAGAAACAATAATAAAATCAGAATGGGGCATCAAACCACTATGTATAATCCCGTTTACGAGTATCAACATCTATATGATGGTGATATTTCCACCAGAAACCAAACTTGCCGAAATCTACAAGAAAAACAAACTCGATGTCTGCATCATAAAATGCGAAAAATACAACACTAAAGAAATGGAGCCTCACAATGCATGAAGTGTCTCGCATTCGGACATATTGCAACAAATTGCGAGCATGAAGAACTCCAGCCAACAATAATAATCGACGACAAAATAACATGCACACTGTGCAAAAGCGAAGGTCATAGCGGAAAAGACAGAATATGTCCGATCGGAGAAGAGCAAATGAAAAAAGCAATAGGAAAACGCATCAAGCAAACACCGGTTACGAAACCGCAACCCCGTGAGACCAAAACGACCGCTCCGACTCTAAACGATACGAACTTTCCCAGGATGAAAATGCCAAACAAAGACGACCAGATCAATAACGCGCCTTGCGAGAGATCAGAAGAAAACAGACCAACTCTAGCCCAAATCACTGGCCGTAAGCAAAATATAAACAAACATCGAGACGATCTAGAACTAAATGAAAATCAAGTTCAGCCTCCAAATCTCAGCAAACCCAACCCAACATTCAATTACCAAACACCAACAAAACTCATGGTCACCGAGGCAATAGTTAAGGCATACGACGGCGAAATAGACATAAGCCACATGAACGCAATATACACCCTAATTGATGAACTAAATAAAGAATCGAAAATCAAACACATACTCGGAGGACTCATCGGTGCAGCACGTATAGTACTAAATCGACTGTGGGTTTCACTACAAAATTCATTGTAATAATTCAGTGCAACATATTGGGTATACACTTACGGACAAATGAGATGAGAAATATCGTCGCGAAATACAATCCGCACGTGGTAATTTTAAACGAGGTCAAAGTAAAGCCATCAGGCACTAATAAATATAATATCGAAGGATATACAAAAATATCTGACAACAAAACTAATTGGTCAGTGCGTGGTCGTGGAATCCGAGGAACTTTCATGTACATCCGTAACGACTTATTCTGGTGTCGCCTAAAACCATATGAAAATCTGGAATGCTGCTCAATATTATTAAATCTGGAATGCGGACAAAAAATAATAATTAACGGACTGTACGCCCCACCTGGAGAAAACGGGTGGGGGTAAAATTTTCGAATGATGAAATTTCGAACAGCAAAAATAGCGAATTTTAACATATAATTATATATATATATATCGATAACTGTATGTTAAAATTCGCTATTTTAGCTGTTCGAAATTTCGTCATTCGAAAATTTTACCCCCACCCGAGAAAACAACGTAAACGAAGACATAGAAAACCTTCTAAACGCTCCAAACTCAATCTCAGTCGGTGACTGGAACGGCCAACATTCAGCCTTTGGCCACATCAACACAGACCCACGTGGACGCCTTCTATATGAATACATAAACAATGGCTTTATCGACATCGCAATGGATCCACGAGAATCCAGACCAACTGCCAGTGTATTTAATACAAACCTAGATTACGCCCTTACTAATATCGCAAACAATATAACAACATGCGAAAACATAACAGACGTCGGGAGCGACCACGTACCGATTCTTGTCAAAATTAGACTCGAACCAATTACAGCAAAAAACGGCAGAACGAGACTGAAAACCCCTGAAGAATGGCGTGAATATGAAAACAAAACTGAACTGGAACAGCAACCGAACATTCATACCCACACGGACGTTGAAAATGCGATACAACATCTAACCTCCCATTTACAGTCCACCGTACGCGCAATGACTCGAAGAATTAAAAAATTCAGTGAGTTATTGCCAGAAGAAATTCAACAATCAATCCGTGAGCGTAGTCGAGTGAGATATGCAATACGCCGCAATAACAGAATTAACGACCGAATCTGGACAGAACGCCTCAAAGAGCTCAAAACGCGTGTAGCCAACCAAATACGCGAACATAAACAAGAACAGTGGCTCAGAGTGATCGAGGAAGAGACGGATAACAGAAAAGCTATGTGGAAAATACAGAAATCCCTTAAACGGCCTGAAAACCGGGTCCCCTACTTCGAAGGAGCGAACACCCAAAAAGAAGTCGCAGAAATACTAATCGACGCAGCGATTGTACATGGGAGTGATGTCAAAGAGAATCTCAAAACAACAGTACTACAAGTGCCACCCATTTCGAACTACAAATGGACAAGAGATGAGAAAAGCTCTGAAAAAATTCAAAAATAATAAGGCTCCAGGTCCAGACAAACTCAGCGCAAAACATCTAAAATGCATGCACGAAAGCTGTTTTAATAGAATCGAGGAAATATTTAATTACTGATTGACATATAATTATTACCCGAACGCCTGGAAACTGGGAACGTGTATATTCCTACATAAACCCAGAAAACCGGTAAATGAGCCAACATCGTACAGACCAATCACATTACTCAACATCATGGGTAAGTGGTTTGAACGAATTATACAAAATTAGGATGGAAGCATGCTTTGAGATACTTCGAGACTCTCAACACGGATTCAGTCCAGGACTTGGCACCGCCTAATCATTAACACTCATTGTGTATCAAACCTCACCTTATCATGTAAATAGTTATTCATTCACCCAATCTCATTAGTATTAAGGAAAATGATGTCGAAATACGAACACCAACACAAGCAAGTCGAAAGATAACGAAACCTAATATCTATTTCTATATACAACTAAGTCACTTTCTATACCATATCAGTCTAGAGACCCTAGGGGCAAGAAACCCAAACATGAACATGTAATAAAATAAGATTAATAATAAATAAATAAAAAAAAGTAGTTCGTTGATAGGTTATTATTTGATTATAGCTTGGCAGAAAGGTGTTATAGAAGAGACCTCAAGTACCAGTTTTTTCCCCAAGGCAAAAATTCAGAAAATTAAATACTTTATTATTAGCTTTCAAGTTGTGTATTAGAATAAGTCATTCAGGGGCGAAACGGCAGCGAGGATATTAGCAATTTCTGTCTAAGTTATAAATAGATAATTATATTTAACTTTACTGTCAGGAGCCTCAGAAATATTATTCTTTCAAAGATGAAATGACGGAAGAATATGATGCATCATTCTTGACTTACAAATTGTTTTATAAAACATAGAAAAAAATTAGATTAAAATAAAATTCGGCCGAAGTACTTGACGAATGTTTTTTCACTTAATTTACATAATGTATCGTTCATGGTGACAACCTTTTTCATCTAATTTTTTTTTCGTTTGCAATCTTTTTTTGCTTCGGACTCTTATTGATACAGAGTTTTTATTTTCATTCTGGTTGATAAAACAACTGCATTTTCGAACTTGATTCTTTTCTCTATCAACATTCAACATTATTTCAAGATTTTATGTCACACGATAAAGCCTCCCGTACTTGGCCACATATATTTTAGTATAGCTCAATTTATTTTATAAGTTTTTGTGAAGCCCAGTCTTAGTTTCCGCCAGGATTAACTCATTTTGTTTTGTGTGATTTGAATTTATTCGATACATTTTTTGAGAGTGGTCACTTTTCTTACTTTTTGATAGGATTTGATTTTCTCAGAGATTTTTGCGAGAAAAGGTTTTTGCAGTGTATGTATATTCGTGGAAAAATATGGGAACGGCGGTCAACAAATGTACTTGCCCAAGTTTTTTCCGCGAGGGGGATTTTTTTGCATGATATGATTCGTTTTTTCTCGTTCTTTTCAAACATCTCGCTTTATATAGATTAGAAAAAGGTTATATTGGGAAATTATCGCTTTTTCATTTCCAAACCCTGACCCATTCTACTTCGAGTCAGGTTTTTTCACCATGAAATAAAGGGACACATGTTTTGGAATTTTCAATTTGGCGATTTTTTTTATTCTCGAGCCAGTCAATTTTTTTTGACATTTCGATTTACCCTTCTGGAATCAGACTTAAATAAGTCGGGAACTGGGAGTCTGATACAAAAATTTACAAAGGTTTTGAGGGCAAGATTAGAGCAGTCAGAACTTTTCCATAGAATTTTTAGCTATTTGAACTTGTGTTTATCAAAGAAACATATTAAATAGCAGTATCTCCTTGTTATATTTGTAGATTTGTGGTAAAAAATATTACGCTTATTTTAGCTTGTTGATAAAAAAGGAGAGATTTTTTCGAAATTTTTCATTTTTGATTAATGATAAAATAAAAAAAAAGCAGTTTCACGTATGTTTAAAGAAAACATATCGAATCTATTGTGAAAAAAGTTCACGCATTTTTTCATTCTTATTTTTATTAACAAGGTGGAATTATGATTATTTTTCAATACTATTGAAGAGGTTACTACCATGCAAATAAAAAGTTACAACTATTTCAATATTCTCATTGAATATAGAAAAGTTCAAATAGTATGTTATGGGAACTCCAAAACAATATATTGAACAAAGCGGACAAACTCAGACCAGGATCGTACCCAAGAGAATGACATGAATTTAGTTGTATTAGTCACATTAGCAAACTCCAATCAATCTTTCAAAAATATCATACACTGCTTGAAAACTACATCCGTAAACTGGAGCCCGCTGCACACGATGCTATTTTCGTGGTAGAAAGCATGCGTGTTGTACTTTCGGAAAGCGCACGCATAATTTCTACCACGAAAAGTAGCGTTTTGTGCAGCGGGCTTTACTTACGTCTGAAATTCACTGGTTATGGATGTCGTCAGAACCAACTAATCAGAAACTCGAGAGAGTTCAAAAGGCCTTTGATGGTGTTATATACAGACACGTCAAATTATTGAATGTGTTAGTAAATTTTGCGTAATTTTCAGCCCATGCAAAGTTTTTTCTCAGCAATTACGCCACCGATCATGCTAATTTTGGGCTCCATCGAATGAGAATTTCTTAATGAGTTTCTAGTTCAATTTTCAAGATATCTCATGGCTCGTGAGCTTCATAATTAAACGAATGACGTGCCAATTTTACCCCCACCACAGCGAATCATTTAGTTCTGAGATAATATAGTCTCGGCGAGTCTCGGGCCAGCAGACGACAGAACTGTCAATGTACTTATCTCGAGACTCTACCGAGTCTCTTGATCAGTGTTGCCAGTCTGAAATTTTGCTGCGTACTATCTTGACTTATAAAACGCACTAGATGGGAAGCATTCTGTACTAAAAGCGTTCCTTGGCCCATTACTGACTTAGTATGGGAAATTCCTACAATATCGATGCAAAAACCGGCCGATAACTAACAATAAACGCAAATCCAGAAGTATGAAACAGCTCATTGCTTTTTTATTGCACGGTACTTTCAAGATATGATCCATTTTTATCTCAAAAGAATCTCAGAATCACATATCACGTATATGTTTATCACAAATGAATTAAGCTTTACAGTTATTTAACCTACAGAGGACTTATATATTTATATATATACGTATGTATCACACATGTGTTTATCACGTAAGGACGTAGAAATTGAGTGGTTTCCTTAATCTTAAATTTTAGGTTTTTTCGATTGCAACGTTGATGAGGGTTGCCATTCGAAGCATGTCGACGCGTCCAATAAAGTCTTCACATGAAGAATTTCCTCGCAGGTGTCGACATTTAATCGATTTCTAATCTTTGTTTTCAACAAAGATAATTGTGAGAACGTTCGTTCTGCTGCAGCTGACGAATGTGGCAAGGATAAAATTGCTTTGATCAATTTGGCAAGGTTGGGGAACACCATCTCGTCCAATGTGTTTCTCAACGAAGCGATCTTCATCCAGAAATCCGCGAAATTCAATTTTGCGAAACTTTTAACGTCATGCACGTTAGGCAAGGGTCGTCATTCATAATCCAGGTCCTCGAGGCCCTTCTCGTCGAACAACTTTGGGAAGTTGCGCGAAGTCGTAACTATGATACTCCGAATCGATCCATTCAATGCGGTTTCGGCAGAGAAAATGCGGTTTCGGCAGAGACGAAATCGACTCTGGATTTGCGAGCATAACTCCAAATAGAAGTCGAGTGTTCGAGCCTTAAAACTGTGAAGATCACCAGCTTCGATGGTTTCCTTACACATCAAGAGCTCGACTTTTCCTCCGAAGTATACGTCATTGAGCGGTAAGAAATGGCGTGGGTTCCTGATGACCATTTGCTCAAGCGGTGTCTTATCGATGTACGATTGCTGCATGAAGTTTTTCAACATCGATTTGAAGAGTTCAGTGAAGTGTTCAGTGATTGAATTTTCGGCTTTTCGCTCTGGAATTCCAGGTTTAGTTTGTTGACACATTCTAGCGCATATGATAAGAAGCTTAAATATAATTTATACGTGGGGGTTTTCAAGCAGCTCAGTATCGTTTCCGTTGAATGAAGGTTATCTTCAAAAATTGCATTCGTGAAATAAAGCGTTAAAGCGTTTCAATGTTGGAGAACCCGGTCGACTGTAGCCTGTAATACGTTTTCATATATTATGAATCATACCATATTTGCGTATAGAAAAAAGGGTCGAAAGTCAAATCGCTGTAACCCTTTTTATGTGTATATAAATTGAATCTGTAATAAATTATCTAAATATTTTTGATAATAATAAAATACAGAACGAAATTCCACTTAATTTACGGCAGTTTTATCGTTCGGTGAGTATCTATGAGATTTTAACGCGTATTTTGTTACGCTTTTATCTGTAAATTCTGTAATTATTAGATGTTTATAATAGAGAACTTAAATTTACCTGAAGAGATAGCCATCTGGTTTGACTTGGTCGCAACATTTTGTGAGGCTTAAGATCGACGAATATTTGACTCTGTTAACTCCTCGCTCCTCTTACTGCTGTTCGAAAAATGATTGTAGACATTCCTCACGAAGTCCTCGATCGATTTTGGCAATTTATTAGCTGCCGCCGACGCACAAAGATGACAGGAGTAACATACACAACCGAGGACAAATATATGGGGCACAATCGCACGAAATCGTGCCTGCACTCCACTTATATTACCCATCATGACCGAGGCATTATCGGCAGCGAAGCCGATCATGTTGGCAAGGGGGATTCCAACATCTTTCAAACATTTCAGTACCGTGTTGAATATCGTTTCGGCGTTTGCGGTTTCGAGCCTCACCAGTCCGAGAAATTTATCCGTTACATTCATTTTTGTTTCATCGAAAAATCGAATTACTATTGCAACTGATTTTTTCGTGCCATATCAGTTGTCTCATCAACTATGATCGAGAAAATATTATTTCCTACACGCCGATAGATTTCTTCCTTCGCTTCGGGTGCCAAACAGTCTTTTGTGATCGCAGTTGCATTTGTTCTCGAACATTTCACACGTTGTGCAATTTTTGAATCTGGACACGCTATAGACAAAGGATGAAAGGTGTTCCATCAACAAAAACGGCAAATTGTGCTCATGTAAAAACATGACCATTTTCAAATCCGCATCTTTTGCTTTTCGGTCCATATGATTGCTCTGCACTGTCTTTTCTTGAGTGCAACTTCGAGCTTAGGTGTCCGCTCAATATCTTTCAATCTGCTTATGTGCTGTTTAGTTTCGGCATGACGCTTTATGTGAGAGTATCCTCTCTCTAAATTTTTATTGCACACAGTGCATCGCGGTGTTTTTTCTCGGTCGAAACCAGCCAAGTTCCGAACGTTTTTCGCCAATCTTCTTTAAATTTTTGTTTGTAAACTTTCGTGGTGCTGTAGAAGAAAAAACGTATCCAAAGTATAAATAAACGATGCCTAATATTCATCAAAGTATGCGGTTTTTTTCAGCGTCATTTGTACTGTGAAGATTTTTTTTTACGCGATGTGTCCTCATCGTCAGTCATCGACGAATTTGAGCCTGAGGATTCACCCCTTAATCGCTTACGAGCATTGGGGTCCATCGTAGATTCCGAATTTATTGCTTTTTATCATATTGTAGATTGTAGATTGAATTTGTTGCTGCGAAATACTCCGATGTAAAAACTACGTTTGATCGAAACCACTTTGATCGTTTTTAAACAGTGCATAAAGGTTTTTTTTTTCTTTCCTAAATATCTATCATTTGAGAAAAAAATTGAAAACCTGAAACAATGATCTCTGTTGCAATCATGGCGGCGAAATCGCTGCTTGTACTTGTAATCATAGAAGTTCAAAATCGCTCTCTATCTTATTGCATAACAGCTGCTCAATTTTGTACTCTGCATCTCGTAAATTTTGTACTATTTTATCATACTCTATAATATTTTATATATTTCTATATATTTATATATATTTCTATATATTTTAGCATACTCTATAAAATTATCGACATGCTCAATTTCATAACTTTTATCGTTAAAGCAATGTGTTACTCAGACCGTGCCACCATGAGTGCGAGAGAGCCGCATTTGTCGAAGGAAACATTTTCCACTCCGATCGGACGAAGGGAGTCAAAAATGTTCAGATTTACCTTTACGTCTCTGGAATGGAACACAAGTAGGATTGAAGGATAAGGATCGAGTATCCGAGAATCATACAACAAATTAACCATCAATAATTGGTTTGTTTCGACTCGATTATCAAATTTTAATGAGCAGAAACTAACTGTTATGGACCAACGGACAAAACGAAATACAGCGCCATGAGCCATAAAATAGAAAACTATAGAAAATGTCGGACGGAAATAAAAAAAACGATGCCACTCCTTGTAAGTTCCTCACGTTATACGACAGAGGGCCGATGCAACTATAGGTTGAGTTCGTCGGTAAAGCGAAAGAAACGATTGTATCAACTAGAGATAAAAACCGTACTAGATTCGCCACCGTCGTACACCCGTACTAAACGTTAAGCAGATGTACTAAATCTAATACATTTGTACTGACACTGGCAACACTGCTCTTGATACCTTGTAAAACAAGGGTTCGGGTTTTCTCGACGACCATCGGTCGAAGTGATCGATATTTAACGATTCAATGTCGGAGTCTTATGAACACACGGGCGGTGCGACGCTTACACGAAAGCGCTCCGCCCGTGGCCCTTTAGCGGATTTCTGACACACCAGAAATCCAGCTAAGGAATAAGGCTGTCCGGTTACAATACATATAATTCGTGTTAAACAAAACTTATTGTTTGCGCAACGAAATTCTAGTAGCTTTAGCAAAAGGTTTATTTGTTTGAATAGTAACAAAAGATTTCATCCAAATTACTACTAAGTAATTAGCTTAATCACAAATTATATTCCGTTGATCTATGGTGTTATTGAATTCAATTCTCGCAGAGAAGTTTATTCGATGCTATTATTTTATCATGTCACGGACAAATCGTATACAACTCAACTTCTGTGTGATTATTTTAAATTCAATCGATTCTGTGTCTTAAGTTTTATTTTTTTTCAATGTAACGATTTATTGTGGTTGTATCACATGAACTAGACTCAACTCAAATAAATTAAAATTTAGCGGCAAAATCGTGGCGTAGTTGTCTCAACGACATGACTTTCAATGGACCAACCACCGGGTGATTAAATAGACGTAATATGACTAGTGGCGCAACGAAATTCGTCCAACCTCATCGCGTAGTTGGCAATACTTTCATTTTTTTTTCAGTGTAGAGCTCCAATAGGGCTTCCTTTAAGGAGACTCGGTCGCGAACGCCTATGTGCCAGAAAAAGATAATTTTTTAGTATGTTATGGTTGAATTATCAATATTTCCGTATGCGAAATTTCCGATGCGGTTATCGACCATTTAAGAATGAAAAAAAATGGTTAAAGTGAGGATTTTTAACACAGATCTTATGGAAGAGTTACTCTCAAAATGCATGTCCTTGGTGATATCTTTACACACGCGCAAGAGAAATGAACAAAAAACTAGAGTGTCGTTCTTTAGAATGTAAGGATTCAAAATAAATCAAAAAAGTTTGGGGTTATCGACTTATCTAAGAAGATATTAACTGTTAAAATGTCTAAATATTCTGCGACTCGGCAGCGTCGCAGAAATCAGATGTTCAGGACAGCGCCAGAGCGCATGCGCAATATTTGAAGCGTCAGCTGCCTGACCTAAAATTTGTTGTGACAAATGCAAGCGCGTGTGCGAGTGTGTATTCACGTGTATACGTGTACATAAAGACGTAGAACAACCGCATCATTTGAATAAAATGATGAGTTTAAACGATTAACAAAATTTATATATTTATTTCTCAACAATAATGAATGATCTCGTTGTTGGTGAGTCGATGTAGATTGTTTTTGGCAGCTTCTATTGCTCGTTTTACTTTCGCTTTCACGAACTTTCCTTTTTTTTTACCAATAGCAGCCCGCACGTTGTATGTCATTTTGGAATAATCGCACTTTTTCGAAGAATAATCAGAAACAAAATATCTTTGCACAATAACACAATCACGCGACGGCTGTCAACTCGGGGTTATGAATGTGACAAGGAAATCCGAAGATATAGTGAGATGGAGAATTGCGACGTTGCCACATTTTTGTGTGCAGTACCGTACCGTAAAATTGTACTAATTTTATGGTTTTTATTTATCGATGTGCGACTGATTACTCCTGTTTTAAATTACCAATAATACATTTATAATCTATAGTATGATCGCAAATATGCGTATTTGAAAAAAGGGGAGGTGCCCCGCTCATGCGCCCATAGATCCCGGCCCTACGCGACCGAGCCTCCTTAAAGGCCCTGACGTTTTTGTCCGGTTAGGCCTTCGTTGATACAGTGTGACCGGCCCGCAAGGGGCCTTTCTAGTTTCCATATTGGGGCCCTAACAGAGTAAGCGGAAAATAATCAGGGCTTAGCCAAGGCCCTAACTGAATTTCCGCACAGGTATTGGTGTTGTAAGGTAGGCTGAAAAAAATATCAGAACTTAACAATGAAGACATAAATAAACTTCCGAAAAAATTCTCATACAATCGACCAGAGGAATTTTTATTTAAGTTCATGAATTTTAGGATAGAGCCAAGAATAGATTTAGGTACAAGCCTTTGAAAACAGATGCCAGTCTCTTATCTCGAGCCGAGGCTGGTATCGCGCCTAAAAGGATTTCTGATGAGTGAGCAAGACACCCCGAGTGTAAGCTCGTCGAGTAACAAGCGATATATACGTTTATGTACGAGTATAAATATAACATTTATACATAAACCTATGTCGACAGTTTGTATAGAGAAGAGCGTAAATAGAATAATTTAAAATTGGAAGTACTCTATCTCAACCCCCTTTTTTTACCAACGGTCCACATATGTTTATAAATAGCTGACTTATGTATAATACGGTCAGAATTATGAAGTAAATGTTTCGCTCAAATTCATATTAAGGTAAAATAGCTAATGCAGATTAGTCAAATGAGTGCTGAATTTTTAAAATACATTTATGCAAAGTTTAATACCCTAATTAAATAAATTGACGGTTTATTTGTATTACAGCATGTCTTATTAATCTAAAAAAAATATTAATAACAATAGATTTGCAAAACCTTTAACTGATAAATGCAAAATTCCACGATGTCATATTTTCATGGAGATTTGAAGGAATAATCCATATTTTTCAACCGATTTTAATGCACTACATTTTATTTTATTCCTCAAGAGATCCTCTACGAATTTACCGTGTAAATTTTTTTCTGAGTTTCATCGTTTTACTGTTGCAGCCAATTGTTTAATTGGCTAAAAAAAATGTTCATAAACCAATTGCTGTAATTTTCATATTAACAAGTTTAGAAAAAAACCTACGCGGTGAATTCGTGGAGGATCTCTTGAGGAATAAAATGAGACGTGATGTATTTTAAAATCGGTTGAAAAATACGGATTATTCTTTGAAAAATTTCAATGAAAATATGACATCATGGAATTTTGCAGTTGATGATTTCGCAAATCCATCGTTATTATTTTTTTTTAAGTTAACAAGACATGCTGTAATACACACCAACCTTCAATTAATTTAATTAGTGCATTGAATTTTGCATAAATGTTTATTGAAAATTTAGCACTCATTTGACTAGTATGAAGCAGCCATATTACCTTAAAAATTATCATAATACACCAAAACGTGAGGACACTTGTAAGACTTATATTTATCATTAAATACACAGTTTTTTTTTTAGTTTTGATTCGTCATTGATATATTTTACTGAATATGAAAATTAGCTTGACTGCCCAAGAAAGCGTCTCGCTATAAATCAGACATTTAAATTTATTTTCATGAAAATTGAATTTTAGTTAATTAATAATTTACAGATTTTCATATTGCTTCTTGGTTCTTGTGTTTTTCGTAGTATGATTTGAAACGTCATTTTTTTTTTACTGTAGTTCCGTTGAATATGCGTCAAGTACCTTTACAAAGATCGACGTACTTCTCTTCCCTACGGCGCTTCTTCACGTTCCAGGAGCGCTTCACGCTTTTGACGTCGTCAATTTTTTCGTGTTCTTTTTTTGTTTGTTGCTTCTTTTCGTGTTATTTTCTCTCTCCACTTTTTCGCTTGTCGCTCCGATGGATATAATAAAATTCTATCTAGCAACTTTAACGCCACGAAAGATAGAAAGAGAGAGAGAGAGATAGCGATGAACGGAGACAGACGAGAAAGGTGAGAGAAAATAAAATTCTGAAGCGAGATGCTCTCTCGTATACAGACTTTGTTGTTGATTCAGCCTCGGGGAAAAAGATATTCGCAGGCGAATTGCGGAATGCTTTGCCGGCCGTAAAAAGCCGAGAATTTTTATGCAATTTAAATGCCTTATATTTCCCTTTTCGGCACATAGAGTTGAGCGGCATTTGTAATTTTTTGTTTCAATTCATTATTTAAATGGATTCTAATTTCATTTTTTCTCATGTATTTTCATTGAAGAACTTATAAAGATTTGTTAATTTTCTGGATGGTAGAATTTTCATGATATTTAGTACGAAGCATTTGTCTGATGAGTTTACAGTAAATCATTTTTCATGTTTACGGAATTATTACAGTGAAATTTTTTCAATCATCATAGTTTTTTGTTGGTCTGAAATGTATTTATCGCTTTCCTTCCACTTGAATATTCGTCAAATACTGAAAGTTGGGAGTTTCTTAAGGCTTTGAACGAGAGACAAGGATAAACAACGAAAATTTGAATGAGTGAAAGGCCACGTTACGCGAACATTACTCAAACTCAAGTTTTTCATGTAATTTAATAAATTATCATCTTGCGAAGAATTAATGTCTTTTTCCATTTACACCGCGAGACATTTCGTTCCTCGGAAAATTCACTGCCCTCTCATTCGTGCAAAGTGTTCAAATATTTCATGGCTTAAGATTATGTGTAATTATACACAGCCGTTCAAAAGTTTTTATCCAGTCTAGCTTATTTTATTTTTATTAATCGGAAGAATTATTTTTATTTAAAGAAAGCTCCAATGAAAATGTACGCTAATTTGGAAATAATTGAAAAAAACTTTAATCTCGTAATCAAACGGATATTTTTCTTTAAATCAAGCTGAAATTATTGAATCGTTTATTTAATTTATACAATGTAATTTTCCAAATGATAAAGAGATTTCTTTTCATTCCCAACATTTTTTGTTCCCGCTTGTGTTGTTTGCTATTTAAATACAAGGTTTGAATGCCAACCATTGACAATAGAAAATATGCCATTAAGCATGAAAAAGAACATTAATGTCATGCTGTAAACAATGAATAAAAATTATTTACGCAATTATGGTGTTTCGAAAGTTTTGAACGGTAGTGTATGTATATAGTTTGGCTAAAAGCTAAATAATTTTGTTCGAAGCATGAGGGGAAGGCTTCAGAACCCACAGAGTGAAATATATTTATCAAAAGTTGTGGATGAGGCTACGTCGTACACCTTATTTCAGAGCATACGTATCGTCACTCGTAACAAAGGGCATGAATAATAAAATAAACATTACTATACGATTCTCAGATCTCGTCGGCGAGATATTTCTTTTTCATCTTAAAAAATACAGAATTACATTAAAATGCTGGCTCTCAAGTGCCAACCATGGTGAATAAATATAAGTGAATTTTCTTCTCTCTTTCTCTCCGCGCTTCTTTTTTTTTACCAGAAGAAAAAATTTATTTTCTTCACTGCGCCCATTTCTTGAGGTTCATGCGAAATACTAAAAATGTAAAGTACAAAAAGTTATCCTCGGAAAATATGGAACGAGAGTGCGTTTGAATTATTAGTAGGGAGCGAATCTTTTGCGTGAATAAAGTGAAATGTACAGATAGAAAAGAGCAAATAGAAGAATATTACACAAACTTTTGGAATCGCTGGAAAATGTTTGCGCATATACAATTAAGAAATTATTCGTTTGTAGTCCACATAGTTTCAATGTTTATTCAATTACTCAAAGTGCTGTTGTATAAATTGCTTTATTATAATGTTGAATATTTTCAAGATTTAATTACTCAAAGCGCTGCCGTACAATTTGTTTTATTTTAATATTGAATATTTTTGAATGCATCCGTGAGATTGCCAGAAGATTAAAATTTAAGCATACCCGTGATTTAGCAGATATTTTATTGTTGGATTGTCAATTAATCATTACTTTCCATTTCATTTTATTACAATTATTTATCATTTATCTGTATTCTTCATTTTTCATAAGGGTTGTCACGTTTTCCATTTTGACATTTTTACGATCACATACAGTTGAATTGCTTTCCTGCGAAATTGTTTATTTTTCATCGATTCTTCGTCGGGTAATGTAAATATGTCTGCACACGAAGACTCTCGATACAATTCCGTGCTCTTCTCGCTTGGCTTCTGGCACTTTGGATAAGGTCTCTGTGGTGTCTGGTCTAGACCGTGTTTGGTCGGCGCGTCAGGTCGATATCCCGTCCGCGACTCCCGACGTTCGGACGTCGGCGTCGTCGGCATCGTCGCCGGACCGTATAGTAATAAGAGCACATATACACCCCAACGCATGCACACAGACACACACTCAGGAAGAGAGAGAGAGAGAGAGAGAGAGAGAGAGAGAGAGAGAGAGAGAGAGAGAGAAAGCGTGAGTTTCGGTGGTTGTGTTAAACGACGACCAAGTTCCCAAGGGACTTAATGAATCCCGTCGCGGATCTTAATCTCGCCCTTGTGGACTTATTCGCTCGTCTATGCAAGCGAGAATCATGCAGACACTCCAGCCGAAAAAAAAATTGACAATAAACACGCTACGCTTTGATACAACAACAAAAAAACATTTCAAAAATGTTTTCAACTTTAGATCAGTCTCTTATCATTAAAAAAATGTTGAAATACATTTCCCCTTGAAAAGTACGAAATATTTTTCACACAAGATATTTGGAATCAGGGAAAAATACTATTTTTCAAACCATAATCTCGACAATTCGACTCATCACAATTTCATCACTTTTCTCGATCTCTTATCACGAAAAAAAATATACATTTTTGTTATTAAATTCATAGTAGTCTCTGCATATGGGCATAGATAAGAGAGAATTTTTTAGGCAAGCAACCACTTTAGGAGATCGAAAATTAGATGATTTTTTGGATTTTTTTTGTTGTGAAAAAAAAACGGAAATTTCCGCAACTCTGACAATAATTTATTCATATTTTCATACATCTCTGGTAACTTTTTCAAGTTATTTTATGCATTAATTAAGGTGTAATCCGCTGTGTCCCTTGGCGTGTCCTCATCGTCGTTGTCGATTTGCGGGAATTGTGCAGCTCGCAATTCGCATTTGAAATAGTCCAACAAATTTTTATACATTCTTGAGATGTTTTTTAAGAACATGAACCTAAATTCTGAAAAAAAAAATCGACAATTAAATGTTGGAACGTGTTTGAAAAAAAATTATCGACTTTTAGCATTTTTCCCCCGGCATTTTGCAACAATAAATATGTTTTAAACAATCTAATCTTTCCAACTTTAGGTTCATGTTTTAATAAAATTATATTATATAAACGTGTTCCAAATTTGAAGATGATCCATCAATTAGTTTTTGAGTTATGATTCCCACAAATTGAAAAAATGTCGTTTCGAGAAAAATACGTTTAAAGTTCGAGCGCGCTTGGGAGTCGAGCGGAGAATCTTTGTCATTTATATACATACCGTTAGAAGGAATCCGAATATCGTTTTGCAATTTTCACGGTGTATTCTTAAGATATTTTGCTAACGATTTATGGAATAAAAAAAAATGGATTTTTTTAAGCATCTAAAGTGGTTGCTCGACTTAATAGGTGATGAAGCATGGTTCCTCGATGTTGCCTATGTAGGACGACCATTGGATTCACAAATGCACATACACCAGCACACCTACTTCGAATGGAATGGGGAAACGGCGGAGGGGGGAATAAATTCCGTATGTAGTATCGAACCGACACCTCCTCCCATCGGTCCATGCTTGCACCTGCTCAGGCTCGGATTGGCCTGTAGGTAAATACACTCAAGGGCCCATAAGTTTATCTATATACATGTACTATACGGTACATGTATTGGTTTGCGGATGAAAGAGCGTTACTCATTAAATTTCGCACGTAAAGTAGCGATTATTACGCCCTTTTGTTTGTTAAATTGCATCAATACAATCTTCAAGTACGTTTTTTAAGGCATGTACGTCTCTTCTCCCTCGTACCTTGCTCGAAGAAAATGTATGTACTCATCGCGATGTTTTTTCTCCCTTTCTCTCTCACACTTATTTTCTTTTTAATCCGGTCCCCTCCCTCTTACGCTTCTTTCGGGAAGTCATTTGCCTCCTTTCATCAACTTTTTTTTCTTCTCTCATATTTTTCATCTCTCTCTCTCTCTCTCTCTCTCTCTCTCTCTCTCTCTCTCTCTCTCTCTCTCTCTCTCTCTCTCTCTCTCTCTCTCTCCCTCCCTCCCTCCCTCCCTCCCTCCCTCCCTCCCTCCCTCCCTCCCTCCCTCCCTCCCACCCTCCCCCCTCCCCCTCCTCTCTCTCTCTCTTTCTCTATATATATGTGTCCTTGCCCAACAGATGGGGATGAGGGTATAACTTTTTAACATAAAAGACTTGTACCACCGCGGCGATGCTGGCGCCACCGGATGTGCTACACGCACGCATCTCTGTGCACACCAATCCCGCCGTATTATATCTACCCTCTCCCGTCGTCCCTCTGCAGAAGCGCATGCAGAAGTTTTGCGTTGTTGGAATTCCTATGCTGGAAGACATGACTGTGAAACAATCGATATTGGATATATTTATATAGATGTGTATAGGGAATTATGATATTGGGATGAGAAATAACGACGACGCAGAAATTTGGTCGCTATGGAAATGGTCCAACTTGTCCAAACTTATAACAAATGCTTCTTTTCCTTCTTATTTCCTATATAGGTTAGAAAAAATCGATACATTTTTTTTGAGGGGCTAAGAGTATTTTTTTAGTTGCTTTTTTTTTCTCATTTTTTCGTCCGTGTGACAGGAACGACTAATGCCTTCGAGCTCATTTTCGTCCTGAGTTATATCTTTAGATTTCGTGGGGTTCGATCTTTTTTTTTGTGTTAATTCTTGCCTTTATTCGTTTCGAGGAAAATGAATGGATCAGGGAAAAATTAATGAAAAGACGGGCAATTTATAGTAAAAGAGGAACGAATTTCGATTATTATCATTATCAATTTAAATATTATTAGGATCACTAATTTTAGTAGTGATATTTCATCTACCTTTTTAATTAAAAAACTCGTTACCTCATCTATCTGCATTCCGTAACCTCAACCTTGAACCCCCCCCCCCCCCCCCTAATCAGTTTTGAGCAGAATAGTATATGCGTATGCACAAACAAGAGAGAGTAAAAAGACTCTGACGACCCTGTGAGTATTTCTTTCCGCGTGTCTCGTTTTGCCAGCTCCATCCGCTTGCTCATCATCATCATCATCATCTGGAAATTCCCTCTCTCCCTTTTTTCTCTTCGTTGAGCAAAATGAATTTTTCGCGGCTTTCGTTTTTCACCGACAGTTGATATTTATACTTATTTCCCACGGGTCTATCTTTCTCTCTCTCTCTCTCTCTCTCTCTGGCACTGCATCATCCGCGGTCGAGGGTTCAGTATGTTTTGATTGCTCTCGTAATCACGAACTGGCAATTACCCTCCGATCATCGTGTACCGACGCGTAATTGATAGCCAACCGCGATACATATATGTACGCATATTCGTATGCATTATATTCCCTTGAATAAAGTTTTGTATACATTGAAATATTTGATAAAAATCAAAAACAATTTTTGTGGTTCTCTGAAAATGTGTTCAACCAAACTGAGAAAGTATGGAAATAATTGTTGAGTCCGAATATACGAAATCATTAAACATTTGTCATTTGAAGAAAAAAAAAACTTTAATCGTAGATCTTGAAAACTATAAACACTCGAACAAAATGAATTTTGCAAAATCAAAAATTTATTATTTTTAAACCGAACTCTTTTTTTTTTTAACTTTGTGTCGAATTACGTAAAATTCTGCAGAATAAGTTCGTTTTCCTTTCAATCGAAATACCCCATAATCATTTTATACGTGTTTTGGGTTGTACAACTATGAAGGTATAACCGTATATTCGTTTTAATATATACATAGAATATACGAGATATATTGCATGGTTATGCATAAACGTTTACACTTATTTCTGCGATTGAGTGATCGAGAGGAACGAGAGACGTCAAGTGCAATTCCATCAATCAAGGAAACACAGATTTTCTCCGATACTCGATATATTTGCAGATACGTAAAATTATGATTTCCTGCGCGCTCGTTTGTATTCTCAAAACCCTTGGCTTCGACGATCGATGTTGAACGAAACACTGCAAATGATATACGCGCGTCAATATAATTTATCTTGTTTTATATCCTACGAGATATTCGTGTATTGAAAAAAAAAATAAAGTATTGCCAATTACGCGATGAGGTTGGACGAATTTCGTTGCGTCAATAGTCATATTACGTTTAGTTAATCACCTGGTGGTTGATCCATTGAAATTTATGTCGTCGAGATAACTACGCCACGCTTTTGCCGCTAAATTTTAATTTATTTGAGCTGAGTGTATTTCATGTGATATAACCGCAATAAATGGTTACATTGAAAAAAAAAACAAAACTTAAGATATAAAATCGATTGAATTTGAAATAATCACACGGAATTTAAGTTGCATATGGTTTGTCCGTGACTTGATAAAATAATAGCATCGAATAAACTTCACTGCGAGAATTGAATTCAATGACATCATAGATCAACGGAATATAATTTGTGATTAAGCTAATTACTTAGTAGTAATTTGGATTAAATCTTTTGTTACTATTAAAACAAATAAACACTTTGCTAAAGCTACTAAAATTTCGTTGTGCAAACAATAAGTTTTGTTTAACATTAATTATATCTAGAGTCGCGGTAGCGACTAGAGACAAGTACATTTACGTATATTATAAGATGGCGAAGACGAGTCGCTACTAGAGTCTTTACAGCAAGCAGAGCGGATTCGAACGGTTTTCGAAAATTGTTTTGGCGATATTTAATTAATTACAACGTTTTAAAAGATGTTGCTAGTTCACGTAATCTTTATTTTTTTTTCTTTCGATCGTGACTATTTAGAACTATAGCATAACGCATATTGGGAATATTAATATTTCATCTTTCCAAATCATCAAAAGAAGGTGGCATTTTTCGCACATATTTTTTGACGTTTAGCGGTTGCTGTCTAGTGATACTAGTTATAACTAGAAATTTTCTGGTGATATGCGAGACTGTGTTCGTTGATGTGACAGCCGATGACTTTTCTTCAGGATGTATAAGTAAGAGTGACAGCTGTGAGTTTAGAAAAAAGATCGCGGTTGTACTAGTGACAGTTATGGGGTTAAAAAGTAAGTTTATAAAAATTGCGGGTGTGAAAGCAGATAATTCGATTTTGGGTTAGACATATTCGAGATCCGGACTTTAAACGCGTATTCGGTGAACATTTAATATCTTTGTTGTAAGGTTATAAAGATCGCGGTCAGTTTCAACTTTTCATTAAAGTGACTTTTATTATATTATCGGTAGAAGAGTGATAGTGTAAAAATAAAGTTTAAATCAATAAATAAACTTTTGAACAGTGTCTAAATAAACAATTTTTTTTTTATTAACCCGAACGTAAACTCTAGAACGGAGTCGAAAACGGTGCCTCTTCTCTTTTACCATAAAATGTTCCTTGAATGCAATAATAAAGTTTATTTAGAAATCATTCTCTTTGTTTTTTGATATCTAAGAGAATGGTGTATGATAAACTCGTATTCGGTGAATATTTGATATCTTAGAACAGTCATGAGGTTATAAAGATCGCGGTCAGTTTCAGTTTTGGTTAAAGTAACTTTTATATATATAGATAGAAGAGTGATAGTGCAAAAATAAAATGTAATTTAATAAATAAACTTTTGAACAGTACCTTAATAAATAATTTTTTTTATTAACTCTAGCCCCAACAATTCATTCTTCCGAACGTAAATTCTAGAATGGAGTCAAAAACAGTGCCTCTTCTCTTTTACCATAAAATGTTTCTTGCATGCAATAATAAAGTTTATTTGGAAACAATTCTCTTCATTTTTTATATAACTGAGAGAATGATGTATGATACCACCCTACGTTTGAAGCACCCTTGGTTTGAATTATATATGGTTTTAAACCACCCTAGAGTGCTTCACCAATTTTTATTTTTTTTTCATCTATTGCTCATGAAATATAATTCATAATCAATAAATATTATAAAAGAAAAACTCGTGTAGTACTTCGGCCAAAATTATTTTTTCCAATCAAACTTTAGCTTTCGAAATTTTGTATGTATATTTTTTTGTTTCAAAATCTCGTTTCGTTATGATTACTTATATTTAAAAACTTTCGGTGCATTCTGATGCTATTGGAGTATTTCTTCGGCATCATTTTTTATGGAATATTTTCCGATCCGTTGATCTGTTGGTACGGATGTTTCAGTGCAATATTGTTTGAAATTTTTTTTTACAAAATTAAAAAAAAATTCAAGTTTTTGCTTGTTCGTTGTTCTTTTATGCGTCGTATCTTCTCAGAACTACTGTACGTTTTAAGTAATCTAATAATTTTATAAGTATTGACGGTTAATTACGAAGATTGAATTCATTTGAACACTTCTTAGATCAATATTTCACATTGCATTTTTAGTCCGAATATACACCAGCTCGAAATTCGATCATGTATCCATTTTCAGCCGAAATCATTAAAAAATCGCTTGAGCGACCTCTACAATTTTTATTCAGGATTCAATTCTTGAGAGAATCACTTTTTGATAAAATGTTACCATATTTTGCTGCAATGCCGAAAAAAAATGTGAATTCTTTTGCGTTACTCAGATACATACATAATATAGACACGTTTAATTGGCAAGCTATGAATTTCATACCCGAGTACGTACACAATATTGACATGTTTAATTAACAAGCTATGAATTCCATACAAAAAGTCGACAAATCCTAGCCAAAAACAACATAAACGCTGTGAAAATAGCTGAGGCAACTACATTTATGCCCCCCGAATAGTTGGTCCAGTTAATCCCCCCCACCACCCAGCGCCAAAATACCGATCTCAACCAAAATTTACAAAAACCCGTCTAAGTCGTTCATGCAAAGATCTCCGCACAAAAATCCTTTCTAAAACCCAACTCATCATACAAAGTTTTATGGGTAACCGCTCTCATTATCTTATCAAATTAAGTCAAATTGTACAGAGGTGATAATTTCATTCTTGTAAATGTTGTGAGTTCACAAAAAGTTGATAAATAAATAAAGATCTACTAAAGTATATGTGGCCAAGTCCGTGGGATTTCGTTATCTTTATAAAATCTTGAATTATGTTCATATGCCATTTCTCTAATTAATGCTTTATTACAACGAATTATTATCCTATGACTTGGAACTACAAGGCTTTAAAAAAAAAATACAGAATTGCATTAGCCTGCGTGAGCTGGAACGCTGCCACACTCTCATTTGTAATATTTGTAGTATAGTTTTATTGGTAATAATTTGATAAAAATTTACTATCTAAAAGTTAACTAGTAAAGTAAACACAGCTAATTTGGAATCACAATATGCGGATTGTTTTGTATCCCAAATTATCCTCCTTTCCTTTAACCAATTGTTATCGATGAATTGATGCTCGGGTGGAGCATATCTCACGTTATTACTTGGTACGTTTATTCCGGTTTTGTAACATCCGGGGGAAAACTGGAGTTACAGAGCGTCTAAACGGTGCTGTACACCCGAAATAAGTAATCTGGTACCATTTACACGCACTTTTACACCGGTTTTTACTACAACAGGTTTTACAAAACGGAATAAGCCTGCCATGTAAGAACGGTCATCAATTGATTGCATTCCAAGGCGGGTAAGATTCAAATCTGCGTCAAGAGATCCGAATGTTCGGAGTGGTTGAAAAATTAGCCGTGAACAAAAAAGCATATTTTTAGCTGACAAGTACTGTGTGCGTATCCGCTCTCCGTACGATAGTAAACTTTTATCAATTTGTTACCAATAAAGCTATACTACAAATATTACAAATGAGAGTGTGGCAGCGTTCAAGCTCACGCAGGCTAATGCAATTCTGTATTTTTTTTTTGAAAGCCCTTGTAGTTCCAAGTCATAGGATAATAATTCGTTTTAATAAAGCATTAATTAGAGAAATGGCATATGAACATAATTGGAGATTTTATAAACATAATAAAATCCCACGTACTTGACCACATATACGTTAGTAGATCTTTATTTATTTATCAACTTTTTGTGAACTCACAACATTTGCGAGAATGAAATTATCACCTCTGTACAATTTGACTTAATTTGATAAGATAATGACAGCGGTTACCCATAAAACTTTGTATGATGTGTTGGTTTTTAGAAAGGATTTTTGTGCGGAGATCTTTGCATGAACGACTTAGATGGGTTTTTGTAAATTTTGGTGGGGATCGGTATTTCGGCGCTGGGTGGTAGGGGGGATTAACTGGAACGACTATTTGGGGGGCATAAATGTACTTGCCTCAGCTTTTTTACAGCATTTATGCTGTTTTTGGCTAGGTTTTAATTTATTTGAGTTGAGTGTATTTCATGTGATACAACCGCAATAAATGGTTACATTGAAAAAAAAATAAAACTTGAGACACAGAATTGATTGAATTTGAAATAATCACACGGAGGTTGAGTTGTATACGGTTTGTCCGTGACTTGATAAAATAATACCATCGAATAAACTTCTCTACGTGAATTAAATTCAATGATACCATAGATCAACGAAATATAATTTGTGATTAAGCTAACTACCTAGTAATATTATAATTTTGATGAAATCTTTTGTTACTATTCGAACATATAAACCTTTTGCTAAAGCTACTAAAATTTCGTTGCGCAAATAATAAGTTTTGTTTAACATGAATTATATGTATTGTAACCGGACAGCCTTATTCCTTGGCTGGATTTCTGGTGTGGCAGAAATTCGCTAGAGGGCCACGGGCGGAGCGCTCTCGCATAAGCGTCGCACCGCCCGTGTGCCCATAAGGCTCCGGCATTGGATCATTAAATAACTAATAGTGGTGACTCCGACCAATGGTCGCCGAGTTAAGTCGAACCCTTGTTTTACGAGACGAGGTAAAAATGTCTAAGGCTTATCGTACAATTAAAGTACGCTGATATAAAAAGGTTTGCCACCTAATTATGTCAGGATAGGCGCTTACGAGAGAGTAAAAAATCGATCAATCGTATTTATTATTGAAAGTAGCAAAATATAAAATTAAAAATATCAAATGAAAAATATTCCAAAAAATATGTATATAAAAAAATTTCAAATATTTTCTACAGTCACTTAAAAATCATAATTGTTTGATACAATCACTGTAGGTTTTAATTACACAATTAACTTCATTTAATCCAAACGTGATTGATACAGTTGACTGATATACTTATCCCCATTTCCCGAGCAATGCGATGGGAAATGGGGAAATTTATACACTATTTCAAATATTTATTGAATTTCATTCAAAAAATGTTTTGCTTCTATTGAATATTTAAAGTTTTACCTCAAATTGTGGGCGTAGTTGGCTCAACAAGATACCTTCAACTACGCGCGGAGGTTGCGTCAGCTGCGCCATTGATTTCGTCGTATCGAACCTCAAGGCGTAGTTGAGCCAACTACGTCTCCGTTCTCAACACTATACCTTTTTTCAGTGTATATTTATGTCGTATTTGATCGCACAAAAGGATTCGACTTTTAATGTTAAACTGTTTACAGTTTCCCCTCTTTTTGAACATTGTATTTTCTATTTTTAATTAAAAAAAAAAA